>OZ022509.1:78684246-78729898 GCA_963989385.1 Ctena decussata
AGACTTAATACCAATTCTCTGTAAGCACCAGACTTTTTGTATAGAGGGCCGGAAACGCAAGGTCGGAAGTTCTTTTTCAAACTTTCTCCCTTTTTTTGTTGTCACACAAAAACAAGTAATTCGCACTTTGTTTGTTCGTTTACCATCCCGTTGCCATGGTAACCGAGTTTTTCTGTTTTTGCAGAAAAAATGCCAAAATATTCAACAGAAATTCACACTTTCCGCACTTCTATATCTCCTAGAATAGGTTAGGTTTCATCAGAAACTCTTTAAATCTAAAAACTAGGGACTTATGTTATTAATGTGAAACATCAAACCAGCGTTGTTCCAATGTCTTTCTATACCTACTGTACTGCAAATGTGGGTGGGGTAACCAGGTATTGCAAAACACTATTTTTAGGCATTTTTAATCATCATGTTTAAAAAACGCACACTTCTGTGACACATTTGCATACTTTAACGTCAAACAGGAGGCTTTCCACTATTAGAAAATGAAAAAAACTGAGTGGGGCAAAGCTGATTTCAGACCGTAACCATGGGAACAAGCCATACCTTATGCAAGAAAGTAAAAACTGAAGGTTATACTATTACAACAGATTTGCAACCATATTAAATGTATTGCAGCTCTAACTTGTGATCCTTCTGCTATTGAAATATGTATTCTACTTGATTTGATGAAAGTTTGACATCTTAAGGGTCAGAAAGGCTATTTATATCCACTAAAAGGGCCCAAAAAGGGGCAAAAATGGTCAAAATTACAATATATCACTCATTCTCACTGCGAATCAACAAAAGACAACACTTATTACTTTTATATTTGTAAGGAAAATACGAGTTTGACATATACTTATAGAAAACATGACGATGGCGGGCCCTAAATTTCCAGGGATTGCGTCCTTAGGGGCCCAAAGGGGGTATGTTTTAGGCTTATATTTTACCAACATAATGACCATTTTTCACAATGGAACACATTACAGCATTTCAAATGATGAAATTAGTTGCAAAGAAAGAGCAGGCTTATATATGCTGCAGGTAAATTTAAAACGGGGGATGGGGAGGGGTGGGGGAGCCCATTTCCTATTGTTTAAAGCGGCTCTAAAAGGGACAAAAATGGTAAAAAATAACACAAATCACTAATCCTGTCCACGGACCAACATAAAACAAAACAGTTTACTTTCAAATTTGAAATGAAAATTTAAGTTCGACACCGCCTGATATAAAATATGGCAATGGGTGCCTTACATCTCTAGGTTTGGAGTCCCAAAGCATCTAGCGCACAAAATTGGTCCAAATCGTTGAGTACCATTGAATTTGTTACCAGAGTAACACCAGTAACTTGCCGTAACTAGATCATGTTACCCACTTCAACATTGTAACATTGGAATTGTGAAGTGGGTCTATCGGGAAAGCGCTGTAACTCTTGTAACATCAGTGTAACAATCAAAGAACTTCACAGTTACAACGAAGAAACATGTATTTCTTATCATATATTTTATGTTTTTGTGCCCTGATGGGCTGTAACGCTGTAACATTGTAACATTGGATATGTGGAGTGGGCCTATCGAGAAAGCGCTGTAACTCTTGTAACATCAGTGTAACAATCAAGGAACTTCACAGTTACAACGAAGAAACATGTATTTCTTATCATACATTTTATGTTTTTTGTGCCCTGATGGGCTGTAACGCTGTAACATTGTAACATTGGATTTTATGGAGGGGGCCTATCGAGAAAGCGCTGTAACTCTTGTAACATCAGTGTAACAATCAGGGAACTTTACAGTTACATCTGAGAAAAATAAAAATCTTATCATATATTTTATCTTTTTAGTGCCCTGATGGGCTGTAACCCTGTTACATTGTAACATTGGATTTGTGAGTGGGCCTATCGAGAAAGCGCTGTAACTCTTGTAACATCAGTGTAACAATCAAAGAACTTCACAGTCACAATGGAGAAGCATAAACTTTTTATAAAACATTTTATGTTTTTGTGCCTTGATGGGCTGTAACGCTGTAACACTGTAATATTGGATTTGTGGAGTGGGCCTATCGAGAAAGCGCTGTAACTCTTGTAACATCAATGTAACAATCAAGGAACTTCACAGTAACAACGACAACATATTAACATTCTTATCATACATTTTATGTTTTTTAAGCCCTGATGGGCTGTAACGCTGTAACATTGTAACATTGGATTTGTGGAGTGGGCCTATCGAGAAAGCGCTGTAACTCTTGTAACATCAGTGTAATAATCAAGGAACTTCACAGTTACAATGAAGAAACATAACATTCTTATCATACATTTTATGTTTTTTGTGCCCTGATGGGCTGTAACGCTGTAACATTGTAACATTGGATTTCATGGAGGGGGCCTATCGAGTAAGCGCTATAACTCTTATAACATCAGTGTAACAATCAAGGAACTTCACAGTTACAACGAAGAAACATAACATTCTTATCATACATTTTATGTTTTCTGTGCCCTGATGGGCTGTAACGCTGTAACATTGTAACATTGGATTTCATGGAGGGGGCCTATCGAGTAAGCGCTATAACTCTTGTAACATCAGTGTAACAATCAAGCAACTTAACAGTTACAACTGAGAAACATAACATTCTTATCATACATTTTATGTTTTAGTGCCCTGATGGGCTGTAACGCTGTAACATTGTAACATTGAATATGTGGAGGGGGCCTATCGAGAAAGCGCTGTAACTCTTGTAACATCAGTGTAACAATCAAAGAACTTCACAGCTACAACGAAGAAACGTGTATTTCTTTATCATATATTTTATGTTTTCTGTGCCTGATGGGCTGTAACGCTGTAACATTGTAACATTGGATTTGTGGAGTGGGCCTATCGAGAAAGCGCTGTAACTCTTGTAACATCAGTGTAACAATCAAGGAACTTCAGTTACAACGAAGAAACATAACATTCTTATCATACATTTTATGTTTTTTGTGCCCTGATGGGCTGTAACGCTGTAACATTGTAACATTGGATTTCATGGAGGGGGCCTATCGAGTAAGCGCCATTACTCTTGTAACATCAGTGAAACAATCAAGCAACTTAACAGTTACAACTGAGAAACATAACATTCTTATCATACGTTTTATGTTTTAGTGCCCTGATGGGCTGTAACGCTGTAACATTGTATTATTGAATATGTGGAGGGGGGCTATCGAGAAAGCGCTGTAACTCTTGTAACATCAGTGTAACAATCAAGTAACTTCACAGTTACAATTGAGAAACATAAAATTCTTATCATATATTTTATGTTCTTAGTGCCCTGATGGGCTGTAACGCTGTAACATTGTAACATTGGATTTGTAGAGGGGCCTATCGAGAAAGTGCTGTAACTCTTGTAACATCAGTGTAACAATCAAGGAACTTCACAGTTACAACTGAGAAACATTACATTCTTATCATATAGTTTATGTTCTTAGTGCCCTGATGGGCTGTAACGCTGTAACATTGTAACATTGGATTTGTGGAGGGGGCCTATCGAGAAAGCGCTGTATTTCTTGTAACATCAGTGTAGCCATCAAGGAACTTCACAGTCACAACGGAGAAACATAAAAATCTTATCATATATTTTATGTTTTTTGTGCCCTGATGGGCCGTAACGCTGTAACATTGTAACATTGGAATTGTGAAGTGGGTCTATCGGGAAAGCGCTGTAACTCTTGTAACATTAAAAAAATGAAAATTGTAGTGCCGGAGAAGCATTTTTAAGTCTGATTGTGATCAAAATTTCAGATTTCAAACTTGATTTTGAAAGCCATTTTGACATACTTCATGAATATTTTGCTTCAATTTCAGCTTATACTGGTACTGGACCTGGAATGCAAATATTTAATCAATAATTTTGCAGGGCTTCCATTAGCTTTCATTAGAAATGAAAATTGAAAATTGTAGTGCCGGAGAAGCATTTTTAAGTCTGCTTGTGATCAAAATTTCAGATTTCAAACTTGATTTTGAAAGCCATTTTGACATACTTCATGAATATTTTGCTTCAATTTCAGCTTATACTGGTACTGGACCTGGAATGCAAATATTTAATCAATAATTTTGCAGGGCTTCCATTAGCTTTCATTAGAAATTCAGGAAGACCCAGACTTCCTACCCCTCAAATTTGGAAGTCCCGCATGAGAAACTAGGAAGTCGAACTTTTTTCCACGCAACGGCTGTCGAAAGTTATGGAAGAAATAAAGTACTGAACATTATATTAAACTTTACTGCAAGAAGCTGCGAAGGCCAGATATAAATTGGTCAACTCGTTAGATCAAAGTGGCGCCGACGCTTTTCATACCCTTCTAAATTTCGCCGATAGAATTTACCGTAATGATCAAGAAAGTAGGACAGAAGTGACACTGTGGGTTACGGAGATAAAATGTGAGATATATATTAACCGGAGTTGGAAAAATTACGACGTACTGAAATAAACTCTAGTTTACAGTTGCACTTCAGTTTGGCGTCCTCATTTTTTCGCAAGCGCAAGTATTATTTACAGTCAGACAGTGGTGCATCCAAGCAGCCGCCAAGATCAAACGATTACTTAAAACTGTCAATTCATGTGTACTTACACGGTCGCATTAATTTACTCCCAGCGGAGTTATTTCTAAATAAGGGCGGGGCTTAGGCTGTCGCTGTAATATTAATACTTCCAATTGGACAATAGGCGGAGCTAAATACGTAGTCACGGTTCTCACTGACAAGAGTCGGTCAACCGTTTAATCACAAAGCTCCCAGGACGCGTGTCAAAGGTAATACCGATAAAATGTTTATTGAAGGATGATATAATTTCTGAACATTGGCGTACGCCGGAACACGTGACTTGAAATTATCACGCACCATCGGACAACAAATTGGCGTACTTTTACGCGCTGAAAATTGGCGAAATTGTAGAGATTTTTTATTTTTAACAGGGGGACAAGGTATGACTCGCGGTCGATTCGGGGGGCACGTGCCCCTTTTGCCCCCCCCCCTTGGGTCCGGCACTGCGGACCTTTAGCGAAGCTTTTTCTGTTATGTGTTGACCCCTACTGAGAAGGTAGGTAAAACTAAAATAAATTGGCAGAGCTGCGTCGATTCACCTGGTTATGCTAATTTACTTAGGTTTTACCTTTTGTAACAAAGGGAAATATGAAAATTTGGATTTAATCTGTCATTGCATTTTTGAAAGACAGAAAAAAATCGTCCTAGCTAGAATACTATATTACATGGGTATTGTGTCATGCCCATCGTGTAGCATTTAAATACGGCAAAACCAAAAAGACTGATCGTTTGGTCTTTTGGAGACGAAAGTATGAATACTTTTTGTCATGCCAGAATCCACAAACCTGCACTAATGAAGCCGTATGACTTGTGCAAACATTGACTCGATTTAGCCTTTATTTCCGTTCATCTAGTACCCTGTTCGCATAAACAGCGTCGAACAAATCGACAACTGAGCCGCGACACGACAAAACCAGCAAAGTGGCATGTCGGCCACGCGAAGACTCACGTCTGCCTGGGCATCCGCCTTGGCTGATCAGAGGCTTCGCTGAGCGCTTAAAGGGTAGCTATGGGTCTAAACTACCTCCATGCGGACAGTGAAGATCTGATCAAACTAGACGGATGCCCGACCAGATCTGAGTCTGCGCTGGGCACACATGCCACTTTGTTGTTGCGGTGCAGTTATTCAGATGCATAAGCCAAGCATAGGCTGTAAGGTGCAGTTTTGCTTGAAACTTTTGACGCGATAATTCTTGTTTATTGGCAGCCGGAACCTCAATCCTCTCAAAGATATACCCAATCTCATACATGTAACAGGGCCATAAAATCACAAAATACCTTGTCATCACACTGCGTTCTGGACTGAGCCATGTCATAAGAAAAGTGGCATTATTTCATGCTAAGTGCCAGACCATGATAAGATTGCGCATCCGACCAGTTTTAAATTCTTTTCTAACCTCTTTGCCTAGAATACCCTGATCCTGAGGACAAATTTTACGAATAATTATTATTTGATAATAGTTTTATTGAACACCCAATCAGTCCCCACAATTATCATTATCATTTAATGGCGTACAGTGGAGCAATCTGTTTGTAGGTATATATAATGTCCAGTTCCATAACGGCGTTTCCCAGAATTTTATTAAGTTGTGAACTATTTGCATGCCTGACCAGCTTGCGCAAAATGCGTTTACAATGCTGCTTGCTCCATAAATTCTATACAGTAGAGTTGTTGCGCATGCGCTTACAAGGCTAAGTTTGCGCGCAGGCTGTCCTGAGTATATGAAACTTCTAGAATCTCCTCAGCGAGGTTAGAACTGGACATTTGAGCCACGATACGATAAAATTAACAACGTGGCATGTGTGACCAGCAAAGAATCAGACCAGCCTGGGTATATGCCCAGGCTGATCTGAGTCTTTGCTGTGCGCTTAAGTAGTAACTAGGAGTGTAAGCCAGCTTCATGCGAATAGAGAAAACTCCGATCAGACTGGTTGGACGCGCATGCTGATCTGAATCTTTGCTGGATGCACATGCGACTTTGTTTGTGTTGCGGCTCATTTCAAATTTACACTCTTATGGCACCTAAGACATCTGTATAGCGCAGATTTTACAAAGTTTACTCTTCACACGAGTTCTAACACATTTCTATATGCTTTGTGCATACATTCAAATGGATATATCGCCAGCAATATTTTCCCACCCTTTTTGACAAGTGAAAACAACTATTTGACTTCCTGTTTTCTTTCCTGGAGCTTGGATCAACTCTTTCGCTCACCGAAGACTCAGTTCAGCCTGGGCGGAATCTTCGCAGTCTGCATGGATGTGGCTTAGAACCTTAGATATCCTTTAAGCACAGTGAAGACTCTAATTAGACTGGGCGAACGTCCAGGCTGATCCGAGTCTTCACTGGGTGCACATGCCACTTTGTTGGTTTAGTCCTGTTGCGGCTCATATATAATTTGAGTATGCAAATGCGCAACTGCTGTTAGACTCATTTTCTCGGTCACAGGACACTTCGACCCCAAACCATCTCGGCCCCTAGACACCTCGGCCCCAAACCATCTCGTCCCCACCTAGAAATAAATTCCTGGACACTTCGGTCCCTAGTCACTTCGGTCCCTAGTCATCTCGGCCCCATAGCCCTAGTCACTTCGGTCCCAGTTTGACAAATTTAATTTCACAGTTTTTTTGCCCATTTTAATATTTTACTTTTTTTAAAGTATTATTCCTCGAAACGCGAGTTACAATAACTAAAATTTATTTTAGAAAGCTGATCTTCCTATTTTCGGGTTCATTCATCAAAATTCAGTTTTGACATCTATCTATCTATCTATCTATCTATCTATGACATTCGACCTTCCTAGCGTCCAGGTAAGCAGCGGTATCGATTAATCGTGGCACGCGACATCGATTAGTGAATGATAAACTCAGGTGTGATATTTAATGATGAGTAATAAACAAACGCACATGAGCAAGACAAGGCGTCTTTAATATTATCATGGCTGGAGATACTGAAAGAAGAGTCTTACAATATATTGAAATTAACATATGTAACCAACAGAATGGTTAGTATTATATGTAGCTTATAAATTAATACTACCGATAATGAGGAAAGAGATCAAATATGACATTACTTTAATGTAAACATCATATATCAAACAAACGTGAAATATGAAAAAGAAAAAAAACAAGAAAAACTATGTGGACTAACTTTCGAGGTCAAAGTACAAAGTCACTATTAGAAAAAGATTATCTAGAATGCTTATAAAAGTTCGATACTGCTAACAGTCAAGAAAATTACATTCACTTCCTTGCTTGTATTTACGAATGTTTTACATATCAGCACTGAAATAGCTCAAACAAAATATTGGCTATTGGTGTAGGGCATAATATTGTCATAGAAAATATTTAATATATCTGGATGAATCGCGGACCGCAATCGAATTCATGAGATCGGTACAAATAAAATCGATTGTGGTAACAATCACGTGCGCGAATGGGAAATTATCCTAGTATCATCATATGTTCTCTCTTTCTTTCCTCCACAGGCGAGTAACACACATACGAGGGATAAGCATCATACTATGACATTATGCGAGACCTAATATTGATTTTCTTAATGGCTCATGATTGTGTTAATTAACAGATATATTTTATCTTCTCTTTTAATTCATAATTATCTTAAACTGTAACATAATTTTCTCATGAACTTTCATCCAGAATTTTAATATGATATATAATGACTAACGAAATTTAGTGACAAAAATTGTTTGGAAATGGTAAAATGACGAGGGAGTATATTTGTAACTGTTATCAGTTATCGCTGTTGTCACAGACGCCAAAATATGAAAGACGGCGATAATGCTACTTATATTGGTGCGAAGACTCATATCAGTCTGCGCGGCCGATTCTGCCATCTTCTTAGAAACAATCATTAATTTACAAAAAAAAAAAAAAACTAAAACAAAGTTAGCAGAGAATTCTGGTAGGTCTGAATAAATGCGTAGACTGATTTCGGTATTTACAACTCCCGCACATGGTGTACGGTCCTTTTTCAAATTAAAGACGCCTTAACTTGCCCAAGCTTGTTGATAAATCACACCTACCTTGATTGTGTAAATCAATAATCGATGATCGATAATTAATCGATACTGACTATACACCTGGGATTTTTTTCAGACATATATGCAGGCAGACGGTCGGATGTACAATGATAGATAGATAGATAGATAGATAGATAGATAGATAGATAGATATTTCAGTCGTCGTAAAAAATGACCCAAAATTGGCAAAAAAGTATAATTGAAAGAGCAAACTTTTGCTAGGTTAAAACGAACCGCTATAAATCTAAGTAACTACGGCTAGTTTACCCATAAACTCAGAGATAAATGATCTATCATAATACACCATGGTTTGTTCTATGATAAATATTATGATAAAAGATAGAAAGACAATATCAATGCAAACCTAGTTCGCACCATTGAGCAGCTATACGACAAGGCTACAAGTGCAGTCCTGATAAATGGCAGCACAGGAGAATGGTTCAGAACAACAGTTGGAGTAAGACAAGGATGTCTTCTGTCACCCACCCTCTTCAACATTTTTCTCGAACGGATCATGTCCGATGCTCTGGACGAACATGACGGAAAGGTTAGCATAGGCGGCAGAAATATCACCAACCTGCGGTTTGCCGATGACATAGACGCTCTTGCTGAGGAAGAGCAGGAACTAGAAGCTCTAGTTGAAAGACTCGACCAGACCTGCATAAGGTATAAGATGGAGATCAGTGCTGAGAAGACCAAACTGATGACAAACAGCGCAGATGGCATCCAGAGGGAGATCAAGGTAAAGGGGCAGAAGCTGGATACTGTAAGCAGCTTCAAATACCTTGGAGCAGTTGTCTCAGATGATGGCTCAAAACAGGAGGTTCTCTCAAGGATAGCACAAGCCACTTCAGCTCTTGCCAAGCTGAAACCAATTTGGAGAGATAACAACATATCTCTTGGATCAAAGGTGACACTTATGCGCTCCCTTGTCATTTCCATATTTCTGTATGCCTGTGAATCATGGACCTTGACAGCAGAGTTAGAGAAAAGAACGCAGGCCTTTGAGATGAGATGCTACCGAAGGTTACTGAACATTTCGTACAAGGACCATATAACCAATGAGGAGGTTCGCAGGAAGATCCAAGCAGCCATTGGAGAATATGATGAACTCCTGACACTGGTCAAGAAACGGAAACTAAGGTGGTTTGGCCACGTCTCAAGGTCTTCTGGTTTAGCAAAGACAATTCTTCAGGGCACAGTGAAAGGAAAAAGAAGAAGAGGTAGACAGAAGAAGAGGTGGGAAGACAATATCAAGGAGTGGACTGGAATGGATTTTGCCAGCTCAACTAGGGCAGCTGAAGACAGGACAAGGTGGAAAGGGATTGTTTTGAAGTCAGCTGTGGTGCCCCAACGACCTAGTAAGGTTATGGGATAGAATAGAAAATAGAATAGAAATATTATGATAAAAGATAGTTAGCAGCTTGGCGGTTTCAGGTCTTCACCACTCGCAACAGACTCCCCCTCCCCAATCCCCCACCGCTCTTAACCTGTTTTCTCACTCTGCCTGTCATGTGTTAACTTCCGTTTTGTTTTCTTGCTTCAAATTCATTTCTGAATAATTTCTTTTCTTTTCTTTTCTAATTTTCTTATTTCAATTTTCTTTTTTTAAATTTTCATTCATTTCCCCCCCCCTTTTTTCTGATAAATATCGGGTTCTGTGATTCTGTAGGTTAAAACTAACGGTATTTTCTATCGACGAGAACGCCTGCTATGTGATAATTTGATTGTATGCTTTGGAAATTACTCCCATCCAGTAAAATAATGCAGTGTGAAATTCTGTTTACGAATAGGCCGTCCGCCAAGGTTACTAAGTAACAAAGTGGACTTAGTATCCTTGGCTTGCGAAAATGGTTGTATTGCTACTCATGATCAGATTAATAATGTACTTTCCGTTTTGTGTGCTTCTTGGTTACAAAGGATCGCTTATTCAAGCGCTAATGAAATTTGTTGAATTTTGTGAGAGCCTTTTCACCGAGCATTCCGTTCAAGATACTGCTGGGAGGGGGGGGGGGGGGGGGGGGGGGTCGATGGTACTGGGTATAAGTTCCAGTGCCGGAGCGTCCTACTGATTTGGATAAAAGTACGACAAGGGCCTACTGAGCTTGCAGTAGGTGCGGGTGGGGGTTGTTTGGACATTTTCCCCCCCCCCTGTCTTTCAGTTCTCTCTCCTTTCTCCCTCTTTTTGGGAGACGGCCCGATATAGACTGAAATACTTCTCAAAGGGCCGCTTTACCCAAAACAACCAACCAACCAAAAATCGGGATACTGCAAAAGTAATAGCTGTATATCATAAAATAACAATGCAAAACAAAGCCTTAATGCACTTAAATTTCTATAAAAAAGCGTTTCTGATATTTAAACATAAATATATTAAAAATACGAAAATATGAGTAGGGCTGAAATGTCTTAGGGGTCGAGATGACTATGGGCCGAAGTGTCCATCATGACTGGGGCCGAGGTGACTGGGGCCGAAGTGACTGGGGCCGAGATGGTTTGGGGCCGAGATGTCTAGGGGCCGAGATGGTTTGGGGCCGAAGTGTTTGTAAATCATTTTCTCATATCCTCACTCGTGTGAAAATGATAAAACACGCGTGAACTAAGAACTTTTAAACTAACCTGACGTCACTTCAACTACGTTTAAACTATAAAACTTGATATCATTTGAATTTTCAAATAGAATAGTTATCCAAAGAACGTCCACTCTGGGCACACAATACTGAATCAACATTCAATCAACATTGATTCAACGTTATGAAGTTGAATCAACGCCGATTCAATATTGATTCAATGTTGTGTGCCTGCTTGGTCAAAACCAACACAATTACGAGTAAACCCTAAAACTTAAATTAGCCAATCTGACTAAAGTCTCAACATAGCCAAAGGTGTCTTTATAGCAGATAACAGACTATACGGATCCACAGGATTCCAATCCTTAGCTATGTCGAGTGTTTTGTTTTAGATTTTTTTTATCTTTTCAATATTTGACATACACGTTGCAATTAGAAAAACAAGGTCGGTTTTCTCTGAACACTTCCCTGTCATTATATATAGTGTCATCACACAGTTGCCCAGCTTTGATTTTAGCCTTTTTTGGTTGTATGTTTTCCTTCGTGTCCTCATTTGCGGAGGGCGGGTCCAGAACAGCCGCAAGTCGTTTCTGAATATCACTCGACGCAACCTTGTACTTACGTACACTTCTTTCTGATCTATGTCCAGTCCTTTTCATCATCTGCTGCTCGTCCACCCCGCCATGTACAACTGTGTCGCGCAGGTTCTTTTCCCATTAGGAGCCCCGGTAGCTCTGTGGGTTAAGCGCTGGCCTACTGATCTAGCAGTCGCAGGTTCGAACCCCGCCAGAGGCGGAGTTCTTTCCATCCTAAACGGAGTTCCATTGCGCACAGCCTTTCATTATCATCCGCCCATCGTCCTGATATGACTGAAATACTGTTGAAAAGGACGTAAAGTCGCAAGTCATCCTTCCATCCATCTTTTGCCACTATGGTCTGTATAGATTCCGGCCTGATCAGCTCTCGCGCAGATCACTTTTATCATATTCTTGAGCTTATTGAAGTCGACCACTTGATTCCCGTACCAAATCGGGAGACCAGCTAGAGACCTCCGATAGAACGCACCTTCGCCAAGTGTCTTTAGGTATTTTTCGAAGAGATCCGCAATCGGCTTTTCGTCTGACAAATAAATATAAACCTGCCGTATACAAGCCGTCACGTACAAAGAAGCACTAATATGGTATGTGCACCCAACGAAGACTCAGATCAGCCTGGCGTCCTCCCAGTCTTATCAGTCTTCCGTGTGCACTTAGTCAGCAGTTCGTAATCCTGGCGCCGGGCCGGGTAGCGCAATCGGTAGGGCACCTGACTCGTAAGTCAGAGGTCCTGGGTTCGAATCCCGGTCTGGCCACATACTTTTGTTTCTCCTTCCGCTGATTCAAGAAGGGCAGTTGTCAGTTACTGGCGAAAGTATGTGCACTTAGTACTGGTTAACCGCTTAGGAGGTCTAAGCCTGCCCAGGAATAGTGTGGTTAGGTTAACTGACCGTCCCGACATGACCCTAGTTGTTTACCGTGGACGTTAAGCATCAAATCAACCAAAAAATCGTAATCCTGGCTATGTCAATCCGCGAAACAGACAGGAAGTCACAAAACGTCAAACAGTAAAAACAGAATTACATCCTAACATCTTACATGCCGTGAGCAAATCGTTATAAGGAAAGTAGCGATACAAGCAATTTATTCACTTAACATAGGATAATATGCCATTTGAACAACATCTAAGGCAATAATAAGTCCAATCCAAGTGATAAATATACGTAAAACACTATTCAAGATAAATGGGTAATGTACCCCTCCATGGGAAATAACCCTGCCATTTAGAAGTTTTCCTCCCCTCACAAAGCAGATCAGCTCCTGAAGAGAAGAATTTGCTCCTCTACGAGCAACTTCTGCCCTCAACAGCTGACCCCAATTAGGGGAGTTCATCACAGGGAAAAGTAAAGGAAGTCATCAAAGTAATCCCCTTTGTAAGAATGCGAAATAGTAGTGGCACAGGTGACGTGACTTTTTTTTATAGACTCGGCCATGCTAGCTTAACAATTCTATGTCTATACTTAGTTTCAAAGAAAATGTTTAGGCGTTTATACGGCATATAAACACTACTGAGTGGAGCCATTTATGAAAATGAGATGATGCGAATTGATTTATTGGGTATTTATCATGCTAAGAGCATGTCATAGATTATATCGGCTAATCTAATAAAGATATTCGATATATTAAGCCTATGTTACTATTATCAAATACGGGTTGATTTATGTTCATTCAAATTATTTGACAGTGTAACACCCGAACCAAATAATCTTAATTGAATTTCAAATAAGATAAAAGCACTGGATGGCGATAGAATCGGTCCATTTTTTTTCTACAAATATTTTTTGACAAGCGGCTGATAAGGATTCAATTTACAAAGTGCAACACTCCTGGTAAACGGTGAATTTCTCTCAATGAGGGCTATGAATACGGTACTGTTTATAGTAAAAACATCTTTTTTTTCAGACATTCATACAAACGCAGCCATGATTATAATATTTTTAGCATTCCAGCCTTTTTAGTGAAGAATGATGCACCCACCAAGTTTGATGCTAAACACTTGACAGTGAGTCATGAATATCGGACTCAACATTTCATTTGAACAACAATAAACAAAGAAAATTTGACCAAAGAAGCATCACAGTGTGTAATGAATATTTTAGCAAATTAAATGAATTATGAACATTTTATCAAAGAAGTTTGATAGTGTAACATGGCCTTTGTATCGTTTTAAAAACGGCAAACTATTATTTTTATGTTCAGATACGTTTCGTTTTTGCCAATTTTGGTCTTAAATGCACATCACACTTTTGACTAAACTTGGTCTGAAGGAACCAGCCGTAAAACTTCAACGGATCTACCTTTTCGGAACGTGTTTATTCAAAACGTGCCCTGACAAGAATAACTTTCATCTTCAATGCTATTCAAGTAAGTCGAGTCTATTGATATGACACACATTGTCATATCTTTATTGTTTCCAACTACACTAATAAAATGGTAGGTTCTATTGTTATCGCATATGATGCGTACTTCTAACCCTTACACATACAAAGTTCTCCGATTGCTCTTGGGAAAAGTAAAAATCCCGGGAACCAATGGAAAATCAGCGATGATTCTGCGCAATTATCCATCTTGCGAAATTCTTGTCTCGCCGGTTGCTATTGAAGTGCGTGAATGACTGAAATAGCAGCAGAACGAAAAGAAGTTGCCGAGTCAACCGGTACAGGATGAGAGAGAGAGAGAGAGAGAGAGAGAGAGTGCTCGCGCACCTGTGATTGAATTAAATCTGGTAGACAGAAAAATCTTGGATAAAGTAAAAACAAATAATCAGATGGAGTAGTCTGATCAGGGTCTACATTGGTTTCCTTTCAATTGCCTAATAGCAAAGACAGGCGTTTTAAATTTCAGGCTGATCATTGTAACTGCTTATGGCATTTATCTATGTACTCGTATTTATCATTATTATTATTATTAAGAAAATTATGAACACGATCGGCTTGCGTTATTCATATTGTTGCACAAGCACGTCTTATTGTCATCGATCAGCGTACTGAATTGTCATTGTTTGAGTTTCGGTGATTCAGATAAAACATGACAGGGTTATAAAAGACGATTTATGTCAAATAGTCAATAGAGTTGACAAATGTAAACTCTTACCCCGTCGTTGTGTCAATTTAGTATAATATATGACGTTTAGAGATATGCTATTTAAGTGAGCAAACGAGGCAATTTCTGTTTTGATTTCTGGCCGTGACTTTAATCGGATTTCTTTAAAAAAGTTGTTTGAAAAGGACTACTTCAAATCATTTAGATTCAAACAGAAAATTATATTAGTCAGTATAAGCGAAGTTCATTGCAACAGCATGGCTGCTGCCGGAGCTGAAGATACTAAATTTTTACCGTTTAAAACACGTACGCAAGAAGCTTGAATTGGATATGTCTATGGGCGATTTTTATCCTGGTAAAGGTCATCGTGCTTTATTCAAGTATGATAGCCATATGAGAAGCTGTTTTATTGGCTTTCGCCTATTTCTGGATATCCTTAATTTGAATTTGCTTTTTGATGTGCAAGAAATCTATTTATGGTTGTCAAAAATGTTGCATTATCCTGAATTATTTTAAAAGCTATCCAAAAATAAATTTAGGATAATCCAATATTATTTTTGGATCACCATAAATCGAATTTTGGATATCCAAAAAATGAACTATGGATATCCTAAAATGAATATCGGACATTCAAATAATCGGAAATATGAAATTGAGGGCGCTCTCAATATTGTAGGATTATTTATCTAAGACAAGGACGGGTAGAAAAATGAGGTGCGCTGAGTCCTCATATACACGTGTTCAGCATCTGCAGTTGGGTAACCACGGGGGTAATACCAATATCGCTACTGAGCTTTCGACCGAGACGGTACTATACAAAGTGGCTGTCGACCGAGTATTACGATTTTCGACCGAGCATTACGGCTGTCGACAGGGATACCAATGGCAAATATTACGAAGGAGGGAGGTTTAATAATACCAATTTTCATTAAGACAAACGTTGAACATTTACTGACTTAGTATACTACAGTTTCATTTTTTTTTTTGCCAAGCGACTACTATAAACACAGGAGTTTTGTGGAGAAATGCCATTTTCACACAATAAAGCTCATTTTTACTCATGTTCTTAATAATTACAACAAGACAATATATTGAGACGTGGATCTTAGAACATTTTGATATTTATACTTGTTTCGAAGAAAACATACTATTTTTCTAAAATATCTTGTTTTAAGAAAGTTATTAGCGAATTTTATATGTCAAAATACGGCTGTCGATGAGCATTCTTTTTAAACATTTACGACCATCAGCGCAGCATAAACACGAATCTTGACATGGCCATCGACAAAACTCTGGTATGAAATCATCTGTATCAGACAATTTGCATTAAATCACGTCTTCTAATGAATCTGCATATGCAGTAAAGCGTTCCAAGACAGTTTTGCCGAACTTCCATGACTAATATAAGCTTAATCCTCCCTTTAATACAAATAAAACCTCACTCGAAAGCTTTTTGATCGCATTATAACTATGTTAGCCATGGTATTTCGGTAACACAGTGTTTTGTAACGCTTGACTGCATATCTAGATTGAGGAGAAGACATGATTTAATTCAGAACTTCCCATATGTACGATATCATACAAAACTTTTGTCGATGGTCATGTCAAGATTTGTGTCTTGTTGCGCAGATGGTAGTAAATGTTTAAAAGGAACCCTGAGATGGTTGTAAATGCGAAAAGGTAGACCCCTCCTGAGAAACATGGCTGTTTATTCTTGAAACGTATAAAGCTGGAATCTGATTAAACCGTGGTTGTAAAGAGCACTAAGTAGGCCACCCCTGATGATTTCAGTTTTGCAAACGATAAAGGAATAAAGACTGTACATGCTGCCTTTCGGCGAAGTAATAGACAAATGCAAAAATCTACGTGTTTTTCTCAAAATTAGGCTTAACACGGTGAGTGTATCTTCAGCGTCTATATGTTTCTAGATAGAAGAAAACATTCCCAATATCATTGTAAAAACAGATCTGTAAAATATTTTGTCAGTGCAGATATATTCAAGAAAAACGGTCAGAAAGTAAGTAAAGTCGTTTACCTGTCACGCGCAGCTTCCCGCAATGTCTCGTAAGTAATACTTTCGTGTACGTAAATTTGCCTACATACAGTGCAACAGCAGCATCCAGTGATGCAATCTGATCAGAATCCATCCTGTTGTAAAACTAAGCACATATGAACTAGTTCCAGTAAAGGTTTTCAGGAAAACAGATCAATAGCAAAAGCCTTAACGCAAAAATTTAACGCAACTGTTGAACATCTTTCTAAGTGTTTGACCTTCGACCAGCAGCAGCATCCAAGTAATGCAAACTGATTAGTATTCATCCTTTAGTAACACTGAGCACATATGAACCAGTTCTAGTAAAAGCTTTCATGAAAACAGACCAACAGCAACAGCTTAACGCAAAACTTTAACGCAACTGTCGTATAAATTTCTAAGTCTTGACCATAGGCCTGCAGCAGCAGGTAATAGGTGATGCAAACGGATGAAAATGCATCCTGTAGTAACACAGTACAATAAGTCATATAAACAAGTTCCAGTAAAGACTCTCAGTAAAACAGATCAAAATAAAACAAGAGGGCCATGAGGCCCTGAATCGCTCACCTAGACAATTGGCAAGGTGGCTTTTACTTATCATGTCTGAAATTGTCAAAATATGAGTTTTGGGACAAAAGTCAAAGAATGACCATGACCACTTGTATCAGGCCCATGTTCCTATTTCTGTATGTATTCTCTGCTCTTGAAGGAACTTTTTATGATTTTAATTTTACCTCACTGCAGCTGGTGTTGTGCCGTGTGGAGGCCGTAAAAAGTCTCCCCGTACACCATCCATAGTGCAGATTATATTTCATTTACATCCTTTGAGATCAGAGGATACATTCTGGGAAATCTAAACTTTGAGATCGATTTAGACAATTATTCTAGATCATCGCCTTTTATATTATTTGGATCCTTTTGAAACTAATCAGTCTTTGAATCGACTGCCCAATCGAAATTTAGAAATTACAGTATGCTTTTTTCTGGTTTCGTACCAGATATTGTCAGGGTCAATGATGAGGCTTTATTAGCCGAAACTACGTAGTCAGGCCCATGTTCCTATTTCTGTATGTATTCGCTGCTCTTGAAGGAACTTTTTATGATTTTAATTGTACTCATAAATCTTCATGTACTCATTAAGACAACCATATATACCATTTTTAGGCCAAAATCTTCAAAACTTTCCATGAAATCTTATGTTCTAGCTTTTCCCATATTTGACCATGCCGGAAAAAAGTTCAATGTAAACCCAAGGTCACCATTTGAACAGTCTTGGTGGTACTCTAGTACTCCATGCTATTTACCAAGTTTCAAGGCCATAGGTGTATTGGTATATTAAAGATTTATACCATAAGTGGTAATGGCGGCCAAGCTGGTCATGTGACCTGGACCGTTTGAACAAATTTTCATTCAATCAACCCCTGGAGGCTCTATATGAAATTTGTTCACAATTGGCCCTTTGGCTTTTGAGGAAATGGTTGAAAATGTCAAAATATGAGCGATCTGGATCAAAGGTAAAAAAAATGACCTTGACCTCTTGTACTCATAATTCTTCATGAACTCATTAAGACAACTGTATATACCAATTTTTAGGCCTGAATCTTCAAAACTTTCCATGAAATCTTATGTTCTACCATTTTCCCATATTTGACATTGCTGTAAAAGGTAAAGGTCAACACAAGGTCATAATTTGAACAATCTTGATAGTACTGAAGTACCCAATGCTACATACAAAGTCTCAAGGCCATCGGTCAATTTGTTCTGGAGAAGAAGATTTTTAAAGGTATTTACCATATATGGGCATGGCGGCCATGTTGGTCATGTGACCAGGTCCGTTTGAACAACTTTTCATTCCTAAGGTCCCAGGAGGCTCTATATGAAATTTGGTTACAATCGGCCAAGCGGTTTTAGAGGAGAAGTCGTTTGAAAGTGTAGACGGACGACAGACGACGGACAGACGGACGGACGACGGACGACGGAAAACGGAGCCTTACCATCCTATAAGCTCCCCCGGAGCCGCTGGCTCAGGTGAGCTAAAAAATCTTAACGCAAAACGTTAACGCAAATGTTAACGGACGGACGAATGGACAGATGAACGGACAGTATATATCCATATCGTTAGGAGCAGTCTGATCTGGGTCTACACTGTTTGCTTATGCATGCTTGTCCAAATACACGAAGGTTTAGGGTAAGAGCTTTTTCTTGTCTGTCTAATGAGTTGTGAGCTTGTATTGGAAAAAAATGTCCAGGCTTTGGATAAAAAGCGGTCATAGACTCTTAGTATGTCTCAAAGGGTCTAGATGAGGATGGGTTTTGAAGACAATTTCTCTTGATATTGCATGGAAACATATATTATATCAAGTGTTACAGATAAGAAGGGGTGAAAGGGATAATTTCCCGTAAGTCTTCATAGAAAATACGTTGTGACCCCTCGTTAGAACTATTTCAAAGAAACGGTTCTAATGAGGGGTCACAACATGTTTTCATTTAAGAGAGGTCACAACGTATGTTTTCATTAACAGGAAATATTTTCTCAGAATTATCCTTAGAACCATTCTGATAACCCTCTTTAGAATTAGCTAGAGAAGAAGGGAGATAATTATTTGCATATCAGAGTGATCTACCTCGGAGGTATGTATTCACACGCGGAACTCTCTTTTGGTATGACTTACGGGTACAGTTTCAGGGGAAGCAATTCTAGCCTTTTTAGTCCAGGAAGTCGTCGGAGTCTTTTTAAGAGCTCATATTTTCCAAACCATGGGATGGATTTGGCTCATATTTGATATGATGTCAGATATAGGTCCAAAGTTTCTTTCAGTAATACCCCCGCCCACGCTAATGATCTTAAAATCACGTTTAACGTACTTTTTGCATTTTACTAGTCGAATACTTTAAGCTCCTTCTACTTTTTCCTCGAACTGAGCCAAAGAATTTTGATTCCTTACAATAACACAATATATGGAAAAAATGGAATTGCAACAGCTCTGACATATTAACCCGATTTGTCGGGCCGCGTAGCGCAGTAGGTAGCCCGTCTGACTCAACAGCCAGAGGTCCCAGGTTCGATACTCGGTCCGGCCACATGCTTTCGTTTCTCCCTCTGCTGAGAAGGGCAGTTGTCAGCTACTGGCGAAAGTATGTACACTTAGTACTGGTTAACCGCTTAGGAGGTGTAAGCCTGCCCAGGAATAGTGTGGTTAGGTTAACTGAACGTCTCGACATGACCACATTTGTTTACTGTGGAGGTAAAGCAATAAAATAACAACAACAACAACCAGACTGAAAACGTGCATAGCTGCAATAGGCGGTCATCTGACATATTTCGACCAAGAGAGTCAGACCGCTAAACATAGCATCAGTAAACTGTTTTGAGGTCTCCGTCATCATGCTCACAATTTTGTCAATTTTAAATTACACAGAAGGCACACAACATTGAATCAACATTGATTCGACGCTATAACGAATCAATGTTGATTCAATGTTTATGCATCGTCGAGTGCCTAGTGGGGGCCAAATGATCCAAAGTATTTTGAAAGACTTTCATAAATAAACAGTGTTGATCAAGATTTGAGCAGTCTGATCAACGTTTACATTGGTGTACGATGTCAACAAATTCAAATTTAGGCGAACTACAGATGGTTAAATAGCGACTGAGTAACCTATTCATCAAATCTCATTATTTCTTCTCTCTTACACACACACACACACACACACACACACACACACACACACACACACATATATATATATATAGAGAGAGAGTCGACAATTAGGAGCCCAATAAGCGGAGTTGGTTAAGCTCTGGCATACTGATCTAGTGGTACTGGGTTCGAGACTCCACAGGTTCCAATCATAAACGGGGTTCCATTGCACACAGCCTTTCATTATCAACCATCCGTCGTCCTGATATGACTGAAGTATTGTTAAAAGGGACGTAAAATCGCAAGCCATCCATCTAGCCGGCAATTCATTCTCTAAAGGCCGTGGAATATCTTTCCATACAGGTGGATGAACCAAAGTATACATACATGTATATCTTTCTCAAACATTCTTCCCATCGGGAAAAAAACGATAAACCATCACTGATTTAACGTTGATTCAACTTTATGACGTTGATTCAACGTTGATTCAATGCTGCTTCAACGATGGGTGCCTGCAGGGTGTCCTTACAAGTCTTGGAAAGATTCATGCCAGTCCGTTTTCTAAATATCTTACCTCAGATTCTGAAAGTATGTCCTACGAGTATCTGCACTAAGTAACACGCAGAACAACATAGCAGTGATGCAGTCGATTTTGTAAATGCCTATCTGTGACATTTTAGCCATTACCTACACAAGGGATTACGAACCACTTGAAAATCTTTGCCCACGCAGTTTATTTTATTTTCTAAGTATATTTTATCAGATTTTGAGTTAAAGGTAGGTTCCTATACTTTGGAATGCATCATAATTTTGATGATCTTTCATCCAAGTTGTTGGAAAGCACTTATAAAAAGGGAATGAATAAGTTTCACTAAAAAGTGTAAATGAAAAAATATTAGAAAAGTTGTTTTGCAAGGGATTTCCTAACTCTGCTTCGCACACCAGTTAGCGCTATTTTTAGTTCGCGTCAAAATAGATAACACAGCTGACGTCATGCTGCGTTGCATTTTGGGATAGTTTTAACCCATCCGCCATGACAGGACCTCTAGGAGAGCTCACAGCAAGAGAAAATTGACCTTCGGAGAATGGCATCAGAAATCGTACACTTGTAGACATAATAAACATAGTTATTTTTAGAACTGGAATTCCAACGAAAGAAAATAAACCAAAAGGGAAAATGACTATTTTCTTCAACATCTGATGATTTTCTCAGTAGCAACAATTTTTGAAAAATTGAAGAATTCAATACTACTCAGAAAAAGACGAAATTATTTTGTGAACATAATTGTTATTGCTAGTCCAGGAACCTACCTTTAAACTTAACTATAAATTGAAGTAATTGGTATTATTGGCGTATAAGATTTTGCGATAACCATTATTGCAAAGTTGAGGAGGTTAATTTGTGAAAGAAGGATTATGCCACATGTCTTTTCGTCAGATACTTCTAAATCAGCAGGGAAGTTTGTCACTTTTCACCCTGAGAGTCAACAAACCATTTCCTCCTCATTTACCGAAACCATTCATGATAGCACAGGCAATGGTCTCAAACCGTGACTTGATTTATCTGAAGTTGCCTGGTAAAACCCATTGCATGGATAACTTTCCACGCCACTGTTTAAAAATCGATAATCGATATTCGCGAATCGAGCTGGTAATGAAATACACTACGAGATATGGGCAAGTCATCTTTTTCTTCTTATTTTATTTTTCCTTATATTCAAATCCATTTTTCCGTGTTCATTTCGAAAACCGCATTAATTTGCGAACAGCCTGATATAATTTTTGAAAAGATTGCATAAGAAATACCGCGGTCATTTTTTAGTTTAAGTTGACTACCCTCAAAATGTATAGAATATATAGTAAATCATGACATTTTTACTGCGTTTATCAAAGTTTTTACCCGCATATGTCTCTTTTTTTCATAAAATGAAAATTTTCCGTGTTCATTCCGAAAACTACAATTATTCAGCATTTCACTGATATATTTTTTATTGAAATAGGAAGTAAAACAGTGCGGTCATTTTTACATTTTCGATCAGCACCCTTATTTTCTATGCTGGCGCAAATATCCAACAGAATTCACACATTACTCCAGGTGGCGTAGAAAGTTGCGGACGGACACCTAAATTCGTCTAAATATTGGGACAGTAGTATCAGAACCAATTATACACAACAAGACCACGCTGTTCCTAATAAACCCTGGGACTCTGGTTTTGCATTGTATACAATTCTGCCATTTTCTATTAAGTTATTGTTCTGTTTATTTGTTTATTAAAATAATACCAGGCTGGGTTCAGAGCCGGAGGAAGCCCACAGAACAGATCTTCAACCTCAGAATCCTTTGTGACCTTCATCATTAGCAGAATCTGTACCATGTCTTCGACACGGTATGACATTTAGCCTTATGGACAGCCACGCGGCGGAAGTACATCTAGTTCGTGCCATTGAGCACCTCTATGACAAGGTTGTCTGTGCAGTTCAGATGAATGGCAGCACAGGAGAATGGTTCAGAGCAACTATTGGGTTTAGGCCAGGACGCCTTCTTTCACCCATCCCCTTCAATATTTTCCTCGAAAGGATTATGTCTGATGCTCTGGAAAAACAGGATGGAAGGGTTAGTAAAGGCGGCAGAACTATTACCAATCTGCGAATCACCAATGACATTGACGCTCTTGCAAGCTGAGGAAGAGCAGGGACTAGAAGCATAGTTGAAAGTCTAGACAAAACCAGGCCCCGAGGTTATAAAACTTTTTTCGTGCTCAACTCAGCTGAGCATGAAATTTTCTCTGCTGATAAATAGGAAAATGCCAACTTATGTTGGCATTTTCATATATATAAGCAGAGAAATTTTCATGCTCAGCTAAACTGAGGAGGAAAACAACTGTATTTATCAGTAATTTGCTATTTATTGGAAGGTGAAATTTCATGCTCAGCTGAGTTGAGCACGAAAAAGTTTTATAACCTCGGGGCCTGTAAAGATATCAAATGGAGATAAGTGCTGGGAAGACCAAGCTAATGACAAACAGTGACAATGGCATACAGAGGGAGATCAAGGTTAAAGAACAACGCTTGGAACAGTTACAAGCTTCAAGTGCGTTGGAACAATTGTCTCAGCTGAAGACTCATAGCCGGAGGTCCTCTCAAGTATTGAACAAGCCACTGCAGAGCAGCTCTGACAAAGCTGAATCCAATATGAAAAGATAACCTATCTTTTAGAACAAAGGTGAAACTGATGCGCTCTCTTGTCATATCCATATTTCTTTTTGTCCGTGAGTCATGGACTTTGACAGCAGAGTTAGAGAAAAGAACGCAGGCCGTTGAGATGAGATGCTGTCGAAGGTTACTTAACATCTTGTATTAAGATCACGTTATTAATGAGAATGTTCGCAGGACGATCAAAGCAGCCATTGGAGAATATGACGAAATCCTGACCTTGGTCAAAAAACGGACACTGAGTTAAGCCACGTTTCAAGGTTTTCTGGCTTAGAAAAGACTATTCTGCAGGGCACAGTGAAAGGAAAAAGAAGAAGAGGTAAACAGAAGAAGAGGTGGGAAGACAATATTAAGGTATGGACAGGGATGAACTTTGCTAGCTCAACTAGGGCAGCTGAAGAAAGGACTATTTGGAATGGGGTTGTTGTAATATCATCTGTGGTGCCTCAACTACCTGGCAAGTTCATGGGATAAACTAGACTATTTATTATTATTATTATTCTAAATCTCGCCTGACCGCAACATCAACTCATTCTGTGGCCTGTCTCAGATGACGTTGCTGTTATTTCAATTCTCGCTACGACGAACTCTTAGAGGCTCAGCGGAACGAACCAATGGCTGCCTTTCCGGCGTGGCGACCGTTCGTCTGAATCTGTGTGATAATACATGACTATCTTTGTGTAGAAAGGCCTTTACAGTATGTGCAGCCAGGGAATACCCATATCACCAGGCGCATTAGAATCATGTTTTTTCATGTCCGCAATACGATCTTTGAATCCTAGAGAATGTAACTGATTAGTCTGTGCATGAAATACACGTCATAACAGCATATTTTAGTGTAACTAGTTAATGTGTTACGTTTACAAAGGCCCCGCAATATTAAAGAAACGTCGAAATCCGTACCGCCTGTCATCGACAGCAGTACCAATACAGGTTTATCTCACATCGAAAGCAGTACCATCGAAAAGTTCAAAACGCCAGAAAGTATACATACAACAATGACATTTCTTGAAAATGCTTATCTAGGTATAGTTTAGTGTAGTAAAGACGGCAAAGTCTTTTACTGGTATTCTCTAGCCCTGTATTTCATATGGTTTGCACGTATGTAGTAGATGTTGACGTTTCTCTCGAACGCGATCCCGCGAGCAAAATATTAAATGACCAACCTGCCTTGCCATATTACAGCACAGAATACTTCATGGACGACTATCCTGAACGAGAAATATTAGAACTGCATGAATATCTAAAGCAAAAAAAAAAAACATGGCCGCAACTTACCTAGCTAGCTCAAAAAGGTCTGTCGACAGCAGTACTACTCGGTCGAAAACCGTAACACTCGGTCGACAGCCACTTTGTATAGTACCGTCTCGGTCGAAAGCACAGGTAGCTATAATGGTATTACCCTCGTGGTAACAATTCTGATATTTGCTGCGTTTGCAATGGCATTTTACATGCTCATGACTTATTAATGGAAACAAGTTCAGATTAAAAGAGTATAGTCACAATGGTACAGCAGAGCCGACTATTTTCGAACCTTGCATCTCATGTTATCTCGTATCTGTGTTACATTGTCAAGCGGTGGGTTTTTCGAAGTTAAGAGTTTGACACATGCGAATTGTTTACGCAAATATCTAAAGAATGTCTATAAAATGCGACATCCAATTCATAGATTTGAAGCATTTTATTGTTTTTCAACGTATGGATACACTCAATGTCTTTTCCGTAATTTTACAAAGGGGAATATCTTTTCTAACTTTCTTCTTACTCCCCTATAGATAGAAAGCATTCCTAAATGAGGTCCGCTCTTAAAGTTAAGAATTTGCTCCTAGAAGAGAGAACCTTTTTCTTTAAAGAGCTGACCCCCTTCTAAAAGCAAATTTTTTTTTTTATCACATTTGACCCCTTTCGAGAAGTGAGGTAAAATGAAAATTGCAGAGTTGCTTCCCTGAAAGTGTACTTGTTCACCTTAAAGATTAACGGCTATATTCAAGAACGCCACTCACACTCCACTCATACTCCACTCATTGAGTTAATCGTCTAGCGGTCACAGGTAGACTCAACTTAGGGCTCGTTGGTATTCACAAAGGTTAGGGAGCTCTGAGTGGACTCGATAAAGTGAGTGAGTGTTGAGTGAGACCGATACCTCCCTTGAACTCAACTCAAGTGTTGTTTATGAATACGAAATAGAACTTAACTGACTTTGGTGCGCAAGCTAGTCCGATCATTTGCCGTTTTACAAATTTATCATTCGTGTTTGGTCATATTTTAGACGAGTCGTCATTTATATGGTATTGCCCCATCCGTCTGTCTGTTCGTTACATAAAATATGCACTCTGTATTCCACGGGGATGGTGCTGGTTATAACTTCCATTTCCGGGGCGTCCTACTTATTGGATTTTAGTAGGACAAGGGCTTACTGTGCTTGCAGTAGGTGCGGGCAGTTTTTATCTGTTTTTTTTTTGTTATATTTTTTTATTTTTCTCTCATGTCTGTCATTTCTCTATTCTTTCTCCCTCTCTCTGGGAGACGGCCCGATATAGACTGAAATACTGTCTCAAAGGGCCGTTAAACACAAAACAACAACAAACAACAACTGTACTCGACTGAGTACCTCCTGAAAACACGTGTTATATGCGTCTATCTTACCAAGACGTGAGAAAATACACCCAATATCAGGAGAGAGAGAGATGACGCGATTTTATGTCCTTTTCAACAGTATTTTATTCATGCCATATCAGGACGACGGGAGGGTGACAATGAAAGACTGTGTGCAATAGAACTGCCTTTGCGTTTGAAAAGATTTCTATAGCCAGTAGGGCTCGAACCCGGACCGCTGGTAAAGCAGGCTAGTGCTTAACCCATTCAGCTACCGGGACTCCTGGGAGAGAAGAAGAAGAAACATACCCGGCTGCATATGATAAACTTTTTTATATTCAGATTCGGAAAAACATGAACTACCCCCCCCCCCGCATTAACCCTACATCCATCACCATAATTATGATGTCTCCGTGATCCATCTTTGATTTCTTATGCATGACTTTTGTCATCTTCTTGAGCGACAAACTGTACATATTCAATCAAATAAAGAAAAGAATTAAATCATTTGAGAAATTTTTTTTTTCAAATGCATGAATTCATTTTACATTATTATGTGTCCTTGTAGATATGTCGGGTGGGGGTGGGGTGGGGGGGGGGGGGGGGGGTATAGCTCCGTTATTATGGCAACTAGTGATTCAGATTTGGCCTGGGTTTTGTAGCTTTAAGGAATGCCAAAACAGGGTATGACCCTTTTTTCAAGGGAGTACGAGTACACTGTTTGTCCGTGCAGACCGGCATTGATAGTGTAATGATATATTTCATGTCTCCCTGTGTTAGAAAATTAAAACATTAGAAAATATGTGTATTTTACACAGATGATGCCCCCATACTGAGTCTGTCATCCCCATCCGCCACCCTAAACCTCTACCCTCTTTCTATTTACAAAAAAAATATATAAAAAGTCAAATGCTTATCTTTGGTAGGTCTGTAAAAGCTGTGCAAAGTTTCATATTCATTGCTTGATTTCAGAAAGTATACAAAAATTTTAGGCGCGACGGACGGACAGATGGACAGAGGTAAAACTATCGACTGACTCGCGTCACCGATCCATAAAAAAGGTGTTTTGCAACGTTTATTATTTAGTACTTGAAACAGGAGTGAAGCTCGAGTCACACTTGGGAAAGGTGAGGTTGAGATAGCTTCGTGAATACAAAAGCTGAACTCCACTCACACTCTTGTTAATCCCACTCCAGCCACACTTGAGGGATACTTACTCGTGTTTGAGTGGAGTGTGAGTGTGAGTGTGAGTTTTGTTCTTGAATATAGCCGTAAGCTCTGCAAACTTTAAAAGAGCTGTTGTCTCGTGGAAAATGGACCGTACCAGTCTGCGCATTTCCGTAAACTGATCAGTCTTTACTTTTCAGTGGATAGTACTTAAGAAAAGGGAAAAGACGGTGTGACTGATCTCACACATACCGTCAGAACTGCCGGAGCTCCGGTAGCTCATTAGATTAAGCGCTGGCCTGCCGAGTAAGCGAACCAGGGTTCGAGACCCGCTGGAGGTGAAAATATTTCCAACAGTAAACGCGGTTCCATTGCACACAGCATATCATTACCACCTTTGAATGTCCTTATATGACTGAAATACTGTTTAAAAAGGATGTAAAATCGCAAGTCATCCATCCATCGCGCAGAACTTGACTGTGACACAAGTATGAATTCAAAGTTGCCTTCACTGCATTGTTTTGAGCCTTACCGTATACCACACACTGATCTACACTGTTAAAAAATTGAACCTTATCGAGATTCGGAAAAAGATTGTTCCTAGCTCTTACCTTATTTTATCTGAATTTTATCCGCGTTTAGACCTAATTTACTATGTATTACAATTACATTACCTTAAAACGAAATCAGTAGATAAATTGACAATATGGTGGGAGGTTCTTAAATGCAAAAGATCTTCTAAATGGCTATTTGTGACATTTTACCATAGTATTTACGCAAGAGATTATGTATCACATGGACTGCTTTCTCTTCTTTTATTTGGTTTGCATCTCGGATTTCACAGTAGAGATAATTGTTGGCACATCAATATTACGGGATTAGATTTTCTGATAACTAGTGCCTACCGGCTACTATTGCCATTGATCGTTTGTATAGATTTAAATCAATTTAAAGTCAACTTCTGAAAAACTTCTTTCACGACATAGCACATTAATTTGTGGGGTATAAAAGATCATTAAAAAGCTTCATATTATGGATCAAGCATTTTTTCCAGCATTTTCACCAGAAACGAATTGTAACGAACTGTACCTCCCCCCTCTCCCCCTCTCCCACAGATACACGAAAAAATTCAGTGAAAACTGTATTTCGAATGTTAACAACCTACAGGTATTTTCGACATGAGAAAGCTGACAGCTGAGAACATACATTATTCAGCAAACGTTTGATAATGGTCATGATTTCCTTCTTGAAGGATCAGGAAATTCTATATTCTAAGAGTATATGGTTAGTGCGCATAGGTCAATAAAGCAGTAGCGCTGCAAAACGTATTACGCATTCAGTATGTTAAAAATGTCAGGGGAGATAATAAGAGCTGATTGCGCAATAACATGGCCGATCAAGATTACCCAAAGAAGTTTGGATGTGCCTTATGTCATGGGACATTTGTATTGCAAATCTCAATTAAGGTGCATGAAAAATTATCCTGCCATTTTGATTTTTGCCTCCCCTCAACGTGCAGTAAAGCTCATAAAAGGAAGAATTTACTCTCCAACTCCGCCTCAAAAGCAGATTCTAGTGGGTGATCCTTTGCCGCATGAAACCAAGCAGGACGCTATGAAAGTAGCCCCCCTTTGTAAAAACGGCAAAGCATACACACCCACACTCCCCAAATGCGTAAGGAAATGATACTACTAAGTACCTATCAGTTCCATTTATCTTAAAATATTGACAGAGGTGGTTTATATAATTAAGTTGTTTTTCTTTCCAACCATGCCCATTATATCATTGCATATGATGACAGAATAGGGAGTCCATTAATCATACCCCCCGAATAAATATATTGCTCTCATCTTGGGAGGGTTACGGCACCGACCCCCCCCCCCCCCCCCCCCCCGCCCCGAATAAATACATTGCTCTCATCTTGGGAGGGTTACGGCACAGGAAAAAGCAAATAGGGTGCCACAATAGTTGCTCCCCCTTGCAAAAATTGTGGAAGAACAGAGAGGTGCACCGATACACCAAACGCATGTGATGTGATAAATGCATAACTATGCCTTGACGGAGACATTTTTAAACATGCACATAAAAATGCAATTGTAGTCATAGTGATAAGGTAAGTCTTGTGTAAATTATATGACAGAGAGACAAAAGTTTCTTTCTGTTGTGGAGGATGCAAGAATGATAAAACCATTACATGTACATACCATTCAGACTGTAGTTCTAATTCGTTTGTTAGAGAGTTCGAAGCCCTTCAAGCCACCTTTATATGTCTTTGAACTCCTTCCACTGAACCACTGAACTCGATATATTTCGCATGGACATCGCTGCCAACCCGTGAACTGATCACACGTCAAACCCCGGTGTTCATCGTGTCCTCGAAGTCCAAATAACTTGCAGGCATAAAAGAACATCGTGCACTGTAAGCTTTCAGCGCTCCTGTCGCAAAAATACCTTTTCCCCATATGACAGCTTCGTCCTCTGGCAGTATTGGTTGGCTCCGCTTCCTTCACTTTTGTTCCTAGACCATTTGATAGTAAGTCCTTCATTTTAGAATCCAAATCTTTGCGAAACTCAGTGAAATACCAGCTTTTGGTGTCCAAAAAGTTCTTATCATACACGCCATTATCGTAACGCTTTGAAATCAAAATTCGAAATGACCCTACATATAAATCCAATATAAAGTTGTCCACGGGAATCAGTACATTTCACGGGAAGAAACTCAGCTACCCCTTATGCTCGCATTCTTTCTCCACGGTGATCAGCTCTCGAAAGGAAGAATTTGTTTCAAAAGGGGCATCATTTGTCATAAGAACCAGACCTCATTTTGAAACAGCCCACCGGTCCTGGACATAACAGGAGTCACAAAAATTGTCTCCCACTATAAACCAGAGGACCAATGGCCCTGTAGCTCACCATACACCTTCTGTCAACAGACACAATTTGTCAATTCGCTCATTTGTTACAAATTTGAAACCAGTAGCTTAAAAGGTGCCCATATTTTAATTTTAAAATCTTAGTGACCTTGAGCAAAGTTCAAAAATGACCTTGACCTTTGATAACATTGTCTTCATGTATTCATTTAGTTAACCATATTTTCCAATTATTATATCTAGGCTTAAAACATTCTGTAACATCACTTGTTTAAGCATTTCCCACATAAAAGCATAACATACCAAAGTTGACCTTGCCATAAATTAGGACAAGGTCAATGCCCCGTCATGATTTGTACAAACTATGATGGGACCCGAGTCCTCAATGCTACATAACATGCCACGAGGTCATTGTGCCTTTGGTTCTGGAGAAGTAGATTTTTGAAGGCCTTTAATCGTATATCGGCATGTCGTAGACTTGAATGGTTTGTGAGAAATGAACTGCTTAAGCATTTTCCAATGCACCAAAATTGACCTTGCCATAAATTAGGTCACAGTCAATGCACAGTCCTGATTTGTATGAATTATGATGGGCCCAACTTCCAAATGCTAGATACTATGTTAAAAGGTCATAGGCCTTTTAGTTCAGGAGAAGAAGATTTTTGAAGGGGTTTTACCATATGTGGACATGGCGGCCATCTTGGTCATGTGACCCAGATCCTGGGAACCTTCTTCCGTTCCCCCATCCCATTAAGACTCCTTATGAAATTTGGCTTCAATCAGTGAAGTGGTTTCAGAGGATAATATGTTTGAAAATCTTGACAACAGATGGACGGGCTGACAGAATGACATTGACCTTCAGTGACAATACCTTCATCTGGTCATTCAGTTAACCATATATTCTAAATCTTGAATAGTTTCTGAAAAATCCACTGTTTAAGCATTTTCCCATATAAAAGCCTAACATACCAAAGCTGACAGTGTCATAAATTAGGTCAAGGTCAAAGCATGGTCATCATTTATATAAACTATGATGGGCCCGTGTGCCCAATGCTACGTACTAAGTTTCAAGGTCATAGGCCTTCTGGTTCTGAAGAAGAAGATTTTTTATGTTTTTACCATATATGGGCGTGGTGGCCATTTTGGTCATGTGACCCTGACCCTGGTAACAAACTTTCGTTCCCCCATCCCACTGAGACTCCATATGAAATTTGGCTTCAATCAGCTCAGGTGTTTCTGAGGAGAAGACGGACTGACAGAATGACCTTGACCTTTAGTGATATAATATCTTCAGCTGTTCATTTAGTTGACCAAATATACCAAATATTGTACCTTAGACTTAAATAGTTTCTGAGAAATCCACTGTTTAGGCCTTTTCCCAAATAAAAGCCTAAGGTACCGAAGTTGACCGTGTCATAAATTAGGTCAAGGGCACCGCAAGGTCATCATTTGTACAAACTATGATTGGCCTGAATGCCCGATGCTACATACCAAGTTTCAAGGTCATAGGCCTTTTGGTTCTGGAGAAGAAGATTTTTGAAGGGTTTTTACCATGTATGGGCGTGGCGGCCATATTGGTCATGTGACCCGGATAGCCCGAACAAACTTCCGTTCCCCTAACCTAGGTAGGCTCCATTTGAAATTTGGCTTCAATGGACCCAGTGGTTTCAGAGGAGAAGATGTTTGTAGATCTTGATGGAGGACGGGCTGACAGAATGACCTTGACCTTAAGTGACATAATATCTTCAGCTGTTCATTTAGTTGACCATTTATACCAAAGAATTGTACCTTAGAGTTAAACAGTTTCTGAGAAATCCACTGTTTAGGCGTTTTCCCAGATAAAAACGTAAGGTGCCGAAGTTGACCATGTCATAAATTAGGTCAAGGTCACCGCATGATCATCATTGGTATAAACTATGATGAGCCCGAATGCCCAATGATACATACCAAGTTTCAAGGTCATAGGCCTTTTGGTTCTGGAGAAGAAAATTAATGAAGGGGTTTTACCATATGTGGGCATGGCGGCCATCTTGGTCATGTGACCCAGACCCTGGGTATAAACTTTCGTTCCCCCAGCCCACTGAGACTCCATATGAAATTTGGCTACAATGGACTCAGTGGTTTCAGAGGAGAAGATGTGTGAAAAGCTTGCCGACGGATGGAACGACGGAATGACCTTGACCTTTAGTGACATAATATCTTCATTTGCTCATTTAGTTGACCATGTATACCAAGTATTGTACCTTCGACTTAAATAGTTTCTGAGAAATCCATTGTTTTAGCGTTTTCCCATATGAAAGCCTAACGTATCAAAGTTGACCGTGTCATAAATTAGGTCAAGGTCAACGCAAGGTCATCATTTGTACAAACTATAATGGGCTCACATGCCCGATGCTACATACCAAGTTTCAAGGTCATAGGCCTTTTGGTTCTGGAGAAGAAGATTTTTGAAGGGTTTTTACCATATATGGGCGTGGCGGACATCTTGGTCATGTGACCCAGATACATCTATGTAGGCTCCATATGGAATATGGCTTCAATCGGCCCAGTGGTTTCAGAGGAGATGTTTGAAAATGTTGACGACGGACGGACGGACGACGGACGGACGGACGACGGATGCCTGGCTATACTATAAGCTCACCTAGGAGCCTAAAGACTCAGGTGAGCTAAAACTGGCAGAGACTGAGAGAGAGAGCCAGTCCAAAGCTGTCAGCTCGTAGAAAGCTCGGCTTAAATTGATGGTAAGGAAGCTAAATGATATATCCCTACAGCAACTCATTTAAACGAACTATACGCTCGTATGTTACACGTGTGTACATCATCTAAAGTGGTCCCGCATCTATACTGGTCCTGGCCTCTACTTTGGTCCTGCTTAGCCTTTAAACTGGTCCCGGCTAGCATCTACTATGGTGCGATAAGCAGCCTCTAAAATGATCCCAGTTATATATCTGATAACTATGCATAGTAGTGCCTTCTACTAATAAGTTGTTATTGCTATGGGTAATGTGAATCTAACGAAGCCTCAGCCCAGCCTGGGCATGCACCCAGTGTGATTAGCAGCGGAAGTAGTTTGGTGGCGTTTTCAAAACGTTCCGTGTCATTGTAGGCACAGCTAAAAATCTTTTCGAAGCATTTTCTCCAAAGTTTTCGAGTGTCATAATGTTTTTTTATGCAATTAATAATAGCCATCAAACATGCTTTTATGGTACTGATACATTCATATCTACTGAGCCCGTCGGAAGGCGTTGAATCCCCCGCCTTTCAGGCTCGGGTTTTAATGGATTTAGACCGCTGCAATCGACTAAATGGTTTTAATAAAATATTAAATACATGTAATTCGAATCAGGTTCTATGATTTTTAAGTATGATTACAGGTCTCCAGGAATGCTAGACTATTTCTCTGTTACAGTATTCCAAGTTAGTCCTGTATTTCAGCTACAAAGTAATAGGGTCTTCTGGTCATCGTTTACAGTAGTTAAGTACCTTGTTGCAGATGAACATATAAATATACGGCCTGAATGCTAGGCTACTCGGGGACCAAAGATGATAATGCATAGAAAATCATGGTTGTTCCCTTTATCATACATGTGCGCGCAATCCACAGTATGCTTTCGCATGTGAATACGCATATCGGGCGCAGTTTTTCATGACCATGCAATAACTTTTTCGTGTTACAATTTTCGTGTTATATGAGTCTCATCATCAAATCAAACTACAGCACAAGAAAACATCATGTCGCAGTTGCTTGAAGCTAAATTATATAGCCAAAGTCTTCTTGTACCTTGCGTTTTATCCAAAATAAATGCGAAAAGATAAAGCATTCGCGGTAGGAGAATATCTTGCACATACGATCCAGAGGCAACATGCTTCGTACTAATTTGCATGCTAAATCAATTTTTTTTTCAATTCGATGCGTAGATGGTTGACAAAAACACGAGGCGCAAAAGCATGGAGCTGTCTCAATAACTATCGCACCCCAATAGATGCTGGCCGGGACCAATTTAGAGGCCGGTCAGGACCAGTTTAGATGTCAGGATCACTTTAAATGATGTACACACGTGTGTACATCATCTATAGTGGTCCTGCATCTATACTGGTCCTGGCCTCTATTTTGGTCCTGACTAGCCTCTAAACTGGTGCCGGCTGGCATCTATTATGGTGCGATAAGCAGTATACGGTCAAAACCTTAATATTAGATACATTATTTGATGTTATTCATATGTGACTATGATGTTCTGTCCTGGTTACATTGATGTTACGCAGGTTACAGTATATCCTTGATAGGCCATCTTCACAAATCAGATGTTACAATGTTACAGCGTTACAGCCCATCAGGGCACTAAAAACATAAAATATAGGATTGGAACATTACGTTTCCCCGTTGTAACTGTGAAGTTCTTTAACTGTTACACTGATGTTACAGGAGTTACAGCGCATTCTCGATATGGCCACTCCACAACTTCAATGTTACAATGTTACAGCGTTACAGCCCATCTGGGCACTAGAATCTTAAAATACATTATGAGAATTTTATGTCTCTTCTTTGTGACAGTGATGTTCTTTGGTCGTTACACTGATGTAACAAGAGTTACAGCGCATTCTCGACATGCCCTCTCCAAAAATCCAATGTTACAATGTTACAACGTTACAGCTCATGTATACGGTAAAAACGTTAATATTAGATACATTATTTGATGTTATTCCCATGTGACTATGATGTTCTGTCCTAGTTACATTGATGTTACACAGGTTACAGTATATCCTTGATAGGCCATCTTCACAAATCGAATGTTACAATGTTACAGCGTTACAGCCCATCAGGGCACAAAAAACATAAAATAGAGGATTGGAATATTATGTTTCCCCGTTGTAACTGTGAAGTTCTTTAACTGTTACACTGATGTTACATGAGTTACAGCGCATTCTCGATATGGCCACTCCACAACTTCAATGTTACAATGTTACAGCGTTACAGCCCATCTGGGCACTAGAATCTTAAAATACTTTATGAGAATTTTATGTCTCTTCTTTGTGACAGTCATGTTCTTTGGTCGTTACACTGATGTTACAAGAGTTACAGCGCATTCTCGACATGCCCTCTCCACAAATCCAATGTTACAATGTTACAACGTTACAGCTCATGTATACGGTAAAAACGTTAATATTAGATACATTATTTGATGTTATTCCCAGGTGACTATGATGTTCTGTCCTAGTTACATTGATGTTACACAGGTTACAGTATATCCTTGATAGGCCATCTTCACAAATCGAATGTTACAATGTTACAGCGTTACAGCCCATCAGGGCACAAAAAACATAAAATAGAGGATGGGAATATTATGTTTCCCCGTTGTAACTGTGAAGTTCTTTAACTGTTACACTGATGTTACAGGAGTTACAGCGCATTCTCGATAAGGCCACTCCACAGCTTCAATGTTGCAATGTTACAGCGTCACAGCCCATCTGGGCACTAGAATCTTAAAATACATTATGAGAATTTTATGTCTCTTCTCTGTGACAGTCATGTTCTTTGGTCGTTACACTGATGTTACAAGAGGTACAGCGCATTCTCGACATGCCCTCGCCACAAATCCAATGTTACAATGTTACAACGTTACAGCTCATGTATACGGTAAAAACGTTAATATTAGACACATTATTTGATGTTATTCACATGTGACTATGATGTTCTGTCCTAGTTCCATTGATGTTACACAGGTTACAGTATATCCTTGATAGGCCATCTTCACAAATCGAATGTTACAATGTTACAGCGTTACAGCCCATCAGGGCACAAAAAACATAAAATATAGGGTAGGAATATTATGTTTCCCTGTTGTTACTGTGAAGTTCTTTAACTGTTACACTGATGTTACAGGAGTTACAGCGCATTCTCGATATAGCCACTCCACAACTTCAATGTTACGGTGTTACAGCGTTACAGCCCATCTGGGCACTAGAATCTTAAAATACATTATGAGAATTTTATGTCTCTTCTTTGTGACAGTGATGTTCTTTGGTCGTTACACTGATGTTACAAGAGTTACAGCGCATTCTCGACATGCCCTCTCCACAAATCCAATGTTAAAATGTTACAGCGTTACAGCCCATCAGGGCACAAAAAACATAAAATATAGGGTAGGAATATTATGTTTCCCCATTGTAACTGTGAAGTTCTTTAACTGTTACACTGATATTATCGGAGTTACAGTGCATTCTCGATATGGCCACTCCACAACTTCAATGTTACAATGTTACCGCGTTACAGCCCATCTGGGCACTAGAATCTTAAAATACATTATGAGAATTTTATGTCTCTTCTTTGTGACAGTGATGTTCTTTGGTCGTTACACTGATGTTACAAGAGTTACAGCGCATTCTCGACATGCCCTCTCCACAAATCCAATGTTACAATGTTACAGCGTTACAGCCCATGTATACGGTAAAAACGTTAATAGTAGATACATTATTTGATGTTATTCACATGTGACTATGATGTTCTGTCCTAGTTACATTGATGTTACACAGGTTACAGTATATCCTTGATAGGCCATCTTCACAAATCGAATGTTACAATGTTACAGCGTTACAGCCCATCAGGGCACAAAAAACATAAAATATAGGATAGGAATATTATGTTTCCTTGTTGTTACTGTGAAGTTCTTTAACTGTTACACTGATGTTACAGGAGTTACAGCGCATTCTCGATATAGCCACTCCACAACTTCAATGTTACGGTGTTACAGCGTTACAGCCCATCTGGGCACTAGAATCTTAAAATACATTATGAGAATTTTATGTCTCTTCTTTGTGACAGTCATGTTCTTTGGTCGTTACACTGATGTTACCAGAGTTACAGCGCATTCTCGACATGCCCTCACCACAAATCCAATGTTACAATGTTACAGCGTTACAGCCCATGTATACGGTAAAAACCTTAATATTAGATACATTATTTGATGTTATTCACATGTTACTATGATGTTCTGTCCTAGTTACATTGATGTTACACAGGTTACAGTATATCCTTGATAGGCCATCTTCACAAATCGAATGTTACAATGTTACAGCGTTACAGCCCATCAGGGCACTAAAACGTAAAATATAGGATTGGAATATTATGTTTCCCCGTTGTAACTGTGAAGTTCTTTAACTGTTACACTGATGTTACAGGAGTTACAGCGCATTCTCGATATGGCCACTCCACAACTTCAATGTTACAATGTTACAGCGTTACAGCCCATCTGGGCACTAGAATCTTAAAATACATTATGAGAATTTTATGTCTCTTCTTTGTGACAGTCATGTTCTTTGGTCGTTACACTGATGTTACAAGAGTTACAGCGCATTCTCGACATGCCCTCTCCACAAATCCAATGTTACAATGTTACAGCGTTACAGCCCATGTATACGGTAAAAACGTTAATATTAGATACATTATTTGATGTTATTCACATGTGACTATGATGTTCTGTCCTAGTTACATTGATGTTACACAGGTTATAGTATATCCTTGATAGGTAATCAACACAAATCGAATGTTACAATGTTACAGCGTTACAGCCCATCAGGGCACTAAAAACATAAAATATAGGATTGGAATATTATGTTTCCCCGTTGTAACTGTGAAGTTCTTTAACCGTTACACTGATGTTACAGGAGTTACAGCGCATTCTCGATATAGCCACTCCACAACTTCAATGTTACGGTGTTACAGCGTTACAGCCCATCTGGGCACTAGAATTTTAAAAAACAGTATGAGAATTTTATGTCTCTTCTTTGTGACAGTCATGTTCTTTGGGCGTTACACTGATGTTACAAGAGTTACAGCGCATTCTCGCAATGCCCTCTCCACAAATCCAATGTTACAATGTTACAGCGTTACAGCCCATGTATACGGTAAAAACGTTAATATTAGATACATTATTTGATGTTATTCACATGTGACTATGATGTTCTGTCCTAGTTACATTGATGTTTAACAGGTTACAGTATATCCTTTATAGGTAATCAACACAAATCGAATGTTACAATGTTACAGCGTTACAGCCCATCAGGGCACTAAAAACATAAAATATAGGATAGGAATATTATGTTTCCCCGTTGTAACTGTGAAGTTCTTTAACTGTTACACTGATGTTACAGGAGTTACAGCGCATTCTCGATATGGCCACTCCACAACTTCAATGTTACGGTGTTACAGCGTCACAGCCAATCTGGGCACTAGAATCATAAAAAAACATTATGAGAATTTTATGTCTCTTCTTTTTGACAGTGATGTTCTTTGGGCGTTACACTGATGTTACAAGAGTTACAGCGCATTCTGGCCATGCCCTCTCCACAAATCCAATGTTACAATGTTACAGCGCTACAGCCCATGTATACGGTAAAAACGTTAATATAAGATACATTATTTGATGTTATTCACATGTGACTATGATGTTCTGTCCTAGTTACATTGATGTTACACAGGTTACAGTATATCCTTGATAGGCCATCTTCACAAATCGAATGTTACAATGTTACAGCGTTACAGCCCATCAGGGCATAAAAAACATAAAATATAGGATAGGAATATTATGTTTCCCCGTTGTAACTGTGAAGATCTTTAACTGTTACACTGATGTTACAGGAGTTACAGCGCATTCTCGATATGGCCACTCCACAACTTCAATGTTACAATGTTACAGCGTCACAGCCCATCATCTGGGCACTAGAATCTTAAAATACATTATGAGAATTTTGTGTCTTTTCTTTGTTACAGTGATGTTCTTTGGGTGTTACACGGATGTTACAAGAGTTACAGCGCATTCTCGACATGCCCTCTCCACAAATCCAATGTTACAATGTTACAGCGTTACAGCTCATGTATGCGGTAAAAACGTTAATATTAGATACATTATTTGATGTTCTTCATATGTGACTATGATGTTCTGTCTTAGTTACATTGATGTTACACAGGTGGCAGTATATCCTTGATAGGCCATCTTCACAAATCAAATGTTACAATGTTACAGCGTTACAGCCATCAGGGCACAAAAAACATAAAATATATGATAGGAATATAATGTTTTCCCGTTGTAACTGTGAAGTTCTTTAACTGTTACACTGATGTTACAGGAGTTACAGCGCATTCTCGATATGGCCACTCCACAACTTCAATGTTACAATGTTACAGCGTAACAGCCCATCTGGGCACTAGAAACTTAAAATATATTATGAGAATTTTAGGTCTCTTCTTTGTGACAGTGATGTTCTTTGGTCGTTACACTGATGTTACAAGAGTTACAGCGCATTCTCGACATGCCCTCGCCACAAATCCAATGTTACAGCGTTACAGCACACGTATTCGGTAAAAACGTTAACATTAGATACATTATTTGATGTTATTGATATGTGACTATGATGTCTGTCTTAGTTACATTGATGTTACACAGGTTACAGTATATCCTTTACAGGCCATCTTCACAACCAAATGTTACAATGTTACAGCGTTACAGCCCATCATGGCACTAAAACATAAAATATAGGATAGGAATATTATGTTTTCCCGTTGTAACTGTGAAGTTCTTAAATTGTTACACTGATGTTGCAGGAGTTTCAGCACATTCTTGATATTGCCACTCCACATATTCAATGTTACAATGTTACAGCGTTACAGCCCATCTGGGCACTAGAATCTTAAAATATATTATGAGAATTTTATGTTTCTCCTTTGTGACAGTGATGTTCTTTGGTCGTTACACTGATGTTACTAGAGTTACAGCGCATTCTCGACATGCCCTCGCCACAAATCCAATGTTACAATGTTACAGCATTACAGCCCATATATACGGTTAAAACCTTAATATTAGATACATTATTTGATGTTATTCATATGTGACTATGATATTCTGTCCTAGTTACATTGATGTTACACAGGTTACAGTATATCCTTGATAGGCCATCTTCACAAATCAGATGTTACAATGTTACAGCGTTACAGCCCATCAGGGCACAAAAACATAAAATATAGGATAGGAATGTTATGTTTCCCCGTTGTAACTGTGAAGTTCTTTAACTGTTACACTGATGTTACAGGAGTTACAGCGCATTCTCGATATGGCCACTCCACAACTTCAATGTTACAATGTTACAGCGTTACAGCCCATCTGGGCAATAGAATCTTAAAATATATTATGAGAATTTTATGTCTCTTCTTTGTGACAGTGATGTTCTTTGGTCGTTACACTGATGTTACAAGAGTTACAGCGCATTCTCGCCATGCCCTCTCCACAAATCCAATGTTACAATGTTACAGCGTTACAGCCCATGTATACGGTAAAAACCGTAATATTAGATACATAATTTGATGTTATTCATATGTGACTATGATGTTCTGTCCTAGTTACATTGATGTTACACAGGTTACAGTATATCCTTGATAAGCCATCTTTACAAATCAAAAGTTACAATGTTACAGCGTTACAGCCCATCAGGGCACTATAAACATTAGTCGCATGAGAAGAATCAAATGTTTCAGTGATATACCCTTATAGTTTTATTGTTTATAACACGTTGTTACTGAACGTTACATATATTACACAAGTAACAAATTCATAGTGGTTCAATATTTTGGACCAATTTTATGCTCTATCTCTCCCAAAGGGCCCAAAAGGAGTCCCAAGGAGCCCGAAAAGGAAAATATGGAAAATATTTGCCACAAATAATTATCATGCCTCTCGGAGAAACACACTACAGCATTTGTCATGTTAAAATAAGTAGGAAAAATATAGTCTTATGTATGCTACTAGTGAATTTGCAATAAGGGACGAGAAACCAAATTTATACCCATTTTAGGGTCCCAAAAAGGGGCAAAACTCGTCAAAAATTATCTCATATCACTTAATCTCTCTACGAATGAACAAAATGCAACACTTTTTCCTTTTAAATTGTTATGAAAATATTAGTTTCACATAAAGTAATAGAAAACATAGCAATGGGCAGCCCGATTTCTATTTCTCCTGACTAAGTCTATAGGGGCCAAAAAAGGGGTAAATTTAATAATATTCACCCAACATAAAGATCATTCTTCTTATTGGTACACACTACAGCATTTGTCATAATGAAATAGATTGAAAAAAGCACAGCCTCAGCACAGTCTTATATATACCGTTGGTAAAGTTGCAATCATGGGACTGGGAGCCCTGGTTTTATCAATGTAAGGGGCTAAAAAAGCAAAGATGGTCAAAATTTAAAAACAAAAATCAATATTTCTTTCCACAGACTAACAACAGACACTAATGGTTATTTTTATATTTTTTATTATGAAAAATAAGTTTATTTTTATATTTTTAATTATGAAAATAAGTTTGACACATGTTGATAAAAAACATGGCAATTGAGTGCCTTACATCTTTAGATTTGGAGTCTAAGGGGCCCAAAAGAGGAAAATTCGAAAAAATGACTGTTCTTCACAGAGGGGCATACTAAAGCATTTATAATGTTAGAATCAGTAGCCAAAAAAGAGGCTTATATATGGAATTAGGGATAAGAAATCATATTAATTCCTTTTTAAGGGTCCCAAACAGAGGCAAAATGGTCAAAATTACCACTTATCATTATTCCTTTACACGAATTAACAAAAGTGAACACTGGTTATTTTTAAATTTGTTATGGAAATATTTGTTTTACAGATACTGATATTGAACATGGCGATGGGGCGTCTAACATCTTCACAAGTGGGTTAAATGGGGCCAAAAATGGCGTAGTTAAAAACTTCACAAAAACAATTATATTTTTTTCTTACTGTAACAAACGTCATCATTGCTGAAGTTGCTTGCCGTCGAAGCAAAGGTGTGCAATTTGTAAAGTAAAAATATCTAACTCCATTAGAATGGGAGACACTGTATTGAAAATTTCATTGCACGGCCAATGTTGGGCAATAGGCCAATTTTGGTTAGTGCTGTATAATCAAGCCAAGTTTTATCAGTTTTGAGGAAACATCTAGTTATTGATTAGCTATATTGAATCTCTGATTTTTCATTGGTCACTGCGACAAATGTCTATTTTTCATTGGTCACCGCGACACGACATGCAACCACACCCCTCCAACAAAAGAAATCTCTGTTCTTAAGGTCTTTGAACCCTGTTTTTCATTAGTCACTGGGACAAATCTCTGTTCTTCATTGCTCACGCGACACAACACACAACCACACCCCCACACCTCGAATCTCTGTTTTTCATTGGTCACCGCTACACGACACACCACCACCCCTCCACACAACAGAAAAAACATTGTGCTGTAAGACGTGGGTTTCCCTTACAATCCCAAAGATCTAGACCTACCATATTTTACTGGAGGGAAAACCTGATCTTGACCTACATTTCACAGTCTTATACCGGAATATGAGTACATCATGTGCAAAAAGCGATCTGTCTATAATTATTCCATATTTGGTTCATGATACCCCTATTGCATTACTTTTGATCAGGACAACCTAAGATTCAGGGTTAGGCTCATGGATAGGACTTAGCTTTTTGTTGTATAGTTTTGTGTTGTACATCTAATATACTTGAATGGAGGCTAATCTAGGTTAATTTCATACTAGTTTACATCATATGGATGGTGCTGCTTACAAAAGGTCAAGGTCAAGGACTTTGAATTTTATATACGTATAACATTTGCGGTGTAGTATTATGTTAAAGTATGCTTTCGTTAGGCGATGGCACTGGTCGAGGGCATATGTGAGCCCCTGCTCACTTGCTAAGAAGCGGTAACAAGTATAATTAAGGGAAATTTTTCCTTATTTTTCCATAAAAACATAAGTTGTGACCCCTCATTAAAACTCTCCAGCTGAGGCGATTCTAATGAGCGGTCGTAACATATGTTTATTCTGAAATAAGAAAAAATATCTTAGAACTATCCTTAAAGCCCCACCTTAGCTAAAGCTCTGAATTTCATTAATTGTTATTAATATTGAAATACCTTAACTAATTTAATTGGCCAGGGAATCGAAGGGGAAGTCACAAAATTTGTCTCCCTTTGAAAAATTGGCAGAAAAACATGCCTATGTATCCATACACCGTATATAGGATAATTAAACACTGTTCCAGATAAGAAGGGGGTAACAGGGATAATTAAGGGATTATTTTCCCTATGTTTCCATAAAAAATTCATTGTGACCCCTCGTTAGAACACCCTCATTAGATCCGTCTCGCTGAGGCATTTCTAATGGGGGTTCAAATCATGTGCTTTCATTGAGAAATATGAAGAAATATCTTGGAATTATCCCCGTTACCCCTTGGATATATGTATAAATAATGAACTTTCTCCCGCTCTGACAGATTAACCGTCCAGACTGAAAACAGACTGAGCGGGCCGTGCATAGCTGCAACAGCTGGTTTGAGGGAGGTAAATAGTCGGTTTAATGGCCGCAAACCGTTTTTTTCCCTTCTGCTGGCAAGTCGCCTTGTATTGAAATTTCGACCATGAAACCTATAAACCTACAATTTACCTCCCAAAATGAAGATTTTGAGTACAGTTACACACTAAATTTACAATATTATTCGAAATTTGCGTAAAATCAAGATGAACATTAGGTATCTATAAATTGAACGTGGATATCCCAAATTTGAACCACATTTACCCCGTAAATACGTAAATAGAGAGTAAAGCCAAAACTTGCAGCCTATACAATCTTTATTGACCGGCCTTTTTTATGGGGGGGGGGGGGAGAAAGACCGTGTGTGTGTGGTGGGGGGGGGAGACGAGGAGGTAGTAATAATTATAACAATAATGACTTTATTCAATAGGGGAGGCCAAGCTGGATGTACAGCCAATTTTCCCTGGGGTCCTTATTTGAGATGTACATTTCTATAATATATACAAGTGCAGTATCAGACAGCATCAAATGAATATGTTAGAACAGACCAAAGCCGAAAACTCAAGGTGACTAGATACACTTGCAGGGGCGGAAACTCTGCCATTTTGCGTCTTGCCGCCATCTCAATGGGGACCGACTCCTGAAGGAAAATATTTGCTCCCCGTGGGACTAAGCTCAGCCTCCAAAAGCGAATCCCATACTGGAAGGGAAGCAAACAGGAAGTCCCATGAGGCCAGGGAAGTGAACAGGAAATATCAAAAGTTGCTCCACGTTGTAAAATTGCTGGAAAACATGGATGTGCATCCATTCATCCTCAAAACAAAAATTGTATCTGCATGAAAACTTGTTCGACACAGACACGTAGCACGTCACAAGTGTATTAGAACAGATCAAGACTGAAAACTCGAGGTGATTAGATAAACAGGCAGGGGAGAGTGGGGGTGGGAGGGGGGGGGGAGCAACCCTGCCATTTTCTGTCTTGCATCCATTCTCAGTGGGAATCAACTCCTGATGGAAAGAATTTGCCTTCCTTGGGGCAAAGCCCAACCTCCAAGAGAGAATCCTATAATGGAAGGGAAGCAAACAAGAAGTCTCATAAGACAGGGGAAGTAAACAGAAACTCCGAAAAGATATTCCCCTTAGTAAAATAGCCAAAAAACATGGATGTTTATCCATTCCCCCTCATACATTGTATCTGCATCAAAACTTCCTCGCCACAGACACATAACACGTAACGCATATATCTAACAGACCAAGACTGAAAACTCAAGGCTACAAAATACACTAGCAGGGGGTGGCAACTCTGCCATTTTCTGTCTTTCCTCCATTCTCAATGGGGATCAACTCCTGAAGGAAAGAACTTGCCTTCTTTGGGGCAAAGTCCAATCTTACAACGGCAGGGAAGCAAACGGAAGTCCTATAAGGCCAGGGAAGTAAACCGGAAGTCTGACTCAAAAGTTGCCCCCCCCCCCTTTTGTAAAATGGCTGAAAACAACTTAGATGTTTATCAATTCACCCTCAATTATTGTATCTGCATCAAAACTTCCACCACAAAGACACATGACACAGTTCTTTGATCCACAGATAGCCCTAATCTGCCTCCTTCATATCCAATATCCTGGATATTCATGATTCATTTCATGGACATTCAAACAGAACTCATACCCCATGCTTGCAAACATGACGTAACCCCTCATGTTTTAAGATCAGCCGAAAAATTTGACCTGTGGGAAACTATACCCCCTTAGCTGGATATTCTATTTTGAGGATTGCTTTTCTTCATAATCACATTTGATGTTTTTTACTGATTCATTGAAAATTTGTATCTGAATAATTGCATGTTTTGAAATAATGACTTTCTCCAGTGGGCTGGCAAAAAACAAAACTAAAAAATAAAAATGAAAAAAAAAATAGATAAATAAAGATAACAAGAGGGCCATGGTGGCCCTGAATCGCTCA
>OZ022509.1:78729921-78790436 GCA_963989385.1 Ctena decussata
TACCCTCATGGAAAATTAGTGTCTGAATGTTGGCTGACAAGCAGTCTGACTTTTGACTGAGCTATATCTGAACCTAGTCTGAACTTGACCTGAGCTATATCTGAACCTAGTCTGAACTTGAGCTGCCTATTAATTTCTGAATTTGGTCTGAAATTCGGACTTTCCAGACCATGTTCAGACACTGTGTTCAGAACATTTTCAGATAGGGTTCAGCTGTCTTTCAGACAATTTTTATGCCCCCAACTTCGGAGAAGTTGAGGGGGCATATTGGTTTGGGCCTGTCCGTCCGTGAGTCCGTCTGTCCGTCCGTCCGTCTGTCTGTCCGTCCGTAACACTTTTTGGCAGGTGGGAAACTCAAGAACCGCTTATGCTAGGATCTTGAAATTTTATATGTGGCATGTACATGAAAAATAAGTAGACCCGTATTTTTTCTTTTTTTCGCCGGTCATGTATTTACAGAGTTATGCCCCTTTTTCAACTTGGTCTATGGAACCTTGTGAACAAAATATCTCAAGAACCCCTGATGCTAGGATCATGTAATTTTGCAGGAAGACATTGCCCAAGGTGTAGATGACCTGATTAACTTTTGGAAAAAAATCGTGAATTTTTGACCGAGTTATGCCCCTTTTTTGACTTAGTGCATTGTAAGCCTACGGAACCTTGTGAACAAAATATCTCAAGAACCCCTGATGCCAGGAGCATGATTTTTTGCAGGAAGATGCTGCCTAAGGTGTAGATGACCTGATTAACTTTGAAAAAAATAGTTTATTTATGATTGAGTTATGCCCCTTTTTCAACTTAATGCATTGTTAGCCTATGGAACCTTGTGAACAAAATATCTGGAGAACCCCTGATGCTAGGATCATGTAATTGTGCAGGAAGACATTGCCCAAGGTGTAGATGACCTGATTAACTTTTGAAAAAAAATCGTGAATTTTTGACCGAGTTATGCCCTTTTTTGACTTAGTGCATTGTAAGCCTTTGGAACCTTGTGGACAAAATATCTCAAGAACCCCTGATGCTAGGAGCATGATTTTTTTGCAGGAAGATACTGCCTAAGGTGTAGATGACCTGATTAACTTTTGAAAAAAAAATGAAAATTTATGATTGAGTTATGCCCCTTTTTCAACTTAATGCATTGTTAGCCTATGGAACCTTGTGAACAAAATATCTGGAGAACCCCTGACGTGAATTTTTGACCGAGTTATGCCCTTTTTCGACGTAGTGCATTGAAGCCTATGGTACAAAGGTACAAGCATTATTGGATGAACCTTCTTTAGAGGCAAGCATATGGTTGGGGGCATAGTGTTTCATAAACACATTTTCTAGTTAGATAGGGTTCAGCTGACTTTCAGACAAAGTTAAGCCAGGGTTCAGACACATTTTACACAAAGTTCAGAATGCTTTCAGCTACGGGTCAGCTGACTTTCAGACAAAGTTAAGCCAGGGTTCAGACACATTTAAGACTAAGTTCAGAATGTATTCAGCTATGGTTCAGCTGATTTTCAGGAAAAGTTAATCCAGGATTCAGACACATTTCAGACTGTTTTCAGCTATGGTTCAGCTGTTTTTCAGACAGAATTAAGTCAGGATTCAGACACATTTTATACAAAATTCAGAATGAAAAAACAGCTGAACCATAAACAAACAAGACTTCATGGACCTCATTCAAAAATAGGCTTAGACAGGTCTCAGATGTTTTACTCAGTAATGGCTTCTATCTATGAGGCTAAACCATTTCTCTTCACGTTGACCCTTCATCGGTCTTTTCTAAGACCTTCCATTAGTTACTTTGGAGAAACCTATAGCTGCCATTATTCAAAGCGATGATATATTAATTAAACTTGTATTATACATCACCATGCTTGTTTATGGTAATGAGTAAGCCTGCTTTATGCTTATGCTAGAACAAAGGTACAGTTTTGGAGTAAACATACAACTTATCAGTACCTTTGTTTTTGGTAAAAGGAGAGAATAATCCTTCTGTTTCATAAATCCGACAAATTTTAGACAAAATTCATATTCTGTTGAAGCACACTCAGTTTTATGTCGGACCTGGTCGGAACCCTTTAAGAGTTTTTATTGCAACACGGCTCATACTTTAGTAGTGGAAGGAGCCAAATTCTTTGAAGCATTCATAATGATAAGAATATTTGCTACAACCATAAGATTGCCTGCACTTTCCTGGTCTCTATTGTAAAGTGTTTCTTATAATTCAGTTTAGTGTTTGCCCCAGATAATGAACCAATCAGATCACCCGAATTTTCAAATTTTCAATAGATTTATTGGTGTAGACTCATCACTTATCCATGAAGAGAGTCTTCACCAATAAATCTACTGAAGACTTGAAAATTCAAGTGATCAGAAATGTACAGTCTTCTGTGGTTTGTCACGTCTAAAAATAGCTTCAACATGACAGGCCAAATTGATTTAGAAGTCAATGTAGATTTCTCAAATGAGCGTTTTTTCTCATTACAGAGGGATTTTTTTAATGTATCATTATTTTTTCTTTATTTCTATTTCTTTTAACACAAAATATCTCTCAAATAAAGATTATCTGAAAGATGTTGGAAAACAGGGCAGACCAGGATCAGTTTATTATCTGGGGCAAACACTAAGCCGGTTAGAGGCTATGAAGAGAAATCTTCGCAATTAAGAACCTTCCGCTCGCTACGCTCGCTTCAGGTTCTTAATTGCGAAGATTTCTCTTCATAGCCTCTAACTTATACATAAATGGGGCGCCCCCATACCACTTTGGCAGTATTTGGTCTACAACTTTACACCATGAACATCAGGAAAGTTTTTACTGAAAAACCTACCCAAAATCAGTAGAGACCAGTGAAGTGCATTGAAGTCCAACCATATGCCCCATCACTGAATGCAAAATTTTCTCTCCTAAAACGTTTTTTCTTTATTGTTTATTCAGATTATACTTTAACTATTGCATTTTAAAAATCAGCCTGAACTTCGAGAGAGCTTTCAGTTAATTTCCAGGCATAACTCTAAACAGCATAAATAGTCTTCTGAGTTGTAAAACCAGTTATTATGTTCAGCATCTATCATAAAGTCTCTCTCAAAAAAAGCAAAGTAAATTTACATTGCTGTACACGTTTTAATCAATCATAAAACATGTAAATTCACAGCATGAAGCATAATGTTGGCAATTGATTTCCATTTAAGGATTTAAATCATACTTTTCCGGATGGTCAGTTACCCTAACCACACTATTCCTGGGCAGGCTTAGACCTCCTAAGCGATTAACCAGTACTAAGTGCACATACTTTCGTTACTGGCGAACGTATGTGCACTTAGTACTGGTTAACCGCTTAGGAGGTCTAGTAACGAAAGTATGTGCACTTAGTACTGGTTAATCGCTTAGGAGGTCTAAGCCTGCCCAGGAATAGTGTGGTTAGGGTAACTGACCGTCCCGACATGACCATAGTTGTTTACCGTGGACGTTAAAGGGAAATCACCCTATTTCCGTGCATTATCATTTACCAAGCCCGAGTTTGATAATGTATTACAGCCTGGGGCCGTATTCATAAAACGACTTAAGTGGTTGCTATGCTGTTGCTAAGGCTAAATTTCTTTGAAGGAGATTCCCTACAACTATGAAATTTGCTCTGGAGGAACAGTCTTACAAAGACTGTTCCTCCAGACAAAATTTCATATTGGTGGGAATCTCCTTTATAGATATTGAGCCTTAGCAACCACATAGCAACGACTTAAGTGGCTTTATGAATACGGCCCCTGGACCTTGAAGCATGTGTTTATGATACAATCACAGAACACAGTTTAAAAATCACTGGCTGAGTGCTGTAACAGTCGTTAATGCATGTCAGCGGAGAGCGTTAATCCTATTAACACACGCTCTGGACATCCTCTGGTGTTTTTTTTTTTTTGTTTTTTTTTTGTTTTTTTTTTTGTTTTTTTAACTCACCTGAGCCTTTAGGCTCATAGGTGAGCTTATAGTATAGCCAGGCATCCGTTCTATTCTATTCGCTTATCGGTTTTCCGTCATCAACATTTTCAAACATCTTCTCCTCTAAAACCACTGGGCCGATTGAAGCCATATTCCATATAGAGCCTACCTAGGTTGGGGGAACGAAAGTTTGTTCAGGATGTCTGGGTCACATGACCAAGATGGCCGCCACGCCCATATATGGTAAAAACCCTTCAAAAATCTCCTACTCTAGAACCTAAAGGCCTATGAACTTGAAACTTGGTATGTAGCATCGGGCATGCGGGCCCATCATAATTAGCTCACCTGAGCCGAAGGCTCACAGGTGAGCTTATAGTATAGGCAGGCATCTGTCATCTGTCCCCCCCCCCCCCCCCCCCCCCGTCCGTCCATCAACATTTTCAAACGACATCTCCTCTGAAACTACATTGCCCGTTGTAACCAAATTTCATATATAGCATCTATAGGCAGGGGGACAATAACACTGTTTTTATCCAAATCACTTCAGAACTTTTGTTGCTATGGCAACTTAAAGTTTCCATTTACTTATAATGGGAAAATTGAAAATTTGCATTTTTTGCTACATCACTGCAGATATTTTGACAAAACTTCTACAGAAATGTTACTTGAGTAGTCCTCTATCAACCACATGAAATTTATGTAAATTGCACAATTTGGCTGGTTGCCATGGCAACCGAATGATTAAAAATATAAAAAATATTCAAAAACCATCTCCTCAGAAACTATGCAACCAATAAAGCCCAAACTTCACAAAAAGGATCTTAGTACTAGCTTCTATAAAAGTACAGTTTTTCTTGGCAATTGCTCTTGCAGTTTTGTTGCTATGGGAACTTAAAGTTGCCAGTGGCTTATAATGGGAAAATGGAAAAATTGCATTTATTGCTATATCGGTGCAGATATTTTGACAAAACTTTCATAGAAATGTTCCTTGAGTAGTCCTCAACCAGTCTTATTAAATTTATACAAATTGCAGAATTTGGCTGGTTGTCATGGCTACCGAAAATTTGAAAAAATATTAAAAAATCATCTCCTCAAAAACTATGCGACCGATACAGCTCAAACTTTACTGAAGGGATGTTAGTACTAGCCTCTATAAAAGTGCTGTTTCTCGAGGCAGTTGCTCCAATAGTTTTGTTTCTGTGGGAACTTGAAGTTGCCATTTACTTATAATAGGAAAGTTGAAAATTTTCATATATAGCTATATCGCTGCAGATATTTGGACAAAACATTTACAGAAGTGTTTCTTGAGTACAGTTCTCTAGCAACTGCATGAAATTCATGCAAATGGCACAATTTGGCTGGTTGCCATGGTAACCAAATGGTTAAAAACAGAAAACATACCAAAAAATCATCTACTCATGCAGAAACTAATTAGCAGATAAAGCTGAAACTTTACTGAAAGGATCTAAGTAAGAGCCTGTATTGAATATCTATTTTTATTATTGTTGCCCATGTTGTTTGTTGCGATGGCAACTCAAAGTTTCCATGGACTTATAATAGGAAAAATGTAAATTAGCATTTATTTCTGTGTTACAGTAGATATTTTGACAAAAATTTTACAGAAATGTTCTCAAGAAGCAGACTTCAAAATTCTTTCATATTGTACAATTTGCCTTAGAGTTACTTACCCCTGAGTGCTGAGGATGAATGGACTCAGGTGAGCTACAGGACCAATGGTCATCTGGTTTCATTTACCGAGGATAACAGACGTCTTTTTTACATGCAGACGACTGAGAACTGTGGAAAAATTGTCTCAATTCACTGTTGTAGTCCTAAAAAACAACAGAGGACCAATGGTCCTGTAAACGCTTACCTGATTATTGGCCAAGTATCACTACAACAATGAAAAAGTTGCCATAGCAACCATGGTTCTTACCTGACAGAAATAAAAAAAAAATTATGTAACTTCAGCAGGGAAGTCGTTTGAAAAAATGTTCACGAAGGACAGATGGACGACCGACACCGGCTCGATGGGTATCCTATAAGCTCACCTATGAGCCTTCGACTCAGGTGAGCAAATAACAGCTATAACACCACAGTGGTCCATTTTGACCCACTGTATTTGGCAGATGGAGTAGTATGTGTGTAGAAAAAGTCATAGCACTGTTCCCTAAAATTCTACATGCTTCATGGAAATTTAGCTCAACCCAGTCTTCATGACATCATGAAGGTTGAAATATAAAATTTTAATTCTTAATTGAGCTGCACCACTGTTGTAGTCCTAAAAAAACAGCTATAACACCATAGTGGTCCATTTTGACCCACTGTATTTGGCAGATGGAGTAGTAAGTGTGTGGAAAAAGTCATAGCACTGTTCCCATAAACTCTGCATGCTTCATGGAAATTTATCTCAACCCACTGTCTTCATGACATCATGAAGGTTGAAATATAAAATTTTAATTCTTAATTGAGCTGCATCACTGTTGTAGTCCTAAAAAAACAGCTATGACACCATAATGGTCCATTTTGACCCACTGTATTTGGCAGATGGAGTTTTAAGTGTGTGGAAAAAGTCATAGCACTGTTCCCTAAAATTCTGCATGCTTCATGGAAATTTAGCTCAACCCACTGTCTTCATGACATTATGAAGGTTGAAAAATAAAATTTTAATTCTTAATTGAGCTGCATCACTGTTGTAGTCCTAAAAAAACAGTTATAACACCATAGTGGTCCATTTTGACCCACTGTATTTGGCAGATGGAGTAGTGTGTAAGTGGAAAAAGTCAGCACTGTTACCTAAAATTCTGCATGCTTCATGGAAATTTATCTCAACCCACTGTCTTCATGACATTATGAAGGTTGAAATATAAAATTATAATTCTTAACTGAGCTGCATCACTGTTGTAGCCCTAAAAAAACAGCTATAACACCATAGTGGTCCATTTTGACACACTGTATTTGGCAGATGGAGTAGTAAGTGTGTGGAAAAAGTCATAGCACTGTTCCCTAAAATTCTGCATGCTTCATGGAAATTTGTCTCAACCCACTGTCTTCATGACATTATGAAGAAGAAAAATAAAATTTTAATTCTTAGTTGAGCTGCATCACTGTTGTAGTCCTAAAAACAGCTATGACACCACAGTCGTCCATTTTGACCCACTGTATTTATAGTCTTCTTTCCATCTCCCGGATTTTTCTCTCTTTTTTTCATTGTCTCTTTATCTCTGGAAATACAAAATTAACACATGGATGGATACCCACTGTGTAAGTGAACTTGATTTGAGTGGGGTTTCATTTGATGAACGATATCATCATTTTGATTTCTAAATGAAAACCCCACTCAAATCAAGTCCACTTTCACAAAATGATCTTTATTTTCTCAAATTTGTGTAAACATTCTTGTGATTTTCCCCCAAATTCTTTGGTTTTTTCCCTAAATATAAAGGAAGAGGTACCTTCCCAAGATATAGAGGATATTTGACTTTTTTTGTGTAAGATCGATTTTTACTTCACCGAATGAACACCAAAAGCAGTATTTTCACGAGTGGCAAAGCCACGAGTGATAATACCACTTTTGGTGTTCATGAGTGAAATGAAAATTGATCTTACACTGAAAAAGTCAAATTTTCTATTTCTTTTATGCTTTAAAATTGCAATAATTCGCTTTGCTCCAATGCATCACGACAGAGATACAACTTTTTTTCTAGCCTTTTCGCGTCAAATCTGATGCGTCCAGTGTGTTAACTGGGTATGATATCGGTTGTAAACGAAATTTGCAACTGAAAAATAGCTTGAAATTTCATTTTGCTACAAAGATCTCAAACAAATTGCTAAGAATGAATGCCTACAGGAGACCTGGGGGGGGCCTGACGTCGCGTGCATAAAATATTTTACATTGGCGCTTTAAGTGACGTCATTAACGTCGTAATGACGTGCAAACATGCGTGACGTAATTTTATGTCGTGCCGGCTTAGGTTTAGCCAGTTTATCAACAAATGAATGAGAATATTTCACGAAAATTCTATTTTTTGAACAGTGAAATCGAAAGTGATAATTTCACTGTTTGAAACAGTGAGATTATCAGTTTCGATTTCACCGAGAAATCTCTATAATTCTTTGAAAAGTATAAAAGAAAACAAATAAAATCACAGATTATGCGGTGTGCACTGAATTTAAAACATAACAAAGTGGACCGAATAAACAGTGTCGTTGGTAAACAAAGAAAAAAGGGATATTGTCTTCTAATTTACAATGTTTCTGATGTTAATTTGGGTTTATTCCGCTTTTATGCTGTAATGCAACGAGCAACATTAGTTCTGGTTCTTTAAAATGCATTCTTTATTAGTCATTGGTTGACCCCTGTCGTTTCAGTTTCTAGATATTACTTAAACACAGTTGCTCAGCCACTGCCTTCTAGACAACAAATGTGTGTATAGCACGACATTAACACCACCATTTCAAAGGTAACAACAAGAAATTGTGAAATCTTAAAAAGCACTTTTGTCTGTATTTGTATTGGCTGTACAGATTTGAAAATATTTTCCGAGAAATGTTAGTTTTAACTTTACAATTTTTTTTTGACGTCATAATGTTCTATATTTGACAAATACATTTTCTTGGAAAATACTTTATGTATTGCTATTTAATTGTGCATTTGTTTTTAGCTTTATGATTTGTACCCAAACAAAAGGTGTCAGGTTTCCTTTGCGATTAAGTATATAAAACAAATACATTTTCACCCGCTTGATTATCTTATTCTCCCCTGGGGAAACATTAAGAAGGTGTACTCACAACAAGACTTTGGACTGATTTTTTTGCAAGAAAGTGCATTCTGTAGCGGCGGCATTTAAGAATTAAAATTTGATTTTCAGCCTTCATCATGCGATGAAGCCAGTGGGCGAAGCTAAAATTCCATGGTGCATGAATAGCTTCTTGTAGAATTTTAGGGACGACCACTGGCTTCTTCACACGATGAAGGCTGAAAAATCAAATTTTTATTCTCATATTTACACTTTATTTCTGAACCTCTCTTTGCCGTTTTCGTGGTGATTTGGTATAGAAAAGGCAAAATATGGGTCAAAGAAAAGTTAGTAACGGCATGTTCAGCCATGACGTTAAACAGCCGTCGCCCTGACGTGGCGCCAATCGAACCTTACAAGAACAAATCAAGATGTTTGTTTACGTACGACGTCGCTTGACGACAACGTCACATGGTCAATTGTCCTTCATCCGTGGATGAAGCAAGTTGCTCTAATGGGTTCATTTATGGGAAGTCAGTGGCAAGTGTAAATATTAAGCAATACAAAGCAATGTAAATATTTCTTACCTCAAAACATAACCCACAACATTATGCATCGCCTTTTTTATTTTTCTTGGTGTAGTCTCTTTCCATTCTTTCTTCACCCTCATGCTGCATGCTTTAAATAGATAGAAGCTATAATGAATGCAACTTAACAAATACAAAGAATATTAAATGTTTGTCTGTTGTATATAAACTCTTTCAGCTAAATGTGGTAGGCTTTAGCCTTGTTTGTTCATATGATTTCTTTAGTTTGATTTAGGTTGCTGAGCGACCTTTTGGGAAACAGCTGCTCTCTAGTTTTACCATATGTTTTCTTTGTATGTGACTATTTGTAATTTATTAATTTTGCGTTTTGTTTTTGACGGCGGGGATTTAATTATGATTGCTCAGGTTCCAGGTCTTTGCTTACTTGTTACAATATTTTTTTTATATTTACACTTGCCAATGTTTTCCCTTCGATGAATTTTTATCGAGCAATTGTCTTAATTTGCCAATGAAGAGATTTGCCCGTGTGAAATACGTTGTCTAATAACGTCGCGAATAAACAAACGTCATGAATGTTCGATATTATGTTCGATTGACGTCACGTCATGGCAACGCCTGTTGAACGCCATGGCCGAACAAGTCGATAAGTAACACTAATTGTACCACGTGTTTAGCTTAATTTGCTTCAAATCTTAACGTATAACACTGAAAAACAATTTAAAAATAAAGTGTAAATTATATAAAAATTGAAATTTTATATTTTAACCTTCATGATGTGATGAAGACAGTGGTCGTTGCTAAAATTCTACATGAAGCGCATTTTAGCCCCGCCCACTGTCTTCATGACATCATGAAGGTTGAAAAATAAAATTTTAATTCTTAAAAAAAGTATACTTGCACCAGCGTAAATCGAAATAGCTCCTGAAATAAAGAATTGAGTAATGATATTGATCAGACTTCATGACGTAATATTACAGGAAATAATTTTATGACCAAATATTTACACTTGTTGCTGTCTTCCCTTTAATGAACTTTTGTCGAGTTTGCCGATGAAAAGATTTGCCTGTAGCGTGAAATGCCTTGTCTGGCTACATAATTACACAGGCCTGTGGAAATACCATGCCCAACTTGCCCGACCAGGTGCTTGACAGCACAGGACAATTGCTTTTTTAAGATCTACTTGTCTATGGACTAGTGAAATTATCTTACTTGCATCAGGTCACAGTCAGCTAAAATCAATGAATTGTCATCAAAATTAATTTAATTTCCACAGTTTCTTGTGGGTTTTTTTTCTGCTATAATTCTAAAATTTCTTCTTCTCCCAAACTCACATGATTTTAAGAATGATGTTTTTATTCTGATGACATCAGTTTCGTTTGTGGTGAAATGATTAATAGTTGTCGGACAAGTATGTTTTGGTCAGGACATAGAGGATATTTGACCTTTTCAGTGTAAGATCGAAATAAAAATTGATCTTACACTGAAAAAGTCAAATTTTCTATTTCTTTTATGCTTGAAAATCGCAATAATTCTGTTTATTCAAGAGCGTCAGCCATCACGACAGAATCACAACTTTTTTTCTAGCCGTTTTTTGTCAAATTTGATGCTTTCAGCGTGTTTATTGGGTATAATATTGGTTGTAAACACAGTTTGCTACTGAAAAATAGCTTCAAATATCATTCTGATGAACAGATCTCAAAAAAATTGCTGAGAAAGAATGCCTACAGGAGACTTAGGCGGCCTGACGTCGCGTGCAGTAATAATGTTACGTTGGCGCTTTAAGTGACGTCATTAACGTTGTAATGACGTGTAAACATGCGTGACATAATTTTTGTCAATCCAGATAAGATTTAGTTAATTAAACAACAAAAAACTTTAGGCTATTTCACAAAAAATCCTATTTCTGAAACAGTGAAATCGAAAGTGATAATTTCACTGTTTGAAACAGTGAGATTATCAGTTTCGATTTCACCGAGAATTCCCCGTGCTGGTCCCGGGAAAGAATAGGCCAGACGTATCCCTCTGCGTGACGTAAAAGGCAGTCTAAAAGGGGGCGGCTCGTTTGCCGTGAGCTGCGACCTGTGTCGTTCGAAGAAGGGATCCTGGTGATTGAGTAGACTGCCGGCGACGTAGCCAGTCTGCAACACATCACTTTGGCCCTGATTTCAACTAGACGGGATGTCATATGGGCCCGAATATGATCAATCGGCTTGGTCGTGTCATGCCCTGGGAATCAACTTTACTTTCTCTTCCTATCTTTGTATCATTCTGATACTGACCATGTGCCCATGAACCCTTATTCACATACTTTATCCATTCCTAGAAGGCGGCGGCTAATGGGTCAATCGTGTAGGAATTCTGTCCTATCCGAGTATATCTTCAGTGTATCTCTAGCACTTGGAGTTTAGAATATCCACTCCATACAAGTGCTCCCTTGTTGGGCTCCGCGGCGGGTGGAGAGCACGGGAGATGAATTATTTTCATTATCTTCTCATGCCCCCCCCCATCTTCAAACCCCAAAGCTTCTCATAGTAATACGAAACGACCACGTGAAATCGACTCTGATGATCCATCAGAGAATGAGCTTAGTCAACCCGTAACGTCTACAGCAACTCCGCGCTTCTTGGTAATTTCATCAAAAGAGGAGAGACAAATGTCGAGCTAATCTCCATTTGTCATCGAAAAGGCACTTCATGGCATAGCTGGTGTGCCAAAGAGCATAAAAAAGCTTCGTTCTGGAGACTTACTTGTTGAATACGTAAACAAGAAAGCAATCGAAAATCTTTTACGTATTAATAAGTTCTTTGACTTGGAAGTAAAAGTCACACTACACAGCTCCCTCAATACCTGCAAGGGCGTTGTTCGCTGCCCCGATTTAAAAGGGGTCAGCGAGCAAGAGATCCTTGAGAATATGAGGGAGCAAGGTGTAGTTGCAGTCCGACGTATAAAAGTTCGTCGAGATGACTCCCTCAAAGACACCAACACGTTTGTTTTCACATTTAACACATCAGTTTTGCCAAAACAAGTTAAAGTTGCCTTTCTCCGCGTCTCCGTTGATGCCTACATTCCAAATCCACTGCGATGCTATCGGTGCCAAGTATTTGGGCATCACGAAGACAGATGCAGAAAAGAAACGATATGTGCTAACTGTGGTCAGCCACAAAATTGTGCTGATGAAACAGACTGTAAACGCTCAGCCAAATGCTTTAACTGCAAGGAAGACCACCCCGCCAATTCGCGGAAATGCCAGGCCTGGCACACTGAGAAAGAAATTCTCAAAGTGAAATATACCAGGAACATATCGTTTCCAGAAGCACGGAAAATTGTTGATAGCTATACGGCAGCACCAGGTAAAAGTTATGCAAGCATAACGAAGACTGCTGGTGTCACAGTATCGTTAGTCGCTGCTGCGACACAAACAGACCCTGTATTTATCACAGGAGCCCCGCAGTCTTCGTCATACAATGTTGCATCAACCGTTTCATCTGCCGAAGAAACACGAGACCCGGCGGGAAAAATTACTCAAAAAGAAAAAGAAAAAGCACAAAAGCAGATAAAAAATTAGTACAAATCATTAAAAACAGCGTTGCAAAACATGAGAATACTAATAAGAACTCTTCAGACAGGACTCCTGAACCTAAACCAAAGGCAAAGGAGAAACCTGAATCAGATAGACAGCCGAAAGGATCAAACGATCCGATTAGGCAGCATAATAGGTGGTCCGCCTTGGAGGACATGGATGCGGAGGAATCTCCATCCTGTCTCCCAAGGGGAACACTTAACAGAATACCTACTTCCTAAGAATAGATCTAACCATTTCGCTCCAAATATTTTCATAATCAGTAATAATGAAAAATAGAATTATACAGTGGAATTGTCGAGGCTTAAAAGCCAACTATGAAGAAACATTGCTCCTCCTTCAGGATTATGAGCCTGCTGCTCTATGTCTTCAAGAAACACATCTAAAAGACACAGATAACATTTCCATAAAAATTACAGCTCTTTGCACACTTTTTCTACAAACAATGATAGAGCCGCTGGTGGTGTCTCTATCTTTGTTAATAATAACACTCCTCATAGTCAAATACCTTTACACACAAATTTACAAGCCGTTGCAGTTAGTATAACTCTCCATCGTGCCGTTACTATTTGCTGTATGTGTATTCCTCCAAATTCGAGATTATCTCTCAAAGACCTTGATGATCTTGTTCCGCAACTGCCTTCTCCTTACATATTATTGGGTGACTTTAATGGTCATAATATTCTTTGGGGTTCCAAAGATATTAATGACAAAGGCAGAATAATTGAAACTTTTATTGATAACCACGGCCTTTGTCTATATAATACTAAAACTCCTACATATCTACATCCAGCCACTGGTTCATATACTTGTTTAGATCTCGCCATTTGCTATCCCACTCTTCTTTTAGATTATGACTGGAAAGTTCATGATGATCTCTGTGGGAGTGATCACTTTCCAATTTTTCTAAATAATATTGGTCCAGATATTGATGAACCTGTTCCAAGATGGAAATTAAATAAAGCTAACTGGGCCCAATTTCAAACCCTATGTGAAACTCGACTACTTGAAGACACCCTGCTGATGATCCGATAGAGTCATATGCATCTATTCTTATTAAAATAGCAGAGGAAACTATTCCAAAAACATCAATTAAATCCAAAAAGATTAAAAAGCCGTGGTTTACTGATGATTGCAAAACTGCTATTAAACAACGTAAAGGCGCACTGCGACAATTCAATAATCGTCCAACACACGATAATTTAAATAATTATCGTATTTTCCGTGCAAAAGCTCGTCGAAAAATTAAAGAATCAAAGAAGAAATCTTGGAAACAATATGTTTCAAAATTGAATTCTAGAACTTCAATAAAGAAAGTATGGGACATGGTTCGTAAGATTCAGGGAAAAGGAAAATCTAGCTCACTGGGACACTTAAATGTAAATAATTCTAAAGTTACTTCTAAAAAAGATATTTCTAATACCCTCGCTGACGCTTTTTCGAAAAATTCTTTTTCTGAAAATTATAGTCCAAAATTCAAAAATATCAAAAAGCAAAAGGAAAAACAGAACCTAAAACTTTCATCTAACAACACAGAAACTTATAATCAATCTTTTTCTCTTTCGGAACTTAAAGATGCTCTGTCAAAGGCTCATGATTCATCTCCGGGGCCTGATGATATCCATTACCAGTTTTTGAAACATCTTCCAGACTCTTCTCTTTCGGTTCTTTTGAAAACATTCAATGACATTTGGGAAACTGGTAATGTACCAAAGTCTTGGAAAGAAGCTACGATAATTCCCATACCAAAACCTGGAAAAGATAATACGAACCCGAACAACTACCGTCCTATTGCTTTAACGAGCTGCATATGTAAAACATTGGAGCGAATGATCAATGAAAGACTCGTTTGGTACCTTGAAACAAATAATATTATTACAGAATTTCAGAGTGGTTTCAGGCACCAACGCAGTACTAATGATCACTTGGTTAGATTAGAAACCTTTATACGTGAAGCCTTCATCAAGAAGGAGCACTTAGTTGCTGTCTTCTTTGATTTAGAGAAGGCTTACGATACAACTTGGAAGTATGGTATAATGAATGATTTACCAGAAATAGGCCTTAAAGGCCGATTGCCACTATTAGTTCAAAACTTCTTATCCAATAGAGAATTCAAAGTACGTGTAGGTTCAACTTTGTCTGAGGCACATGACCAAGAACAAGGTGTGCCTCAAGGGGAAGTATTTTGTCTGTTACTCTTTTCAGTCTTAAAATAAACAACATTGTTAAATGTCTTAATCCTGGTGTTGACTGTTCCTTATATGTAGATGACTTTTTGATTTGTTATCGGTCAAAAATATGCATACTATTGAACATCAGCTTCAACAAAATCTAAATAAAATTCAAACGTGGGCAACTGAAAATGGATTCAAATTTTCGAAATCTAAGACAGTTTGCATGCATTTCTGTCACCTTCGAAAAGCGCATGATGATCCAGTGCTCACCTTGGACGGGACACCCATTCCTGTAGTAGAAGAAAATAAATTTCTAGGGATTATCTTTGATAAAAAGCTTTCCTTTATTCCACGCATTAAACAGCTTAAAGCAAAATGTCAAAAAGCGTTGAACCTACTACGAGTTGTTGCCCATACTGACTGGGGAGCAGATCGTAAAGGTTTACTTAATCTGTATAGAACTATTATACGGTCCAAACTAGACTATGGCTCAATAATATATGGATCCGCTAGAAAATCTTATTTGGAAATGCTTGATCCCATTCATCATCAGGGACTCCGGCTCGCCTTGGGAGCTTTCAGAACTTCTCCCTCGGAGAGTCTTTTAGCAGAGGCAAATGAACCATCACTTTACAATAGACGTCTTAAACTCTTCTTGCAGTATGCCCTTAAACTAAAGTCAAATCCATCAAATCCAACGTATGAAACTGTTTTTCGGCCACAATATAAAACATTATTTGAGAATAAACCAAATATGATTCCTTCCTTTGGCATTAGAATCTCTTCAGAATTTGAAAATATGAATGTAGATTTAGACACAATTGAACAGTTTAAGGTTCCAGATGAGCCACCATGGACATTTACTCAGCCACGTGTTTTATTTTCTTTGCATACTGATAAAAAATCTCAAACTGACCCTCTTGTTTTTCGAACTAAATTTAATGAACTGCTGTCAGACTGTTATCATGCGAACCGAACAACCAACTAAATGTTTGGTACCACTTCAGAAACTGAGGGTGAGGTTGGGCCTGTAAAATGGATTTAAGCCCCCCAGTAATTCATTACTGACCGTTCCAAGGCGGTAGTTCTGTTGTGGTTCTCTGTTGCCTGTTTTTGGTGTCAGAGTTTCTGTGATGTTTTACCTTATGTATGTTCTTATTATTTTTGGTTCGGTTTGGGTTGCTGAGTGGCCACCTTTTGGGAACAAGCTGCTCACTCGGTTGGCCATATGTTCTCTGTATCTTGATTATTTGTAATCTTAGTTGTTTCCAACTATGGTTTGAGTGCTGGATTTGGATTTTGATTGTTTCAGTTCCTGGTCTTTGCATACTTTTTACTTTTCTAACTATGAGACTTTATATACTGATGGTTCAAAGGATGGAGACACAGCTGGCTCTGCTTGTGTTGCTCCATCCGAAACATACAAACGTAGATTACCTGCTAATGCCTCAAGATTTTCAGCGGAGATCAAAGCTATTGATTTAGCCTTGGATCATATTGAACAGTCTAGGAATACAGATTTTATCATCTTTTCTGATTCCCTTTCTGTTCTGCAATCCCTAAATAATCGCAATATTGAAAATCCTCTTCTTTTAGATATCCTCTTGAAACATAATGACTTAGCTGAGCTAAACAACATTGTATTTTGTTGGCTTCCCAGTCACGTTGGGATTTAAGGCAACGAAAAGGCCGACATGGCCGCAAAATCGGCTTTAATTCTTCATATTTCTGATCTTAAAATTCCTTACACTGATATCAAACCTTGCATAAATACATATCTTCATGATAAGTGGCAGATATCATGGAATGCTGCTGTCTTTAACAAACTTCACTCTATCAAGCCTTCACTTGGTGAATGACAACCATCTTATAGAATTGATCGTAAGGAAGAAGTAACTTTGGCTCGACTCAGAATCGGCCATACTTTTATTACTCATTCGTTTCTGTTGAAAGGTGAGGATCTACCTTTGTGCATTCCTTGCCTGTAGTAGAGCAGATGGAGCCCCAAAAGTGCTCTCCTTAAGGACTTTACTGGTAAGGTTCTGCAAACATCAACTGTTATATACCAAATTGTTTGTCAGCATGTCTAGTGTACGGATCCGGCTGATGACATCGCCGCAGCTGAGTACTAACAGAGTTATGGCCCTTGAAACTTATGTACCCATAAACAGCAAAATTACACAATTTTTGTCGGTGTACGTCAAAAATGTCCATTTATTTCAACTAAAGACAAGCGTTTGCCAATTTCCAGTAGTACGTACGGAAAACAAATGGAATGAACTAAACATAGAAGCTTTCATCGAATATGGCTTATTGAACTGTGTTTGTCCGTGCGTCTGTTTGTTAATTACCGTTGATTACCAAAGTTTGACAATTTTGGACATCAATATTAGAATTTGTCTGTTTTATTACCACGACAATAAATATGTCAAGTCTTATGCAGAAACTAATTTACAAGGTACTTCATTGTTGAATTAACTATCTAGATATATTTCAACATGTACAAAAGGTCAAGGTCACGGTCAAACAGAAAACGTACATAAATGATGAAAATCTACTTAAATTACTATTTTAAGACCAGTTAAATGGGCTAAATGCTTGGAAAACAGTATATATGTATAACTTCTATTAACTCGCACTCATTTAGATAATATGTGCTCTATATATTTATTTTTCCATCCGTCCGTACGTCGGTTTGTCAATAGCATGTGTTCACCACTGTTTTGGCAGTCAACTTCTCAAAAATGACCAAGCTTAACTGTGGTCAAAACTAGCCGCTGATTATACACGCATTGTAGTTGCATACTCTGGTGTCATTTTCAGTCCAGTCCGGTACTTTGAGATTGTCTTCGGGCCGTCTGTCCTTATCAGTTCATTCATTTGTTCGTCCGTCGGTCCATCTGTCGGTTGAATTTGATGGAATGATACATTAATAAAAGCTAGTAGATTTTTAAGCTCCAATATCTCCCTCTCCTTTTATGAGATACTTATTCAACAAGTTTTTTTTTCTTCTGAAAGCCCAACGTCTACAAAGTATGTCCCTGCTTTCTGCTGTCTGAGTATTGGGCAGTTTGGCTGTTTCTCCCATGTTATATACATGACCGTATCATTTTAATGACATTTGCATATTCTCATCCAAATAAACACAATGACAGACATAGATCTTAGTGTTGTAGAAAATATGCTTGGAAGCCTCTGAATTAAATCAATATTGTCTTCTGAAGCGTTAGAAACCGTACTGTTGTCTACGTTACCAAGAATGGACAAACTACTTAATCTGATTAGAATGAGCATGTAAGTACAATCAATGAAGAACACTATTGCATTTATATATCGTTAAATAAAAACAAATGCTATCAAACTTGCAAAACTTTGCACTGTCATTTACGTTACCGAATATGAGTAACAATGAAATGCATCCAAAATGGTATTTTGCACTACAGAAACTGTTATTGCTAAAGTGGTCTTCTAGCATTCTATGGAGGAACTATATTATAAATAAAGTAATTAAATGGTTGCCTAGCGGACTTGGAGTAATGATAAAAGTTTAGATCCTTTAAGAGCAAAGAAAACATTCATAAGTAAGAAGTTGGGCCATACCGCGGTTTCGGCTATTCAAGCCTCATCAGTGACCCTTTAAATCTGCCACAAGGAGCCAGAGGAAAAAAACAGTAAATTTGCAGGTTTAACATAGCAGTCGTCTCAAAGACTGATATAAGTCGAAAAATATCAAAATATTTCAAATTTGTTTAGAAAATGAATCCAAACGTATGATCATTTCTGACTTCTCAGAATATATTCCATGATCTCAAAGGACCAAAAGGAAAATATAATCTGCACTATAGATGAGTGCGGGGAGACTTTTTACGGCCGCCACACGGCACAACATCCAGCTGCAGTGATAGTAAATAATGATAAAAGTTTAGATCCTTTAAGAGCAAAGAAAACATTCATAAGTAAGAAGTTGGGCCATACCGCGGTTTCGGCTATTCAAGCCTCATCAGTAGTCTGAAACTGTATCACTGTCACACAAGGAGTTACTGATCAAAGGACTTTTAAAGTGTGTGTACACTTTTTATATATGGATGAAGGGGTAGAAGATAATTTAAGGATAAAATTGGGATTTTGCTCTCTCTCTCTCGATTCTCCATAAAATGATATACTGTGAATGTACATTAGAACTGCCTCCCAGTTTTTATGGGCAATCAGGATAACTATTTTCAGAATTTGTTACCACATACTCTCCCCTATACTAGTCTTGCTTAACGTATATTACACAACTATTGTAAGCTTGATACATATATGTGTTACTGTCGTGTTTGAACTCTGAATTACAACAATGCCGTTTTTGAGTCAAAGGCACATCAGTTACTTAAAACTGTCGCCAGACAGTTCTCAGTTTCATGACTTGAGTGTATAGATTTAATATTAGAAAGAAACAAGAAAAGTAACTCACAGCATGCTCATAAATATTTTATGCATGAAACACATTTTAAAAGTGTTGATGTCATAATCTTGTCATTTCCTTCAGTTTATTCTACATTTTAAAAAAAGGCTAGAGAAAAATATTATCATATACATTTAGGTTGTATGGTTATCAAATGATACTATATTTTCTATAAATGTAACAGTGAATAAAATCTAGGGCGCTTATACAGTTTTAGTGAGCAAACTACATAAATCTGAATAATCTGAATAATCTCAGCTTTAGTGAGCGAACTAGATACACCTGAGTTTTATGTTCCATGTTTTTTGTCATTATTATGTTAATAATGCAAAGTTACTTTTATAATGTGCCGTACCTTCCAGTTTTGTTTATATTTTAGTAATATGCAACCTTCATGACGCAAATGACCCAGTGGGTTGACGCGTCGTTAAATTTGAAATCATCATCATCATCATTTTAACATATTTCGCTATTTTGTGTCAATATTATTTCACACATTAAGGTGACTACGAAACTGCATAGGAATTCATGCAACAAATCTGAAAAAGTTCTGTCTCGTAGTCTACACAAGATAAGTCACACCTACCTTTTCTTTATACAAGCTGTGCTAGAATTCTATCCTAAAAGGGTTGAAAGTATATTTTATTTTACAATTCTGACTTGTTAGTTATTGTTTTATGTGCTGTAAATCTTGTTCTTTAAGATAACATAAATCACAGCTCATAAGCTGTGTTACTATATACGTTAGTTAAATCAATTTGATTAATATCAATTCCGGAAGATACTCTTAGAGTGTCATACTTTGAGAAATGTTTGAATCTCAACATGTTAGCGCCATTTGTTTTTTGAATATTGCATTAAAAATTATATTACACGTATTAAACAGTTTCTGTATGGTAAACTACAAAATTTAATGAAACCACTTTTTCCCACTATAAAGCTTGTCCCTAGACCTAAATAGTAATATACTAATACTAATGCAATTTATCAATTTTAATTTTGTCTTGTATGGTTTTATGTGTCTTAAATTCGTATCTAATGGTAACAGAGATTACAGCCTTATAAACTATACAATAATTAAGCATAATAATAAAAGTTTAAAACATAAAAATGTTTTTACATCACTTAATATAAAAATAAATAATTTATATCAATTTATAGATAGATTACTGACTTTCATTTTTATTTAAAAACATAGTAATTTTTGTAAACTTTCTATTGGTAACGTATTTAACAGTCCAAACTCTCAATCGCCCCACTAAGAAGGCAGCAAGAAAGAGGCAAATATTCTGCATATATAGGACACTTAGAAAAATGAAGTCTACACAACTTCGTCTGGTGGCCGGGCAACACCCTACTGGCCTGGCCTACATTTACTTAGCAGCTGGTATAACTAGGATACAGGTTCTAATGCATTTTAGTGAAAGGGTAATTTTTCTTTTCATTCTGTTTTAAGACAAACTGTTCTTATGCAATGTCTTGAATCTTGAAGATGTCAAAACTATGACAGTAGTTCATCAAAACATCAATGAATATGTATACGCTTGCATACATAGCTTGCTTAAGATAGCCGTTGATCGGCGTGTTTTACCACATACCCGACTTGATTCATTTTTATACTGTGCATTCATTTCTGACCTTATGCATATAACACGTATTTTCTTATAGCGTTGTCGGCGCGAAATAGCCCTTTTGGTGCTTATGTGCCGTAAAACCCATATCACTCACTCACTCTGTCCCCCGAGGCCTAAGTTGTCTTTTCTCATTGCGCCGCTGGCTTACGCCTTAGTTAAGTCGAAGAGGAAGAGTAGTCTGTCATTTTCCACGGGAAAGATGGAAAACTTCATTCGGATTACTCGGCAGCGGACCTTGAAGATCTTTATCCAAAACTGGATCATTACCCATAATTCCATGCGCCAAACGCAAGAAGGCGAAATTAGCTTTTGTTTGCTTCTCGAGAGAGTGAAACAATGCGATAACTGGGCAATATATTCCGTAAGAAGATTGTTTAATGAAGAGTTGACCCAATTGAGAAGGGGGAATGGTGGTGGGGGTGGGGGGGGGGGGGATGGCAGAGCTGTTGCCGTGAAATGCATCTATTACCTTAACCCATATATATGAGATGGACTCTTCTGTCAATGCATATCGGATGAGTCCTTTTATCATAAAGGGGTGTCCGATTTTGTATATTTTTCTATGTTATTTGAAATAGAATTGCCGGGTTTCTTTGTACCCAAACAATGTAGGGCCTAGGCAGACTTGTACTACGGCGTCTGATCTGGGTCTACACCGTTTGCCAATGTCTCTTTTCTTGGCCACTAGGCATAAATGGGTCAAATGAGTGCAAAGAAAAGATAAGACCCTCCTGTATACCATACGTTAAACAACGGTTCGGAATGTCGAGTGTCGGATGTCGTAATTTTGCCGTCTTACAATTAAGAAATAATATAAAAGCACTATGTTTTAAAAAACTTTGGATGCCGTTGTATAATTTTCATTCGAGCGCTACCAGTTTTTCATTTGCTCAAGAGATATTAGGTCCCACCTACCCGTGATGTCGTTATTCGTGTGCACACCACATGCCAGGCACTTTACTATGCCTTTACCATGTTTACAATTTGCAAAATATATTCTTGGGGGCTCTAACCACACTGCATTTAGTTCCTATGTCATCCGGCATCCCATCCGTCAGACAGTCTCTGGTTTTACTTGACAAATTATTCGACTTTCTTTACGAGTTTCGGAGCAAGTTGATGCATCCCATACACCCCACCCACATTAGGCCGCGAGAGGCCAAATCCCTAAGACACCAACAAAGGAGCTCTGATGAGTCTGAGGGCTAGACATGATATAAAAATATGCCTGTTGACAGATATAATCTTACTTCAGCTAATATGTTCTACTACGCAGGCCTAGTCCTAGGCATACGGTTGAAATTCTCTTATCTCTTCAAATACACTGCAGCTGGTTTGTTTAGGTTCGTTGGTACACGTAACGATGACGTGTGATGTTGCTGTCAATTATAATCTATAGCTGACTTCACTGAAACTGTTAATGAATTGCCAAGCGGTGTGTTTAATTTTACTTTGGTATCAGTTCGCGCATCTGCAACAAACAGCTAGCACTTTCAAGCGCAAAAACTAACCAGAGTGACAACAGTGGTGGAGTGAAGTTTTTGTCATTAGTGAACTAACTGCGCTAAAAGCCTGCATTAGACTTCATTAGTGCACGCATCAGGCTGCTCCAAATCTCCTCTACGAAAGCAGGCCACAGTAAAATAGTCTATGTTCTTGAGATCCAACACCATATCAAAATTTTGAGATTAGTACTTTTTCCTTTGGGCGGTATTTTACTAATCAAAAGTTTTGATTTCACCCGATTACTACGGACGTCATTTATTACTAGGTGGGGGACCGGGTTAATTCAGTGGGTATGGGGTGTCGGGTGGGGGGTCATATATTTTGTCAGGCATATGGGGGTGGGGGTCAGAAGTTTTGTATCCGTCTACATTAAAAATAAATAGTTTCAGCTTTGGGAGTCGAGAGGCTACCCGGACTTTCCCTCCCCTCCCACCACCATTACATTTTCAAATTAGTTCTTTCGATCAAACTTATCTTCCAAACATTTAGGGATCGACCATTTGATATACAGGGGGGGGGGGTCTGGTGTTCTTGATGGAGACAGGATATTTTATTTCACTGGAATCTGGAAACAATTTCTTTTCTTTTTTTCACCTTAAGGGAGCTAATTTCTTTTTTTTACAAACTAACTCAAACAGTTTAGTTTTTTTTAATTTATACGCTGAAATATCAGATCCTTTACTTGACCTTAACATCCTTTTATTTTACCCACACCAGTATTTTTTACACTTTTTTTTCTCACAAAAAGAGCATGGTGCTGTCTGTAGCCAGCCTAAGGGCATGGCTTAGTTTGCTTTTGCAAACCAGTGCCTGGAGCATTCTACTCTCTTCATCTAAGGTACAGATCAGATACAAACATCCCTGTATAAGTTTGGCAAAAAATAGGCCTTAAATTAGAGACATTTTGGCTAAAAATCAGGGCTATTTTCGCAAAGTTTAAGGGCTAACATTAGGAATTTAAGTTTTTTCCCTAGCCCGATCATATGCCCGAACATGCTTTATCCTTGAAAAGGTGAATGAATTTCTGAAATTTCGAGCAAAAAATATGGGACTTCGTGGGACTTCGTTTTTTGCTTTCTCGGCTATTTTTTGTACTTCCAAGTCTCAGAACTTTTGCTGGCAGTTATTTTTGCGCGAATCTGCCAGTGCGTTAAAGCGCGTGCGACTATAGGTATGCGAGTCGAATTTTTTTGGGCCGTGCATCGGAAAGGTGCTTCATACCAAATGCGAACAGCGAAGACCCAGATTAGCAGACACGTCTGTGCAGTAGCATTAGCCTGGTCTCTGTCTGCATCAACAATCTATCATGGAAATCCGAACGAGGATGTACGGGTGCGCAGGCTGAAGTGGGTCTTTGCTATTCGTATATGCGATAGGGCACCATTTCTCACAACAAATCTATTTTTGAGCGAGAATGTGCACGTTTCAGTTGTTAAAGAATACATGTATAAACTTTCAGAAAGAAAAAACCTGCTTTGTCGTAGCTTTTCATTTAAATGACAGCGTCCTGACAAAGTCTTTCGGGACGCATGCGCAATTAGTGAGAGCGCCGACCAGCATAGTATGTGCACGGTCTCTGCATTCAAAGTTCGCACTTCTAATGGCACATTTGTCCGCAGTCCTTAATCTGACCATACGCAGTTTCCATTCCCTGCGATACATGAACTGCGACTAAAACAGGCATCGGTAGGGCGTCTCAAAAAGATCTTAGAACGTGTCCGATTAGCAACCACCCACATCACACTCAACATTTGCGAACATTGATCAATCTTACAAATATCCAAGATTCACTGACAGTTTTCCGTGCACAGGCTGTTTGCTGTTCGGACATGTAATACGTCGCCTTTTTCATGTAATTACTGTTATGGTGTATGGTACACCTCAATCTTTATTCGCCATTTTTTAAAAAGGGGAACAACTTTTGTGACTTCCTGTTTGCTTCCCTGGACGACTTGGTTCTTCAGTGACAGGACCTTTCGATTCACTGTTGTCTTCACAAGAGAAGCCCAACAAGACTACGGGCTAACAAACTGCGTCTGGTAGATGCGCAATTCTATTCCAAAGTAGAAATTTAAAAGCCATCTTCTGCAAACGGACTTCTATATAATATAACGATGCTATTCGATTCGTACATTCGTATAAAGATTCGGTTTTGCTAAATATACATATATGTAAACTGGTGGAGTATATCACAAAACTGCTGAAAGCTCGTTTTGATCACTTTCAACAGTTTTCTGATATGCCATCAGTTCCTTTAAGAGTCAGATATAGCATTGTTATTTATATTTTGTTTAAGCGTTGAAGAGCCTTGAATCCTTCACTATTGACTTCGTCATCTAACAATACTTTTAAAAAAACTGCCCTCTCACTTTTTTTCCGACGAAAGCCTCATGCAGGCAGTCTTTTTCATAATGGGTTAGATGACGACGACAGACTAGTGTGGACGTGTATTTAGATAGAGGGAGAAAAGAAGGAAATTACAACACATTTTAATGCACACTGAAACTAACGCAAAAACATTAATGTTGAAAACGGGCTGTATATTACGCGCGAACAGGGAAGACTCAGATCAGCCTAAACATATGCACAGTCTGATTAGCATTTTTTCTATGTGAAGCAAGCATGTACATATTGAACAGAGGCTGTGCGAATGTGCAGACTGATCAGAGTCTTTCCTGTTAGCACATGCAATAAGGCACATTTTCTCACGGCTGAGGAGCAAAAAAAAAAAAAAAAAACAGGCTTAGTTTGGGCAAATTATGTGGTTACACTGCATCGAGAAATCAATTCGAACTGGGAAAAACCTTTTTTCTGTCTTCTAATTACATAGCATATTTGTTATTCTTATTTTTAAAATATATATATTTACAACTGCGCATGCCCAGGATAGCTTGCGCACATGCACAGTGTGGGCATTCACAGTTCGTCCAGCGAATAACGCTCGGTCTGCGCATGCGCAGATTGCATGCGTACAGGCTGGTGAAGGACAAACTTACGCCTGAATACATTTTTTTAATAACGCGACACTCGTTTGTCAAATTTTGGTGCAGGTATAAACTGTGTGTATTGCCGGACTGGCACTAAACGAGATTTTGCCACGTGTCAGGTGTCACGCACAGGCAGCGATATGTTTACTGAATAGGAAACCGCATGCCAAAACGAGCGAGCACCTGATCACACTTCCTGTTTTTGGATCCATGTCTTTGCATCTAAATATTTTGAATTTGTCGACGTTTATTTCGATTAAATGAGTTCGGACTTAAGATTTAGATACTTTGACCGCTCTACTATTTAAATGGCTAAACGGTTTGACAAAAAGGAAACAGAACAGTATAGGTCTGTATGATGCATTATAGGCCTCATTCTCCCCATGTTATTAATAGCATGACCAATACTGAGGAACGCTGTGGGAAATTCAACATTATCATAAAATACACTACCTTTCGTAGAAATTATTGAATCGAATTTGTAGACAGATTTGTTTCATTTGATGCGAACTCAGCCATAGTATCCGCTCAGTCAATTAGTGCGCGCGTGCCAATTTGTCATTGTGACGTCACTGAACTGATAGTTTAGTTCAACATTACGCAAAACTATATTTTTCTCTTCAACACGACAGGTGTTTCTATCTATATTCCTCGGGCAGAAATGACTAGGACAAAAAGTTATTTGTGAAGCGGTCTGTTTTAGAAATGAAAAAGGAAGTTTACTTTTTTCTATTAGTACCAAAAATAGATCATCTCATGTATTTAAAATATCAGCAATTTCACACGTGCTACACGCTCGTGAAATTGCTGATATTTTCAACACATTCGATAAAATATATTTGGTATTTACCTAAAAAAAGCAAATATTCTCTATATATTATCTTGCATCCAAGATTAATTTACATGTATCAGTAAATTTAAGGCACACACTGACAGTTTAAGGCATTCATACAGACTATTCCTCTTTTGATTTTTTTCTCATTTCTCTGTAATGCTCGCTAAAGCTCGATAATAATGTAAATTACCAAACAGCTTAGTCAAATCATACACATGAACATGCATTCAAGATCATTTATACATGTATAGATAAACACATACCAGAAACTGATCAAGAAATTCATGTTGACTATGTGACACGTTACAATCAGATCAGTTGGTGTTGAAGTGGGTGGGGTAATTACCCTTCTAAAACTGCTTTTCCATAAAACAGCTTATTTCTGTCATATATTTCGTATCCACTTTAATAGTATATTAATTTCTAGTAAAAAAAAACAGACTTTGGAAATGATTTTGTTATAAATATGAAATAAATGCATTGTAGTTTGCTAACACAGCCAGTCATTGCTTCAACAGGGGGTGGGCAGGAATTTGCTCTGATTAGCATGAGATCCAATTAGTTGTTTATGAAGTACTCCTTGATTATGAAAAGACTATACAATCTTAGAGTAATATGGCTGTTTTCAGCTTTACATAAATGTTCTTTCATAATGTTAGACAGATAACTAAGATGCAGCCAGGATTTATCTATATATTTACACACAGCCAAAAATAAAAGGGGGTAGACTTAAAATTTTCAAGTTTTCTTTCTCATTTGCACACTAACCTATAGTTTTCTACTTATTTTCCTGAAGATAATTGTCTGAATGATAAACTGTCAAAGTTTAAGAAAAAGTTAGAATCTGCTTCTGTTGTTTTTCATCACTTTGGTGCAGTGTTTAAAAATATATATTTTTTTTATACTTTTGGGGGTAGGGATAAATTTTGTGATTTTTTGCCGAGGCATTCTCAGTTTTGAATACAAAATCTTCAATAACTTGTTTTACAATAAAAGTTGTGTCAGGTATAGTCAAAGTTTATGCAAAATATCTTAATTCATTCAATATTTTGTCTTGTTTTCCACAAATAAGTGTATTTTCAATTAGAAGAGAAGATATCATAGTACCAATATATCTCAAGTATTATTTAATGATAGAGTGTTTCAGGACATGTATTTTTGCTTAATATGTTTTAGACAAGAGTCTAGCAATACAATATTATAAAAAGAAATATAGTGGTAAATTCTTCTGTAGCTATTTTTTGAAAGTGACATAGGTTCTTTTTTATGGCTTCAGAAATAGGCTAAAGTTAAGGGGGGTGGGGTAACTTTTCTGTTAAGTTTTTGAAGATTAACAAAAGACTGGGTATAAATTCTGCTTGAAATCAATGTAGCATTGTCAGGTCGTAAGAGGAAACGCCTGTAATTAGTTATTCAGTCATTTGATTCCACTTTTTAAAAGATTTAAACACATGATAGTATATTTTTATATTACGCTCAAAGATTTCATGACGGCCGGGTACCCTCACAAGCTTCCATGGCATCTACTGCAAAAAAACCCGCACTACCCTATACTTTTTTTTTTCATTTTTAGACTACATATTGATTGAAGAATTGAAATAACACAAAAGTAAAAAAAGTTTGAATAAATGATTTTCACCAGCGGACATCCTTAAATGTAGTGAAATGCTGTTTGTTGTGCAACAAGAACAAGCCGTAGTAAAATTGGATGTTGGAATACGGCTAGCTGTAACTTTCCAGTTAACTCAATTTTTAATCCGGATCATCTGCAACACCGAAAATAGGCGAATAAGTAAAAGCCACATCATGTGACTTCCAACAATTTGGGAATTTATGTCATGTGATATTCAGTTCATCTGTCTAATTTATACAGGGTAATCGGAGACTTCATTGTTGGCTCTATGGCTAGGGTCTGACATTTCCATAGATGGCTGATGTGACTAGCGAAGGCTCTGATCAGACTTATGTGCAGTCTGATCAGACACTTTGCTTGTCACCAATGCCATATTACTGGAAATCACATCATTTGACTCATATTACTGGAAATCACATCATTTGGCTTATGCTATATGTCTGCCGTTTTTACAAGGGGGGGGGGGCAAATTTGACGACATCGCCCTTGCAAAATGGGGTCCACTATCAACGAAAAGAATTTTTCTCCTCGGGAGCCAATTCATACCTTTACGATTTAATCCCCTTTGATAAGGGAAATAAAATAAAAATGGCAGCGTTGCTTCCCTTGAAAGTAAATCCATTCATCTTAAGATGGTGATTTATGGTAAACTAGAAAATCTGGATTTATCATAAAAGATACAACTTAGCTCCCCGTAACTTAGCAGACTTCTTCCTCTTGCAGCTGTCGACAGTTTAAAATACAAGGGTTGATCCAGAAGTAATGTCACTGTGTCCACTGCGCGCTTATTCATCGTAGCATTATTATAAAAATCATATCAAGCTGCACTGTGATTCAGTTCTGATTTACAGAATTAATATATAATTGGAATCTTTTTTCTTTCCAATTATATAGACGTGCAAAGTATGCCATCGACGCCATCGCGCCGCACGTTAGAATAACGTCAAATACATGAACATAAGTTTCCAAGGCAATCACGAATCAAAATATAACTAAGGCGCCAAATCAGATGAGAATTTGATACGATGACGAAATATATTTCTGTCGCTCAATGTTGAAATTTTAATATCGTCACTGCAGTTTGAAGTTTGCTAGCTAGCGCTTAATGCTTGTTATTGCTGAGAGTAAAAATGTTGATTTCTGACAAAAACGCGTCAGCGGATATGTGCGGTTTTGCCTCGAATTCGGAACATCACCATTAGAGACTCTAGAGCTGTTTAGTTAGACATGTGGTGAAATAACAGTTATTATGAGGCTTGTCTAAAGCTTTAATCAGCGCGATACGCGTGCAGATGAATCGCTAGAGGACAGTCTGAAAACCGGAAGACCTTTATGTGCAATGTCAGACAAAAACGTCACTCTTGTTTGGACCCCATATATGAAGATCAATGTGCGGAAATTCAAATATTGTGTAAATTCTTAAATTGAGTTGCGGGGCCCTTCAAGTAATAATAAAGATGAGATAAACATGGGCGAAGAGACATAGGTGCTATGCTGGAACAGCGAATATGCTACTTTGGACATGACACAATATCGAAATTTCGTCTGATGCGTCAACAACGTCATTGACGTGCGGCGCGTTTCGTTACCATGCCTTCTGGCCATCTCGATATCTCAATTACTGTGCACTGTATTTCTATGACATTTTCAGCACATAACGCAAATAGATTAAGGTACTTGGATACGAAATTTTATTGGTCTCCCTTTATTCGACTTGATTTTATAGCTGCAGTGACTTCTGGATCAACCCTCGTATAACAAGAGGGCCATGATGGCCCTGGATCGCTCACCTGAGTATCCTGTGAACTTAACCTCAGAGACATCCATATGACCGACAGACAGAGTTTCACAAAGATTAAATGGAAAATGAACCCTTTATTCTGTACCTAAGGTTTTTATAAGATTTAACCTAATGACCTAGATTTTGACCCCACATGACCCAGTTTCAAACCTGGTCTAGATTTCTTGGATATGAACATTTTGACAAAGTTATCAAAACTGTGCCCTTTAGAGTTTACACAATGTTTTTCTAAGGTTTAACCTAGTGACCTACTTTTTTACCCAACATGACCAAGTTGCACCCTTGATGAGTGAGTGAGTGAACTCAGGTTTAACATCCCACCAACAACGAGGTCATATGGAGACGGGACCTCAGTTTAAAGTCAAATCCGAAAGACCGGAGAAGCGGGGGATCGAACTTGCGACCCCTGGATTGGTAGTCTGGAGTGTTATCCACTACGCTACAGCCGCCCCTGCACCCTTCGTCCAGATTTGTTGGAGACAAACATTCTGACAAAGTCTCGTGAAGATTAAAACAAAACTGTGTCCGCTAAAGCATTCACACTGTTTTTCTTTGGTTTAACCTAGTGACCTAGTTTTTGACCTGACATGGCCCATTTTCAAATCTGGTATAGATTTCATGAAAATAAACATTCTGACAATGTTTCACGTAGATTGGATCATAACTGTGCCCTCTAGAGTGTAAACAAGGTTTTTCTAAGATTTGACCTAGTGACCTAGTTTTTGACCCCACAAGACTCAGATTCAAATTTGGTCTAGATTTTATATAAAAAAACATTCTGACTAAGTTTCATGAAGATTGGATCATAACTGCCCTCTAGAGTGTGTACAAGGTTTTTCTAAGATTTGACCCAGTGACCTAGTTTTTGAACCCACATGACCCAGTTTCAAAGATGGTCTAGATTTCATTGAGATAAACATTCTGACAAAGTTTCATGATGATTTGATCATAACTGTGCCCTCTGTGTCATTCTAAGATTTATTTCTATTTTTAGCTCTGGCGGCCATTTTGTTCAGCGGAGTGGAACCGTTTTAGCAATTTTTGTTCAGAGTCATGACAAAAACATTTCTGGAATTTTTTTTTGAAATCGAGCCATTGGCTTCAGAGACGATGATGTTTAAAGGTTTTTTTTCTATTTTTAGCTCTGGTGGCCATATTGTTCAGCGGAGCAGAACCGTTTGAGCAATTTTGGTAGAAGGTCTCCTAAGGAACATTTCTATGAAATAATTTCAAAATTGGCCCAGCAATTTTGGAGGAGAAGTCGTTTAAAGGTTTTTAAATTTTTAGCTCTGGCGGCCATATTGTTCAGCGGAGCGGAACCGTTTGAGCAATTATGGTAGAGGGTCTCCTAAGGAACATTTCTGTGAAATTATTTTAAAATCGGCCCAGCAGTTTTGGAGGAGAAGTCGTTTAAAGTTTTTTCTATTTTTAGCTCTGGCGGCCATATTGTTCAGCGGAGCAAAACCGTTTGAGCAATTTTGGTAGAGGGTCTCCTAAGGAACATTTCTGTGAAACTATTTCGAAATCCGTCCAGCAGTTTTGGAGAAGTTGTTTAAAGCAAAAGTTGACGCCGGACGACGGACAAAGACCGATCACAATACCGCACCTTGAGCACTTCGTGCTCAGGTGAGCTAAAAAAGAGTTGCATGTTGGCTAAAAATAAATAGTAAAAGTTTTGGGTGCGGCATAGAAATCTGAAACCTCACCATCATTACTGAAACTGTTTTAGGTCAGAAGGCTACGATGCCCCAATTGGCTAAATTTTCTTTTCCATAGTATATCACAATTTCGAATTCTGAATTCTGAATCCCGAATATCGAAATTCGTAGAACATACTGAACGCTTGAACATAACGTCTCTTTACATTTTGTAAGACCTCTGAACGGCCGGACCTCGTAGCGCAATCGGTAGGGCACCTGACTTATAAGTCAGAGGTCCTGGGTTCGATACCCAGTCTGGCCACATACATTCGTTTCTCCTTCCGCTGATTCAAGGACAGTTGTCAGTTACTGGCGAAAGTGTGTGCACTTAGTACTGGTTAACCGCTTAGGAGGTCTAAGCCTGCCCAGGAATAGTGTGTTTAGGTTAACTGACCGTCCCGACATGACCATAGCTGTTTACCGTGGACATTAAGCAATAAATCAATTAATCAAGATCTCTGAATGATATGGATGGTTGCTTATATATAATGTTGATTAAGATATATCAGATAAAAGGCTACGTACTAGAGAGAGAGAGAGAGAGAGCGAGAGCGAGGGGGGGGGGGGGCTACGTACTAGAGAGAGAGAGAGCGGGGGTGGGGGGGAGAGACTCTGTCCTACAGTTTTGGAAGAGGTTCTATCAGTATGAGCGATCTTGCTTGAGAACAGGGAGTACTCAGATCAGCCTGCGCATCTTCGCAATCTAATCTGAGTCTTTCCTTGATCTAAGATTTGTGAATAGTTGGAAGAATCTGTGGTTAAAGTTCTTTTAAACAGTATTTCAGACTTAGTAAAATCGATTTAAGCCCCCCAGTAATTCATTACTGACCGTTCCAAGGCGGTAGTTCTGTTGTGGTTCTCTGTTGCCTGTTTTTGGTGTCAGAGTTTCTGTGATGTTTTACCTTATGTATGTTCTTATTATTTTTGGTTCGGTTTGAGTTGCTGAGTGGCCACCTTTTGGGAACAAGCTGCTCACTCGGTTGGCCATATGTTCTCTGTATCTTGATTATTTGTAATCTTAGTTGTTTCCAACTATGGTTTGAGGGCTGGATTTGGATTTTGATTGTTTCAGTTCCTGGTCTTTGCATACTTTTTACTTTTATCAGCAGATGGGAGGGTAGTTATGAAGGGTTCCAAGCACCGTTTAGGCTTTGAAGTTTGAAGAATCTCGCCTCCAGTGACACTCGAACGCGCGATCTCGTGATCGTTACAATATTGCCATGCATACGCTTTACGATCTAATATTTTACGGGACTTTTAAAATTAAGATTAAAAACTAAAGAAACTTCCAATCGTTTTGCAGAGATGAGCGTCTCCGCAAGTGGTCTGTGTCTTCTCTTTTTGCAATATATGATCTGTGAATCCTGATAGAAAAGCATCTGATCAGTTACTACAAAGACACATCTGAGGGACCTATTCAGAGTTATCCCCTTCCAAATAACACTTGGGACCTAGCAAGTTACAAATGAAGAATCAGATCAGTCAGAGCACATGTGCAGGCTGATTTGAGTTTTAATTATTGTGCTCAAACTGCTTTAAGGCCCCTTTACACGCGACACTTATCATTTATTGTCTTCCATGTAAAATTAGTTGGTTCAGATTGTTTCTTCTTATATTGTTAAATCCCTTTTTTCTTTTTGTATTTTAACAATAATAAATCATTTCACTTAAAGAGTTTGTACTACGAATTTCGGAAGTCAGATTTCGGAATTCAGAATTGTGAAATAGTATGGAAATGAAAAGTGGGCCAATTGGACCATCGTAGAAGGCACTTCTATGCCTAAAGAATAATGCATTATCTGTTCGACTTGATCAAGTGTGAAACAGCTGGACAAAATAACTCATGTGTGTGTACTCTCAAAGCATGGTAGTGCCTTAAGACATAAGTGCATGTTCAATAAAGATCCTTATTACTTTTTTAGATTTGGGTGCCGCAAATTACCCTTTGGCTTTTTTTTATTTATATAAATCCTTTCTAACGTCATTTAGAATTCTAAAGTTAGGTGAACTACGTTAAGACGGCACCTGTTAAGTTTAGGGAAGGTCTGTAGTCTGTTCAGCAATGTATGCAAATTTCTGTATTCACCACAAAGCAGTGATTATCGTGAACTTAACGTTTTTACTTGCTAGAAATCCTTAAAAAACAAGGCATCGCAGGCGATACAAATCCCCTCACACACGACTACTTGCTCGAGATATTGTCATACCCTACATTTGTGTGAAGTTATTTTAAAATCCATGGAGAAATGTAGGCGCTAGAACGATGACAAAGTTTTTCTAAAAATAGCTACAGTGACCTTGACCTTTTAAGCGCAGCATCCTGAAAGTCGAACTTGCTCGAGATATTGTCATGCCCTACATTTGTGTGAAGTCATTTTAAAATCCATTGAGAAATATAGGCACTAGATCGCTGACAAAGTTTTTCTAAAAATAGCCACAGTGACCTTGACCATGGGCGCAGAACCCTGAAAGTCGAACTTGCTCGAGATATTGTCTTGCCCTACATTTGTGTGAAGTTATTTTAAAATCCGTTGAGAAATGTAGGTGCTACAGCGATGACAAAGTTTTTCTAAAAATAGCCACAGTGACCTTGACCTTGGGTGCAGCACCCTGAAAGTCGAACTTGCTCGAAATATTGTCTTGCCCTACATTTGTCTGAAGTTATTTTAAAATCCGTTCAGAAATGTAGGCGCTAGAGCGATGACAACGTTTTTCTAAAAATAGCCACAGTGACCTTGACCTTGGGCGCAGCGCCCTGAAAGTCGAACTTGCTCGAGATAATGTCATGCCCTACATTTGTGTGAAGTTATTTCAAAATCCGTTGAGAAATGTAGGTGCTAGTGATGACAAAGTTTTTCTAAAAATAGCCACAGTGACCTTGACCTTGGGCGCAGCACCCTGAAAGTCAAACTTGCTCGAGATATTGTCATGCCCTACACTTGTGTGAAGTTATTTCAAAATCCGTTGAGAAATGTAGGTGCTAGAGTGATGACAAAGTTTTTCTAAAAATAGCCACAGTGACCTTGACCTTGGGCGCAGCACCCTGAAAGTCGAACTTGCTCGAGATATAGTCATGCCCTACATTTGTGTGAAGTTATTTCAAAATCCATTGAGAAATGTAGGCGCTAGAGCGCTGACAAAGTTTTTCTAAAAAAAAGCCACAGTGACCTTGACCTTGGGCGCAGCACCCTGAAAGTCGAACTTGCTCGAGATATTGTCATGCCCTACACTTGTGTGAAGTTATTTTAAAATCCGTTGAGAAATGTAAGTGCTAGAGCGATGACAAAAGGTGAACATACGTACGTACGTACGTACGTACGTACGTACTTACGTACGGGACAAAACCTATATCCCCTCACCACTTCGTGGTGTGAGGGGATAATAAAGGTTAAATCTGCCTCCTATACTGCCCTACTGCAAATGAGGCCAGAAAACCACCTCCAATGCTTTAACTACAGCCAAGTGTCAAAAGTCATTTTCTCAAAATATATTTTCCATTGACTTTAGTGCATTTGCAAGTGTGCAAGAAATTTTACTATGAGACTTGTGTTCAAAAGTTCATAATAATTTTTGCATACCTAAAACCCTAAAAGATTTCTGCAATCTAAAATAATTTTAGCTGGCCCTAAACCTTCTCACAATTAAACTGCAAGTATTTAAACTTTAATAAAATTTTCAGCAATGCGGTTTTCTGATGACTTCAATGGTGACAACTCGTCAATGGTGACGTTGTCTAAAAGTGGCTGAAAAAGTACTAGTGTTGTCTTTAAAAGCATATTTCTAAAAGAACAATTAATTAGAGTTCAAATCAAAATTGTTAGATGTTGCCAAAATAATTGCTGTTTCCAGTCATATAAAATTTAATATGGTGCTGTAAGCAGTATTGCTACAGCAAAATTCCCCGCACACTTAGAAATGGATTGAAGTCTTTGGAAAATATTTTTTGGGAAAAGACTCGTAATACCGTCGGCTGTAATGCATGACTCCATTGCTGACATGAAACACCCCTTCAAGAAAGGTAACTCATTTGCTGTTATCTGTTACCTACGCCTGTGGGTAATGGCGGCCTAGCAACGTTTTGTGCTCGCGATTTTTCCTTAACACATGTCCGTCCGAACTAGGAGCCCCGGTAGGATGCGATGGTGCTGGTTGTAACTTTCAGAGCCGGGGCGACCCGCTGATTTGATATAGTAGGGCAAGGGCCTACTGTGCTTGCAGTAGGTGCGGGTGGGGGTTGTTTGGACATTTTTTCTCTCGTCTATCATTTCTCTCTTCTTTCTCCCCCTCTCTCTCTCTCTCTAGGAGACGGCCTGATATAGACTGAAATACTGCATCAAATGACCGTTAAACCCAAACTAACCAACCAACCAAAATTAAAAGGAAAGAATTACTTTTTTAATTGCTGCTAAAGAAGCAATTCTTTCCTTTAAAAGTTTATCTCTCTTTAATGTCTCTATAGTCCTATCAGTGGTAAAAACGCCTAAACTCAAATCATTGTAAAAGGCGGCTGAGCCTTCACGTTTGGAAATAAAATGTGGGTTGATCTGCATGTATTGAGTCATATAACTGGCAAAAAATGCTTAACACTGTTTAATCAGTAGTTTTTTTTACACCAAAGCAATTGCCATTATTTGACGTCGTTTCCATTGACGTCAATGATGTTGATGTATTATGTTTCATTATTTATAAATATGCCCCTTGAAAAAGGTTGTAATAACCGAAACTAGTCGGGAATAAAATATAAAAAAAAACTACTTGGAGTTTGATCTCTTTAACAAAAGTATTTTATGTGTGTTTATAATATAGAACTAAATCAGGTTGCTCCTCGGGCGTCAGATTTTGGTTCACACGTTTTTTCTTTCCAACATATCGCCCTCTCAATTCTAACCAACAGGAAAAGTAAAAAGTATGCAAAGACCAGGAACTGAAACAATCATAATCCAAATCCAGCCCTCAAACCATAGATGGAAACAACTAAGATTACAAATAATCAAGATACAGAGACCATATGGCCAACCGAGTGAGCAGCTTGTTCCCAAAAGGTGGCCACTCAGCAACCCAAACCGAACCAAAAATAATAAGAACATACATAAGGTAAAACATCACAGAATCTCTGACACCAAAAACAGGCAACAGAGAACCACAACAGAACTACCGCCTTGGAACGGTCAGTAATGAATTACTGGGGGGCTTAAATCGATTTTACGGGCCCAACCTCACCCTCAGTTTCTGAAGTGGTACAAAATATTTAGTTGGTTGTTCGGTTCGCATGATAACCCTCCAACTCGTCAATGAATCATCACGGTAAACACATAAATCAAATTTCAACACCATGAAGAAGCAAAGACGAGGACTCAACAGATACAACGGGCCGTCTGACAGGTGGAGATCCCTGGCCTGCCAAACAATCCCACTGGAAATCTGAAGCAAAAGAAGGTCACCAGTTGAGCCCCGGTGGACCAAGCAACAGACAAAAAGGCTCCGGTCCCAACCAACTAAAATATATAGCTTTAGGTCGGGGCCATCATAGAGTCTGACGCCCGATCCACCGGTGTGCAATTAAAGAGTGCAGCAAAGTTATCAACCGTGATTGGGTTAATCACTAAGCATGCAGACTGTCGCATAACATTTAAATTATAGCCAATACGTTTGTGACGTATTATTATTTTTCGGAATTGATCAGAAAAATCAGTCCTACCCTTTATCTTTTTGAATTTGTATACCAAGTCACCATAAAATTCTGGTTCCGATAGGCCTTGGTGTAAAAGAAATTTTAATCCGACATCAAATTTTGAAACCAATTCATGGTGTCTGCGATAGAATTTAGAAAAAGCCTTTCTAAGCTTATGATACCGATAACCCTGTTGAAGAAGTTTAGCAGTTAAACATTTATTACGAGCATTAAAGTCATCTACATGACTACACACTCTAGCAAATCTTATGAGTTGAGAAATATACACTCCATAAGAGGGACGACGTGGAACGTCACCATCCAAAAATGGAAAATTAACCATATCAAAGTCAAAGTCATCACGTTTATCATAAATTTTAGAAGATACAAAACCGTTAGAAATAGATAGATGTAAATCCAAAAAGAATGTATCAATGTCCATAGGAAAAGAATGTATTCATATGCATATAATATATGGAGATTATTATATGGCAATTTCATATTATACCCTTTATCATATAGATAAAGAATTTCGGACCGTATAGGAGGCAATCAGCATGTTTGATAAAGCTAAGTTTTCAGAGTCTTTATGCCGCCCGCCGGTCCGATAAATGATTCCCCGGTTTGAAAAAGGATTTATCAGCCCGGCAGACTGTAACTAACGTCAACGACGTCGCACGAGGTACTTCGACGTTAAAATGGCGAGCGCGATGTGCCAAAACAGAAAACTTGCCATCCTTTCTAACGTCATATCTCTGGAGCTAGCCATTATAGACATGAAGTGTGACCACTCATTTTCTTAGTTAATCAAAAGGAACACATTGGTGTCAGAATTAAAGTGAAATTACAGAATTTTTTGTTTCGCTGCAAAAAGCCTAACGCCATATGACTGGGTGGCCAGGAAATATTTCAGCTGGAATGCAGGGATGCTGCATGTCAAAACTCCTGGATTCGTTTTGAAAAATGAATAAATAAATATTACATTCCGTGACAAAAAGACGTCTGACTCGCTGTCGTGTTGTCTTAGAGTTTAGTTGTACTAACAGAGTCTCATCACTTGAAAATGTTGACTATTATATAGCGATTTTGTTTAGAATATTTTCCTAACTTAAATCTATATGATAAACAGATTATAACATGGGTTTTTTCGTTATCACCCGATTTATCAGCCCGAAACGCCAATTTCGGACCGAAGGCAGGCAAGCCCTCGGTCCGATATTGGAGTCTCGGGCTGATAAATCGGGTGATAACTAAAAACCCATGTAATAATCTCTATGTATCAACCCGAGACTCCCATATCAGTCTGAGACTCCCATGTCAGTCCGAGGGCCGAAAGAGAATCCCATATCAGCCCGAGACTTCCATATAAGCCCCAGGGCCTTCGGTCTTCGGCCCTGACATGAGGGTCTCGGGCTGATATGGGACTCTCGGCTTGATACGGGGTATAATATGAAAATTGCCATATGAAATTCTATTATAAGGAACTACATGTATATAAATCAGGATTCTCCATAAGTGTCAGATTTTGGTCCACACAGATTATTCTTTCCAACGTAATATCCTCTCAAATTATTCTTTCCAACGTAATATCCTCTCAGTTAAAACTAAGAGTCAGAAAAGGCTACGAGCTGCGACACGACAAAACTAACAAAGTGGCATTTGCGCCAAGCGAAACCTCAGATCAGCTTGGGCACCTGCCCAGTCTCATCAGAGTCTTTGCTGTCCGCATGAAGTTAGCTTAGACCCTTAGCTACCCTTTAAGCGCACAGCAAAGACTCTGATCAGACGGGGCGGATGCCCAGGCTGAGCTGTCCTCGCTGGGCTCACATGTCACTTTGTTGGTTTTAGAACATTGTAGGACAAGGGCCTTCTATGTTTGCAGTAGGTGCGGATGGGGGTTGTTTGGACATTTTTCTGTGGTCTATCATTTCTCCTCTTTCTCTATCTCTGGGAGACGGCCCGATATAGACTGAAATACTGTCTCAAAGGGCCGTTCAACCCAAAACAATCAATCAATCAATTGTTGGTTTTGTCGGGTCACGGCTCAGTTATAATCATCAAACTTCTAATTGTTGGGACTTAAATGTATGAGCTTAATGTGAAGGCACAGATCGGATTACTCTTAAAGGAAAAGTCTGATCAGAGCTTACACTTTTTCCAGTCCAGCTGTATTATTTTGACACAAATGCCATACTGTAAAACTAAACTATTCCATTATTAGGAAAATTAAAGTACCTAATTCTGGTGTCCCATTTTTCAGAATTTTCATGGAAAAGAAAATGGTCAGGATAAATTATGTCAGTCGCTATATTACTCTTAAAGCGACAGTGGCCTAGTTGAAACGCGTGCGCATTACCCCCCTCGTCAAGTGGACATACATGTAGATTACTCTGTTCCAGCTCCAATCCGCCCGCCATTCAGTGGACTACTTTATATTTACTAATAATTTTCTTCCATTTATTGGTGGAGGATTCAGCTTTATTTTTGTTCCTTATTTAAATATGTAACTATGAAGCATAAGCGTTCTTAACTACACTCAAGGACAAAAGTTCAACATCCGTGCAGAACTTTTGTCCTTAAGTATATTTAAGGTGAATGGGTACACTTTCAGGGGAAGTTACTCTCCTTTTTATTTTTTTTCTCCCTTCTCAATGGGAGTCAACTCGTAAAATGAAAAAAATCTTTCTTTAAGAGCTGACTCTGTTGCCAAAGAGCTTGACTTGAACACCTTCCCCCAGCCCCCACCCCAGGGAAGGAAACAGGAAGTCACAAGTTGTTTTTCCACTTTGTTACCGTACAGGAACAACATAGCGGTGCACCGATAAACCTTAAACGTTAGAACAAAAATAAAAAAATCAGAATGCTGTTATGGTAGCAAAAATTCAAAATATATATTCTTTCGCCACTCAATTTTTTAATCCAACGCCGTAAATCCCAGTTTCTAGTAATTCTCTAGCCTTTATCCTATAAAGCAATGTCTGTAAGATGACCCTTATAAAAGTCCGTAAAGAATGTTGGAAAATAAGTATCTCTTACGTGTGCACTGTCATACCAACCCTAGTATAAGTTCTAGCACCAATTAGTCTATAAGCTGGACGTCTTCATCTGTTTCTTCTTCCCCATCCGCAGGAATGTTCTCTCCCTGATCATGATTGTTGTCAGTATTCAAATTTGCTTCATTTGGTGACTTTCGTTCCGGCATGGCATACTCTATTTTATCCCATAACAGAGGATCCCCGACCTTGACATATGTTCGTGTACTAAGATACAGTTTTAACTGCCTATCTAGTAAATTTGTGTTGAGATCGTGTAACAGCACCATAATTATCCTGTTCTTCCATTCTGTCAGAAGTTGGTGATGAGCTGCTTGGAATTCATAGTTACACCATTCACTGCTGAGAAAGTTGTCGGAGAGAATCATTATAACACGTCTACTATTGTTTACGGCTTCAAGTATTGTCTCTGGAATATGTCCGCCTACTGGAAAATCACGAAAATGCACACACAGATTGTACCCAAGTCGGCCCTGAAGAGGCTCTTCTAGACGTGGCATGAGCTCTCTTGTGACGAAGGCCTCATCCGCATGACTGTAGGACACAAAGGCATCATACTGCCTGCTCCAATCCTCAGTTTCTACAGAAGCAGATTTCCATCCACACTTTATAAAGAACCATAATTTAAAAAACTCACGATTCTTAAACACTATAAAAAAGCAAATATTACCTAAAACGAATACACCTACAATGCTACCTAGCGCAATCACAGCTGTTGACTTAGAATCTTTCTGTTTACTGTGTGGACAAGTTTTTTCTAAATTTATTTGGAAAAGATTATACTCAGTTTTGTTTGAAGTGAAACATTTTATATCGGCATAGTCTTTAATGTGTTTTGCATTATCTGTCGTAAATGGTTTGAATGTTTCTAAGAACTTACAGTCGCATGACCAAGGATTTTTCGAAAGCTGAAGTGACGTTATTGTATACATGCTTTCAATATCAAAACTTGAAATCGTATTTAGTTCATTTCCGGCAAGGTCTAGATTTTTCAGTCTATTGAAATATTTCAGTGTGTTTTCAATAACGACATGTATTCTATTAAAAGACAAATCAAGGAAGAAAGGCTTACTTAAACCCAGAAATATTCCTGAATCTAAGCTGCGAATGCTATTATTATTCAGGTCTAGCCTCCGAAGGTAATTTAGTTCTCTAAAGCTACCTTCTTTTATTTCAGTGATATTACTGGAGTTGAGATACAGTTCCACGAGTTGAGACAAACCATCGAAATTTTCTGGCCATAGCAAAGGAAACATATTCCCGGATAAGTCTAAAATGGTGCAGGATGCTGATATATTTCTTGGAACAGCCGCTAAACCGGCACCCAGACAGTCGACTATGTTGATGTTATCACCTCTGTATCTCCAATGATAACAAGTGCAGGTGTCATAGCAAGATGTATTGCACACAAACTTGCTTGTAGAAATTTGAGTTATTCCTGATTCATGCATATTATCTGACACTGACCTGCAATTTAATGACGTAAAGTTCCAGATATGATATTGTGCAACATTGCTACTATCATAATTGAAAGTCGTCTCGTTGTCTAACACTTCTATATTACAAGTGCACCGAAATGGATCTCCGTTTTTTGCCAAGTAAATATGACCAGTTCCCCGTGCGTAACGATATTCCTTAAGACCACTGATTGTCAGTGATTCTAATTTATTGTTTCTGAGATCAGCAAATTTTAGCTGAGCTGTCAGGTTCAAAGAACCGACTGAAATCACATTGGAAGAAAGATTCAGTTCTTTCACGGTGTACGGAAAAATATATTGTGTACATTTACTTATCGTATTATAGCTCAAGTCCAGGTCAGTTAAATACCGCAGTCCTGTAAATGAGAATTCGGGAACGTCCATGATATTATTATTTTTGAGATCCAGTGACATAAGTGAAATGGGTAAACCCGTCGGAAACGTTTCAATTAGGTTATGTGACAGGTCTAATGTTCGCATTGATCTTAGACCCCGTAATTCTCCGATATATATTTTTCTTACACGATTCTCTGCCAAGAATAGATGTTTTAAATTAGTCAGTCCATTAAATGTGCTTATTCCAATAGTGCTGATACTATTTACTGACAAGTTTAATGCGTAAAGTTTACTCAATCCCGTAAAGGTGTCCTTGTGAATAGTGATGATATCATTTCCAGACAAATCTAGTATGCCTAGTCTACTAAGTCCCTTAAATGTGTCCATGTGGGCAGTCCTGATGCTATTTCCTGACAAATATAAACTGCCTAGTTGACTCGGTCCCTTAAATGTGTCCATGTCGATTGCCATGATACTATTTCCTGACAAATATAAGCTGTCTAGTTGACTCAGTCCCTTAAATGTGTCCATGCCGATAGTCCCGATACTATTTCCCGACAAATCTAATGTGTACAGTTTACTAAGTCCCTTAAATGTGTCCGTGTCGATAGTCCTGATACTATTTCCTGACAAATCTAATCTGACTAGTTGACTAAGTCCCTGAAATGTGTCCGTGTAGACAGTCCTGATACTATTTCCTGACAAATCTAATCTGCCTAGTTGACTTAGTGCTTTAAATGTGTCCATGTCGATAGTCCTGATACTATTTCCTGACAACAATAATGTGAACAATTGACTCAGTCCTTTAAATGCATCCCTTTCTATCAACCTTATTCTGTTTCTTGATAAATACAAATAGCGTAAAAGACTTAATGATTCAAATGTTCCGTTCTGTATGACTTGTATATAATTACCACTGAGATATAACCATTCAAGCTTTTGTAGGATGTTAATAGTATTGATGTCGATGATAGTAATATTGTTAATGCTCAGATCTAGAGTGTTAAGATGTCTTAAGTGTTTAACTGCATGCCATATACTACTGTTCAGTCGCATCGCTTTCAGTTCAAGACTTCCCAGTTTATGGAGCTTGGAGAATACACCATCTGGTAATACTAACTTGTCATTATACCATGTAGTTGATGGTAAGGCAAGTTTTGTTTGGGACTGCTGTTTTGAGTTTGAGATATTTGATATTTCTAACCAATTTATGTCCATTGGAAAATTACTTCCTCCTTTGATGCATAACTGTTGCAGTCTTTCCAGTCCACCAAACGCGTGTCTAGATATATTTATAATATAACAGTCGTATATGTTGATGTCCCTTAATGTTTGTCCTAGTGGTGCAAACAAGCCATCCAATATTGTGCTGGGCAAATATCTCTTTATATCACAGTACACTTCTAGCTGGAGTATGTTTCCAGTATAATTTCTAAAGTCAATGTTGTCATCCAGCGCAGGCACATGGCATTCTAAATTCCCTAGATATCTCTTACAGTCAGGTTGTCCTAACTGCTTGCTCACGTGTGAATCTCGTGGTGATGAGTTTGTCATAGGAACAGCCGTAAACACGCCATACTCTGATAATATCATCAGACATAACCATACTGAGCTGATGGTAAGAGGACGAATAGTCATCCTGAAAATAAGGACATTATTTCGTACACGTTTAAAGCTTAGCCTATACATTACTAACATCTAATCAGCAGTTAATTAAAACAAGCTCAAGTCACAACAAACACAAATTTCAGTCACAGGAAACTTAAATATTATAGTATGTTGTGTGCGTGCATGTTGCCTACATATCTCACGTTCCCGTTCTTTAAAAGCTACGACTTCGTGTGTTATTATTGGTAAAACAGCTTTTAGAAAATACCGTTCACCATGAGGCTCTGGTGTGTTACACCGCTCAAAATATACTGAATGCCAAAAGAAACGACCACAAGTTTAAGTTCTTTTTTACGGCACTGTCACTAGGCAATTCCAAATTGATAATTGCTCTGACTATGATTTTTATCCAACCTCAGTACACAATAAAGCTTTCATGAAATTAGTTTTGAATGTAACAGTTGTCTCACTTTCTTGAAAAACTGAGGGTGAGGTTGGGCCTGTAAAATCGATTTAAGCCCCCCAGTAATTCATTACTGACCGTTCCAAGGCGGTAGTTCTGTTGTGGTTCTCTGTTGCCTGTTTTTGGTGTCAGAGTTTCTGTGATGTTTTACCTTATGTATGTTCTTATTATTTTTGGTTCGGTTTGGGTTGCTGAGTGGCCACCTTTTGGGAACAAGCTGCTCACTCGGTTGGCCATATGTTCTCTGTATCTTGATTATTTGTAATCTTAGTTGTTTCCAACTATATGGTTTGAGGGCTGGATTTTGATTTTGATTGTTTCAGTTCCTGGTCTTTGCATACTTTTTACTTTCATTGCAAGAGCTATCTTTCATTTTCCAATAAAGCAAGTTGTATTCAGAAATATTCTTTAATAAGCAACTGTTAGAAAACCGCTTAAGTTGTTTGAATGGCTTGGCTATTTACTAAACGGTAGCATTATGAAATCGGTCAGTTTTAAAATTATCTCCTTTTGTATTAAACAAAGAGTAAATTTTAAAGACCGACATCGCCACTGTTGATGGCTTTACTCTACCGTTTATTTTATAAATGATTCACGGACACAGATACGAAGTTTTTTCTCTTCTGTTTAAACATAACGGAGTTAGAACGTTCAATGGAAAACCCTATGTTAAAATGAAATGCCTGTTTACACTTTCTGGAAACCTAACTTTGGTTGTCTTGTTTTTTCAAGAACTAAGGACAACCCAATGCCAAATTTAATTATGGCGTATTGTCTTCAGATAAAGGGATACCCAGCTCCCAAAGATTCCGCATTTTAGAATGTGACCTCTTAAACATCGCTTGCCTTTTGTAACATTAAATTTTAACCGATACTGACATTGTTGGTTCTCTCACAGTTACAGCGTAAGATATATTGAGTGTTTCAGACTTTCTTTTCCTCCAAATGACATGGACACGCCAGCCTAAGAAGACAAAAAAAATAACAGTCGTCTACTTTTCCAAACATTTGTTACGTGTACTTTGTGGGCGTTTCTTTTGGCATTCAGTATTTTAATAGGAGCTCTGTATATACAAGTAATTTCTCGAAGTCTCAATATAAATTTCTTCATCATCAAGAAGTATAAATGATTTAGGCATGAATGTCTACAAACAGAGATTGATGCCTAACCTATGTACTAGTTTTGACGATGAAAATTTTATATAGTGACTTATGGAAATTATATATGGAACTCCTTTATATATTGTAACAAAATAAATATTTTTACCATGTGAATATTTTATCAAACATAACTGGTAAACTTCAAATGCGAGATAACTTAAGCATCAATTGCAATGTTGTTGTTGTTGTTTCTATTCTCATAACGATGTTCCCCAGGTGAGTCAGCAGAACGTATCCATAGTTGCACACACCTGGCACCTTGCGCGAATTGCAATTTTCCTGAACACAACTTTTTAACAGGGTAAGATATACGGCCACACCGCCATGTTATCCCGCCATTTTTACAAAGGGAAATAATTTATCTGACTTCCTGTTTTCTTCCCTCAACGACCAAGCTCTTTGCAAATGGGCTGAACTCATATGCTTCTAGGGAGCAAATTCTTTCGTCTAATAGTTGACCCCATGTAGAAAGGAGGCTAAATTAGTGAGTGATTGAACTCGGGTTTAACGTCCCACTAACAACGAGGTCACATGGAGATGGGACCTCGGTTTAAAGTCTCATCCAAAAGACCGGAGAAGCGGGGGATCGATCTTGCGACCCCTGGAATGTTATCCACCGCGCTACAACCGCTCCTAGAGAGGCTCAAAGAAAAATTCAGAGTTGCGTTCCTTGAATATTACACACTCACTTTGAGTCTTTGTCATCAAATATATTCTTGCATAATTGTTAACAATGCAAAGTCATTTCATAAATACTGGGAACAGGACTGATCTGGGCTTATGCTGTTGTGCAGGCAGAAGAATCTCAATTTCGGGTGATTATGGAATTATGGAAATTATTTGGAAAACTGAATTATAGTAATTGCACTTATAGACTAGCTTTAAACATGATATAAATAAAAATATATAAATATCTCATGATAAAATTTTTCATGCTGATAGAGCAATGGGGCCTTTAACCACATTTCGTAATAAGAAACATCTTTAAAAAAGATAATTGTCGAAGGTGCGGCAGATCGAAAGCGCGGTGCGGTTATGGCTTTCATACTAGACCTTTAAATACAGGATTGGAAATCTCGAGTGCGCCTGATCTACGGCTGCTCAAACGGGTCATGAAATTTGCAAATACACTTTTCGTCATTTGTTATTATTGAATAAAACACGTATATCGGCAAATAACGGCGATTAAATTAAAAAGGAAACGAAGCCAAAATAAAGTTTATATTTATAAAACGTCATTTTAAAACTGTTTCTTTTCACTAATGGTAGATTGTGTTTATTATCCCCCATACAATAAAAACCCGGATGCAGGTCATGCATGCTCTGATATGTCTACGACAAACAAGAAAGGCTATAAACAACACTAATCAATACTGACGTTTACGTGAGTTCAAGCTTTTCTGTGACAGGTAATATATGGTTGATACCACAACTTAACAGCGCGGATTAAAGAAGTTTTAGGTGCACGCTGGGTTTCTCGATACAGGTGGAAGATTACTACACCGATTTTGCATGCAACAGTGCATGCATAATGCTAGTTGCCTGCTCTGTTATATAGGTAAGCAGTTAGACTACTGTATTGTGCTGACGGCTAACGTACTATGTTTGCAGGCTACTGTAGTATGTCAAAAGAATACAGAATTGTGTTAGTATGCTGCTGTATCATGTTATAATGCTCCTGGATTATGTTTGTGAGCTACTGTATTATGTCAGAAGTAAACAGTATCGTGTTAGTACGTTGTTGTATTATGTCCGAAAGCTGCTGTATTATGTTTGTAGGCTACTGTATTATGTCAGAAGTATATAATTTCGTATTATAGCGAAAAATGGCAAATAGTGTAGACCATGATCAGACTGCTTCGTAAGGAGCAGGCTGATCTGTGTCTGCACTGTTTGCTCAGACCTATCTGTCCCAATACTTGAATTTTTACGGCACTGCTCTTCTGAAAGAAGTCATTATTGCCAGGAAATCTAGGAATTGCTTTAAATATATTTGACGAGTTAAGAAAATTTCATAAAAGCAAGATTTTTTCGGGTTTTCTTGGTTCCCACCAGCACGACAAAACATACATCAACTTTTTATTTTATCATATTTGAAAAGCTTTGACGAGTTAGAGAATATCATGAAAGCAAGATTTGTCGGGTTTTCGTGGTTTCCACCAACACGATAAACTATACGCCGACTTTTTAAGTGATTCGTATGCAATTCCTTCGGCATCAAACAGAGAAATAAAATCTGTTTGATGTGGATTTATGTTATAAGACTTAAGTATGACATGTATCTTATTATGCCTATTTCTGCTTCATAAATAAAACATACTTCATGTTGTTCTTGATATTTCTTCCGTTGTGTAACCTTCAGACACGACAAACGGCTCTTCTGTCAATTCACTACCTCATAGTTGTACTGTAAATGACGAAAGAGGGGAATACAGTCAGTTATTACACATACGTAAGCAATCTTCAAATTCAAAATCTTAATTTGATGAGTTGGACAATGCCATATAAACGAGCTTTAGTGAGTTTTCTTGAATTCAACAAACATGAATTTCCACCTTTTTTTCTCTCTCTCTCTCTCGCTCGCTCTCTTTCTATGCAATTAAACAATTCATCCAACAAAGAAATTTGTGATAAAATCAATGAAACCGGCTTCAATGTTAAAATTTCTTTTAGTCTTATATACATCGCCTCACATGACGCCGCTTACTTAAATATACCTGTTTAAACATCAGTATTATGATAGAGAACTAGTGTGACCTATCGCTATCAGACAAATGGTATATACGTTGTAAAGTTCTTGATTTTCTTTTGCTACATTGACGAGTATTTGGATGCTTCTATAGAGAAACAATGTTTCACCAGTCTATATTTCTGCAATCGTTGCAACAATGTGTGTTAGAGTCAAATAAAACTATTGTTTGTACTTACCAAGAGAAAAATATTATTTCACAGAATCACCTTCTGTTACCGTTGAAACAAGAAACGAACGATTTTCACCAGCTGATATGCTGTTTCAGTTGAAACAGAATGAACTCCACAACTACAAAGTCAGACGATTTCTTTAGATGTATATGTTACATTTTCATATCTCGTTTTGTTTGGCTTCTTGGATTACCTTGGTAAAAATAAGCCACTTTGAGGTCACGTTTCAGACCTACTGCACGAACGATATTTTACAGAAAGAAGTTTTTTTAGTTATTTTATTTTTTTTTACCAAACCCCACTTATTATCACAATGGGTCAGAGTAATACATGTTTTACTGTTTGTATGTAAATTTTTTTTTTTTTTTTTTTTTTTTTTTTTTCGTTAACCTCAAATACAAACAATCATAAGAATCTTTCTAAATTATTTTAAAATGAGATTAAGTTCCATAATCTCCGCCCTTATATCATATGATGCATAACAATCTGAGACGTTTATGCTGGGCCATATTTAATTCAAACAATAGATGTAGATATTAAGGCAATGATGAAATTAAATAAACTCTGAGGAAAGAGTAAATATCTAAATAGTAAGTCACATCCCCTACACGTAAGCGAAATATTTACGTTTGAAATTAAATATAAACCAGATGGTTTTGCTTGAGTTTGAGCTGATAGACGAGACGAGCCGTTAAAAAGTACAGACTCGGTGGGCACAAAGCTTGAACAGCATTTCATCAACGTCGATTTGATGCCAGGACGTTGAATCAACGTTGAATCAGCGTTGTTTCGACAGTGTGTGTCAGCTGAGTCGTCCTGCCTACAGGTCGGAGGCTGGCTGTGAGCAATACAGCTTCTCTCTCTCTTTTTTTTTCCACAGGTCTTTACAGACCTGTTTCTATAATTGATGTGTAACGTAGTCGAGCGGTCAATGGTTTATACAATGCAACACATATAATTCAACAACAGACAATATGCAATGTCTTAGGTAGCGGCTATATTAATAATTTTCCTCAGGCTGCTTTGCCAAATGATTAAAATAGAAAGCAATTACTGCAATTTGGATCATTCAAGAGATTTAAGAACAATGATTTACAAGATTAAATACAATGCTTCAGACGCAACAAACCAATACATACTAAGCTTAAACCAATACTACTTCTTTCATGATCTATGTTCTGCCACAGCTCCTCAATAACTTATATAACTTAACTCTTTATGTTTGTTAGCGCTGTGCTAAACAAACAAATCAATTTACTCTTAGTGCAGCATTAGAGTTCTTTCGAATAAGACGCAGCTGTATATAAGTAGCTGTATCGGGACCCATCGGAGAGGGAGAAATCATTAATGCAATTTTGAAACACATCTATATAATACCGTCAAATGTTAGTTTGCAGAAGATAGATTAATTTGTTTTACATACGATTATGGCTTTTATTTTTTGTTAAAGAGTTCTGGTGTATGTCTGCCCAGTACTTCATTGTCCTCAGCCGCTTAATAATTTGGTGATTTTGAAAATAGTGCTATCCGTCCGTCTTTCCGTTCGACTGTCATACTTTCGTTCCCATACTCTTTGAAGTGATTGTAATAAGCCCAAATTTGGCGAACAATGCTATCCTCCCTTGTCAACAATAATATCCTCCCTTGTTCTCAGTTATATTGAAAAGCTTCAACAGGCAATGTCCTAATGTTTAGTTTAGTATTTCGTCGGCTGGTTGGTTGCTTTTGGATGTAAAGGGCCTTTGAGGTAGTATTTCAGTCTATAACGAGTTGCCTGCTAGAGATAGGGGACAGGACAGACGAGAGAAAAAAACAGCCAAAACAGTCCTCACCCGCACCTACTGCAAGCACGGTAGACCTTGTCCCGCTTTAAGCCAGTTTAACAATGATTTCTTTTTTACCGTTTGGAGTTTTGAAAGTCTCCATAGTCCTATAAGTGGTAAAAACGTCTAAACTCAAATAATTGTAAAATGCGGTTCAACTTTCGCGTTTGGTAATAAAACGTGGGCTGATGTGCATATATTGAGTCATATAACTGGCAAAAAGGAGAGAAAACAAGTTTTTAAAAAATAACAATTTGCTTCACAAAATACAATTTCCTGGTCTGGTTTCCTGTCTATCAATTCTATATGAACATAGGCTTGATAGTGATTAGGGCTCCGCGCCTGTACATTGTACTTTTACCATTTTATTCAACATATTGAAATCGAAAGTAGGTCATTTTAGTTGCCAAATAGGTCAAACCCTATCTATGCGAAACTCAGGGACGTTTTATTTGTTTGAGGCTGGCTTATCACGGTTATTTACAATGACGGAACTATACTGAGAAGCTTGCAGCGGTACAGTGGACTCGACAGTATCGGATCATCGACGGAAAGAAAAAAGCAATGACTATTGGGTAACTCTCAGTGCATGGGCGTACTACTTATTTGGATAGCCCTACTGTGCTTGCAGTAGCTGCGGGTCGGAGTTGTTTGACTATTTTTGTTCTCTCGTCTATCTCTATTTTCTATCGTCCTCTCTGTGGGAGAAAAAGGCTCGAATAGTCTGAAATAATGTCTCAAAGAGCCAATAAACCCAAACCAAACCAACCAACCTGATTCCCCTTCGACAGATGCAAAAGCGGTGGGTCCCATGCCTGTACATTGTATTTTTATCATTTAAATCGGGCTCATTATATCGAAAGTAAGACCAAAATCAATTTTCAAATCCGTTCTATGTGAAAATCAAGCTTGTTTTATTTGTTTAAAGTTGGCAGTGAGAACCTTGCAGCGATACCTCATGATAAAATATTTCATGAATGTTTACCGTGACACAGCAATGGGGCCTTGAAGCTTTAAAAGTTTCATGGTGTAGTTTAAACAAGAATAACAGTGCCTTGCTTACATGTATCAGTTTTAGAACGGCATGACATGCAAAATAGGGTACTAGAGCCCATATGTAAAACAAGAGTTCCGCGAAACACTATGTCGCACCTGCTTTGCACCTTTACATTAAAAACTCAATTAAAGCATCATTTTGTCACTCATGCAAATTTGGTCAAATCCCTTCAGTAGTTTATGAGATAGCTTAACAGTTTTTTTTTTCGCTATTTTCAGTAGCGGTCGATGGCGGCTGTTTTGGATGGTCAGTTTGAAACATCTTGAAGTAGCTTCATGCAAGGATCATTCTGGAACAAATTTGATGCAATTTCATTCAGAGGTTCTAGAAAAAATGTCATTTTCATGTTTTTCTATTATTAATAACGGTGGCTGGCGGCCATCTTAGATAATTTCCAATCACTTAATTTGAAAGAACTTCATTAATGGACAATTGTGACCAAATCTGACCAAAATCCGTTCATGTTTACTTGAGATATTGGAAGTTTAGCAAAATAAGGCTTGTAAACAGAAAGTAGGTCACTGTGACCTAATTCCGCTACATTTTTTTTATTTTAAAGATTTACTCCCTTGATAATAATAGCAAAAAATATTTGATGAAATGTTTCATGCAATACCTCCGACATGGTCTAACTATACATTAGAAATAGAGTTTAGATAATAATATATAATAATAAGTGACTTTAAACAAAAAATAAGATAATTATTTAAACTTTCACGGACCGCACTCGAAATCGCATTATTGGACAAAAATAATTTATTCATACGCCACAATCATATGCACAAATAAGAAAAATACCTGTACAAGATCACATGACACACGTGGTCAAAATCGATACTCTTACAGGCCGTGGAGAAGTAGGTTATTTGCATTTTAATTTGAAGATTATTTTTCATTCCACATTTGTCGAAAAAAACATGCATTTTCCCAAAGCACGGTACGGTTAATTATGAGACTTTTACATATTGTTTAACGAAATTTTGTTAAAATATTAAATTTAAATGAGCGGCGGCACGAGAAAACCAACAATGTGGTTGTGCGCCCAGCGCAGACTCAAGGTCAGCCTGGGCATCCGCACAGTCTGATCAGAGTCTTCGCTGTCCGCATGCAGGCAGCTTAGACCCTTAGCTACCTTCAAAGCGCTTAGCAAAGAGTATGAACGGACTGGGCGGATGGCCAGACTGGTCTGAGTCTGCGCTGGTCGCACAATCACATTGTTGATTTTCTCGTGTCGCGGCTCTTTTGTTTCTGAAAACATGAAATAAACGAAAGAAACAATCTTAAATAAAAGCAAGGCCCAACTGATGCTGCTTGCAAAGTTTCAGCCAAATATACCAAGTGGTTCTAGATAAAAAGGTGGTTTTATTGTTTTGCTATTTTTAGTAACAACAGCCATCTTGGAAACTGGATAAAGCTGACTTTTACTGTCTTGAAGCCCAGCAGTCTGGTCATGCAGCATGTGAACTTTGTGAAAAATGGATTCATTGGTTTTGGAGAAAATGTCATTTGTATTGACTTTTAAAAGCTAGGGCTGACGTAAATGTGAACGGACGGACGGACGGAAAACCGGACGCCTATATCGCACATTGCTAAAGCAGGTGCGACAATTATCCCCGTGACCCCTCACCCTACCAAAATAGCCACCTATCACCCCCATGGCCATGGGTCATTCCCCAAAAATACCAAAAAAGGTATTTTGTTCAAGCTACTTCTTGTAAGAGCACACCGTGAACATTGTTACTTCCCTTGAATAAATATAATATGTAAGTGTTGTAATGAATAAAGAAATGCATCGTTTCATTTGCTTATTCTTCCTGTTAGCTGAAATCATCAAAAATATATATATTGTAAAACATATGAGGTATTGTAAGAAAATGATTTGTAATCGGGAGGTTTTTAAAATAGTTTCTCTTTATCAATTTATTTCATATGCAAACTCAGTTAGTCAACTGTCTATGAAATTGATTTATTATTGGAACGGAAACTCAGAAAATTGAGAACAAACAAACAAAAGAAACAACAGTCTAGCAGCTTGGATACAGAATTGCAACAACAACACTTCTCCTTGGAACGGGGACAGACAGACAGACTCGGTGCCAGGAATGTGCACTTGTGGATTTGTTCCGCTGAGCCTCCTTGGGAACATTTGTATGAGACTTCTACAAAAAAGCGGAATTTAGAAGTTACAGCGAAACGGAATAAATTCCCAAAGAATAAATCAACCAACGGCTGAGACGTTAGAAGAATCCCTTTGCAACTATACAAGTGGGCTCGAGTACCAACCGATCCACTAGCACATCGACGACCCAAGTGTAGCTATGACGTAATAGGAATCGTTACACAACCAGCAGCTGATTATTCATCCTCGGGATGGCTACCCAAGGTCGGATGGGGAAGAAATTGAGAGTCCGCAGACCACCATGCTCAATTACACGTCAACCATCAGTACCCCCTGGTAACCTTGGCAGATGGACCGTCGGCATGGGGAGGTGGGGGGGGGGGGGGCTGAGGCACCTATGTCTCTGAAGAGGACCGCCGAAACTTCGTCATTAGCAGTCCACCAAACCAACTCGCAGACAGATAGTGGTAAAGAAGCAGGCCCTTTGTCTTTGACTCCTGGCCCTTTTCAGGGCCTTCCAGCCGAGCACTGTTGCATGGGACATTGTGCAATAGTTCGAATTGATTTAAACTATAGAAGACCATTGGCAGTTCACTTCATGCCGTTATTCTAACTTACAACATCTTACTTAACTCTCATCTTTCGTCCGGGCTTGGAGATTGGCCTAGAATTCAGGTCAGTTCTTCATCCTGATAGCCACCTGTGAGTTAAACAACTAATCTGGATTGTCCTGGGTAGCCCCCATGTGCCTCTGGTGCCCAGCTACCTTAAAAATCCTCGAATGGAAATTGAATTTGAGACAACTGATCGATCCCTTTCCGATACGTCCAGATACGGCTACGTTTACCTATACGTTTTATCCGAAAGAACTCTATTGAAAGGTAAAATGAAACTAACTACTCACCACAGGTTATTTACTGAACTGTCTTCTTGGAGACTTTCGATCAGATTAAATTTCCAGTTCAGTTCAATTCTCCTATCGACGTTCCCTAAGTGGCTCAACGGTACATAACCATAGTTGCACACACTTGGCGCCGTGTGTCCGTCCAACCTTAAATTTCCAGTAGTAGTATTTCAATTCTCATATCGACGTTGCCCCCGCACCTCAGCGGAACGAATTCATAGCCGCAGTAATGGGGCGCCGAGCGTCCGTCCATGATTAAATTTCCGTTCAGTTCAGTTCAGTTCAATTCTCTTATCGACGTTACCCAAGTGGCTCAACGGTACGTAACCATAGTTGCACACACTTGGCGCCGTGTGTCCGTCCAAAAATTAAACTTCCAGTAGTAGAAGTATTTCAATTCTCATATCGACGTTGCCCCCGCACCTCAGCGGAACGAATCCATAGCCGCAGTAACGAGGAAGAGGGAAATTATACGAGGAGCGTGCGAAAAGTAATGCAAATGACGTAATTTCTCGGTAACCAACATAAAAACAGAACTTCTGCGAACCGAACCGATTCGCAGAATCATGCGAACCGAACTACCAACTAAATGTTTTGTACCACTTCAGAAACTGAGGGTGAGGTTGGGCCTGTAAAATCGATTTAAGCCCCCCAGTAATTCATTACTGACCGTTCCAAGGCGGTAGTTCTGTTGTGGTTCTCGGTTGCCTGTTTTTGGTGTCAGAGTTTCTGTGATGTTTTACCTTATGTATGTTCTTATTATTTTTGGTTCGGTTTGGGTTGCTGAGTGGCCACCTTTTGGGAACAAGCTGCTCACTCGGTTGGCCATATGTTCTCTGTATCTTGATTATTTGTAATTTTAGTTGTTTCCAACTATGGTTTGAGGGCTGGATTTGGATTTTGATTGTTTCAGTTCCTGGTCTTTGCATACTTTTTACTTTTTTTCTGATTGCAAAAGCACATAAAGCTATGCTATGCGTAGGAAAGTCAGCAAACACGGTGTATTTTTTTTAAAAGGGCGCATTTTTAACTTCTTTGAAAGAGGTATACCCTAAAGACACTGCAGAATTTTAGTTTTGTAGGCCGTAATTTATATATCAGCAGTCTTTGATTTGTTTTTATTTTTGCTACTTAAAGACAATGCCTAGGTAATGTTGTCCTGTAAATACCGCGGAAATTATTTTTAAGCTAGGTTCCATACTGGCCCGGGAATATGGATTATGTTGTAACAAATTCTCCATGTCTACCAAAACTTAAATGATTTTGTAATGAAAACAAGCGTATTAGAATTCAAAATCTTGTCAGCAAGTGCATTTACATGGGTCAACGAAAACCTGTCATTAAATTCAAATTAATGCCAAAAACGAAGCCTCCACAAGCTTTTAAAAATGACGTTAACGTATATTTCAATAACGTCATAAGAATTGCGCATTGCTTTGCAAGGAATAAATCGATAACAGCTGCCACCCTTCTAACTTTTGTATGAATATTGTAGGCAGCAATGGGCAAGCAGCTGACAAAGATTAATTTTGTATTTGCAACGATATTTGACTTGAATGCCCAACACTGAAAATATTTTACATATGAAATTAGCCCAGTGGTATGACAGGGGCCAAATAAAATGCGTTGTAAGTCAATATGGAACAGTGTCTTTGTACAGCGTTTGGTATCATTGTAAAGACAAAATGTAGTGTTTTCAGCATATGCATAGCATTTGTACCCAGTATTCCCCTAAACAGAGTTATGAGGCCATTTGCATTACTTTTCGAACACCCCTCGTACAACTTGGAGAAAATATGTGATTCAGTGTACAAATCAGAAATCAGTAATCTGATCTTAGTTGGTGATTTTAGTTTCCCGAAAATTGATTGGACAAATTGTACATTACAATTAGACCTTGATAATGTTTTCCTGACAATGGTGGAAGAAAATGCTTTGCAGCAACTTGTGCTTAAGCCTACCAGGGGTGAGAATATATTAGACCTATTGCTTACGTCAAATACCGACTTAATAGAAGGCTTGAAAGTTGATGAACCTTTTAGCAATAGTGACCACATGTCTTTAGATTTTAATTTAAAGTTTCTAACCCCTCGTGTAGAATATGAACCAAAAAAAGTTTACTTCTATAGTAAGAGGGATTATGTGTCTATGAATCAAGAAATTTCTCTCATTCCATGGAATAACCTCTTTAAAGGAAAGACAGTTAACCAGAAGTGGGATACGTTCAAAGAAACTTATAACAAACTGATCGACAAATATATACCTGTGAAAGTTATCAAACAAGGACAAAAATTAAAGCCATCTTGGTTAAATTCCAAAAGTGTCAAAAAGGCCAGACGAGCTCGTAAAAAAGCATGGAAGTCAGTTAAGGATAGGGGGTTGCATACTGATAAGGTGAAATACGATACTATGAAATCTGAATATCGGGAGGAATTGTGTAACGCTAAGGCAAAGTATGAAGACGAATTAGTAGACGCTTTACCATCAAACCCCAAAAAGTTTTATAACAACACTAGATGTTTTGTATCAAGCTCATCAACCATTGACTCACTTATAGTGGAAGGAACTAAGATTTATGATGATAGTGCTAAGGCAAAGGCTTTAAATGACTTTTTGGGGTCAGTGCTCGTAAACGAATCCCCACTAGATCACTCTCTGCCCATACACGATGAGACATTAAGATTTAGGAGATTTACGGTGTTAGAAGTTGAAAAGAAAATGAAATGCTTGAAAGCAATCAAAGGAAGTGGCCCTGACGGCATACACGTGAATGTATTACGGAATACGCCAGCATTTGCGGAACCACTGTGTGACGTATTCAATGACTCTGTTTGCTCGGGTATATTGCCCCAAGACTGGAAAGATAGCAATATAACCCCTTTGCATAAGAAAGGATCGAAACAGACTTGTAGTAATTACCGTCCAGTGACACTTACAAGCCAAGTAGTGAAGTTACTTGAACGTCTTGTTCAGGATCAGTCAAGAAAAACAACATTATATCCTGCGATCAACATGGTTTTCAAGAGAAATGTTCGTGTGTAAGCCACACGAATGTTTAAATGACTGTACCCAATCTTATGATAGTTGTAACCCTGTAGACATTGTGTATTTGGACTTTGCCAAGGCGTTCGACACTGTGGCACACCAAAGGCTTTTATTCAAACTGGAATTCTATGGGATTAAAGGACATATACATTCTTGGCTTGCATCTTTCTTGGGTCAAAGACGCCAAAGGGTTATCCTTAGAAATGGAGCATCTGAATGGACACCAGTAACAAGTGGGGTACCCCAGGGCCCAATTCTTGGGCCCCTCCTGCTTTTCTTGTTATTTGTGAATGACCTTCCTAATGTAGCCCTGTCCAAGGCAAAGCTGTTCGCTGACGATACTAAAGCATATAGAGAGACACCAAATAAAGACGAATGTGAAATACTGCAAACAGACTTGAATAGATTCTCAGCCTGGTCCAAACTATGGCTTATAACCTTTCATGCCCTGAAATGTGTGGTTTTGAGAATTAAGGAGGCCATAAAATATATATATATACATTGGATGGATTCCAATTGGAAAGTGTTACTGACCAGAAGGACTTAGGTGTTACAATCTCTAACTCTCTAAAACCAAAGACTCATATCGAGACAATTACTTAAAAGGCTTACCAGAAAATCGGCATGATCAAACGGTGTTTTACAAATTTTACTCCAGCGAAAATCACTACATTGTACAAGACAATCATTAGACCTAGACTCGAATATGCGTCACCAGCATGGAACCCGTGGATGAAAACAGATATAGAAAAACTTGAAAAAGTACAAAGGAAATGTCTGAACATGTACACAGAACCAGTTCAAATGGATACATTACAATTCCGGAGAAATTTCATAGACTTAGTGGAAATTTATAAGTATATGAATAACATGTATAAAACCCCAGCAAGTTGTTACTTCTCTAAACCCGCTCGGAGCCTTCGCGGTCATTCCAAGAAGCTCCAAGTACAGTTTAGTCGAACAGACGTGAGGAAAAATTTCTTCAGCAATAGAGCCATAACGTTGTGGAATTCTCTGCCCGGACAGTACGATTCAGGCTACCAGTATAGATGCTTTTAAGCAGAAATTGAGGGCTGACCTTCCTGAGTTGGCCTAACTACCAAGTATTACCAAGTAAGTAAGTATTACCAAGTAACGGGGCGCCGAGCGTCCGTCCATAATTAAATTTCCGTTCTGTTCAGTTCAATTCTCTTATCGACGTTACCCCAAGTGGCTCAACGGTACGTAACCATAGTTGCACACACTTGGCGCCGTGTGTCCGTCCAAAAAATTAAATTTCCCGTTTGCGACGGCTATTATATACCTGTGGATTGACTCATTATTCGTCTCAAGGGGTAGCAGGTCAATTCACTCAATATTCTTACTGTAATAATCTCATATCAGAAATTATGTGTAAACTCATGTGCGACTCATTAGCCTATTTAGCCTATTCCGGCGGATAAATATTTCGCTTTCACGGAATCTTATTTCCAAGGTACCCAGTGGCATTCTCGTCATACCATTTAAAGTAAAAGGACATTTGTTGGCATTATTTGGAAACGATGGTATCCTTTGGTCACTAAATTCATTGCTACAACGTTTTAAGCATTAGGTTTTCGGACCACTGAATGGCTGAATTAATTTTTCGGAGTAGGGCCAACTTTAATGTGTTGTTTCGAACAATCGTAATATCAAACAGCCGCTTTTTGCATAAAATTATCTTTCACTGGGCAGGCTAGTGATAAGCAAACAGTTAACCATTTCGGAGCCCGAGGCCTTACATTCACGGTATGGCAAATAATATGCTGGTGCGCTGAAACTGAAAAAGTCCTCCGGAATAGGCTAAAAGACCACCTTACTTTATTGTACTATTTCTCTACGACTCCTGAATAATTTCTGCACGAAAACAACATGCCTTGGAAATGAGGCTTTGAGACATTATATAGTACAGAGAAATCAAGGAATAATTGGGCATTGCGATTAAAAGTGTGCCAAACCCGGTCAAACGACTTTATTTGAGCTAGGGTCTTGAAACTTGGTCGGCTGATTGGAGATGATAAGAAGACTGACTGTTCAACATTTGAAAGATTTTTGTCAATATCTTAGAACAGACCATTCCCTTTTAGGGTCAGGCATATGCTTGGGTTCATAGTATTTTACAAACACCTTTTCTAGTTTTTGCTATATTTGCATCCCCTCTCAAAGGAGATCAACTCTTAAAGGGATGTGTTTGCTCCTAAAGGAGCCAGTTCTTTCCTTTAAAAGCAGACCTAATTTAGAAAAAGATTTTTCACCCAGTGAAATAACCAAAAGTGACTGATGTAGTTCCCCTTTGTATAAATGGCAGAAAAGCATAGAAGTGTACCAATACACCTAAATGTAAAGTTAAACTGTTCATGCTCTTAACACACCTTAAGCGCCGGCCAGCTGATCTAGCAGTCCTAGGTTCAAGACTCACTGTAGGCAGAAATCTTTCCAAACCATAAACTGGGTTCCATTGCACAAAGCTTTCATTATCACCTCCTATTGTCCCGATATTACTGAAATACTGTTTAAAAGGATGTAAAATCGGAAGTCATCCATCCATCCATCATACCACACCCTGTACAAATTAACAGATGGCTAACATCATGGGCACTTTGTTCAAAGCTATCAGTGGACAACAGTGTGTCTATATTTAGACACTTTTATATATACAAGTTTTACAGCCCTTTCAAGTATATTAAAGTAAGATATTGAGCTGATCATTAAGCAGAGGTGGGTAAAAGCAAGAACTCCTGGGGAAGAAACCACCTGACATTCTGTAAGCAGAACAGTAAGGCTCACGGTAGTGATGGATCTTTTGAAAATTTTGAAAAGCTGATCAGTGCCGAGTAAGGCTCAAACTCATGGTAGTGATAGACCTAGACATTGAAAATTTTAAAAGGCAAACTGACTGATCAGTGCATACATGCACTTGTATATACAGACATGTCTTGGTATACACAGTAACATTTCTTTTAGACAGGTTTTCCCAAGACATGGCTTTTAAGGTAAATAGGTACATTTTCAGGAAAAACAACTCTCATTTTCATATTTTCCTCCCTTTCCAAAAGGGGTCGACTCTTAAAGGAAATTGTTTCCAAAAGAGTAGACCCCATTTTGGGTTTAGTTGCACAGGGAGCATACAGGAAGTCATAAAAGATATTTCTTTCCGTAGAATTATTGAGGAAAAACATGAATCATGACATGACAAAATGAACACTGCAGCATATGCACCAGCAAAGACTCAGATCAGCCTGGGCATCCGCCCAGTCTGATCAGTATTTGCTGTCCGCATGGAGCTAGCTTAGACCCTTCAAACCATTTAAGCACACAGCGAAGACACTGATCAGAGTGGGCAGGCTGCCT
>OZ022509.1:78790459-78804210 GCA_963989385.1 Ctena decussata
CTGAAAATGTATGAAGACACCTCCCGTTTTTTTCATCCATTTTTACAAAGGGAAGCAACTTTTTACTTCCTGTTTGCTTCCCTGGATGAAGAAGTCTTTGAAATAGGGTCTATTCTTAAAGGAAAGAATTTGCTCCCAAGTGAGCAAATTCTTTCCTTTTAGAGTTTACCCACATTGATAAGGGACACAAAAATGAAAATGGAAAAGTTACTGTCCCTGAAAATCCACTCACCATAAAGCAAGTATATGGAGCTAACTTCAAGAGTGATAACTCTGACCTGCAATTATTTGTTACCCATTTTACAGTATGGAGTGGGGGTGAGGGGTAGAGCAAATTCTTTCCTTTAAGAGTAACCCCACTTGAGGATAGATTCACCTATCAGGAAAGCTGATACTCTTCTCTTAAAAAAGTTACCTCCTTTGTAAGAATAAGGATTTATGTCATGAAATCTTGCTCCTAAGATTTACACAGAAACAAAGTATCAAAATTGGTGTTGCAAATCAGAATTTAATTTGCAGATTAGGAGAATACTTGTACATTTGTACTTGTATTAGATAATACTTTTAAGAAAATTTCTGTTGATTCTCTTCATATAACAAAACCTGTCATCCCGTATTTGATTTTAATTTTGAGATACTTTCCGTAAGTGCTGTTTATAAAACATATGCTGCCTTTCCTCATTTGAACTGCCTTGGGCTCATTTAATAAGGTCCATATCATATAGTTTTTTTGGAAAATAAGACAAAAAGTTATCCCAAAATTTACATCACTTATATTTATATTTATGAACCTGAATTCAAATGCATTACGAATGTTACGCTACATTTGATTGGATAATGTCAAAATTTTGCGACATATCCTGCGATATACTGTTGCAAACCCAACGTCATTATGAAACGTCACTTTTCATTGGCTGAAGTTTGGTTTTATGTTGCTGAAAGGGCTTGTTTTGGATGCAAATTAGTACATTTTGAAAGGTGAACATAAGAATGGGGATATCTGTATTGAAAATTGTCATTTGGGGAGGTAAATTGTAGGTTTTATGGTCGCAAATTGTGTTTTATGACTCCGCTGGCGCCTCGCCGTAAAATGAAAATTCTGACCATAAAACCAACGATTTTCCTCCCCAAATAACAATTTTGAGTACGGTTATCCCCTAAATGAACCTTTTCAAATAGTCAGGTAGAAGAATCCATTTATTAGCTCACCTGGCCCGAAGGGCCATAGTGAGCTATTGTCATACCAATGCGTCCGGCGTGCGTCGTGCGTCACGAAATTTGTCCGTCAACACCTAAAAACAAATATTCAAACATCTTCTTCTGTAAAACTACTGGTCCCATGGTTCTCAAATTTCACATGGAGCATGACCTGACTCCAGGGTCTCAGAATTGTAAAATTGGGTCAGTTTGAAAATCCAAGATGGCCGCCGTTACTAAAAATAGCAAAAACATCAAAAACTTCTTCTCCAGAACCACTGGGTATATTTGTCTGAATTTTGGCATGGAACATCAGTGAAACCTTGGTATTCAAAATTGTAAAAATGAAAAAAATCTGTATTGGAGTTTTGTCACAGTGACCTACTTTCTGTTTACGAGTGTAATTTTGCTCAAATGCCAATGTCAAAAAACGACTTATTCAAACGACTTCAAACAACTTCTTCTCTAAAACCATTGCACCCATGGGTCTCAAATTTCACATGGAGCATGACCAGACTGCAGGGTTTCAAAATTGTAAAATTGGGTCGGGTCAAGAATCCAAGATGGCCGCCATTGCTATAAATAGCAAAAACAACAAAATCAACTTCTTCTCCAGAACCATTTGGTATATTTGGTTAAAAGTTTGCGTGGAACATTAATGGGACCTTATGATTAAAAATGTAAAAATGAAAAAAATCTATAGCGGAATTAGGTCACAGTGACCTACTTAGCGTTTACAAGACTGATTTTGCTCAAATATTAATGTCAGTATCTCAAGAAAAAGCAATCGATTCTGGTCAGTTTTGGTCAGAAATGGTCCTTGAAAGGAATTATTTCAATTTTGTGCCAGTTGACTATCCAAGATGGCCACCATGGGGGCCGTTACTAAAAATAGCACAAACATAAAAATGACAATTACTCAAGAACCCTTGAATGGAATTCGACCAATTTTGTGTCAGAATGTTCCTTGCATGAAGCCGTTTTGATTAATTGCAATTTGGCTTTTCAAGATGGCCGACATCTGCTGTTACTAAAAATAGCACAAACATAAAATGACAATTACTCAAGAACCCTTGAATGGAATTAGACCAATTTTGTGTCAGAATGTTCCTTACATGAAGCCATTTCGATTAATTGCAATTTGGCATTCCAAGATGGCCACCATCTGCCGTTACTAAAAATAGCACAAAACATGAAAATGACAATATCTCAGTAACCGCTGAATAGATTTTGACGAAATTTGTGTCAAAATGATTTTGCATTGACATGTTTCAAAAGTAAGTAAATATAGACAAGTCATAATGGCCTTTGTTACTAAAAATAGAAAAATGTGAAAATAAGAAAATCTCAGTGGAATTGGACTAATTTTCTGTCTGAATGGTCCTTTCATTAAGCTTTTTCTATTTTCTGTGTTTTGGCATTCCAAGATGGCCGCCATCTGCCGTTACTAAAAATAGAACAAAACATGAAAATGACAACATCTCATTAACCGCTGAAGCGATTGAGACGAAATTTGTGGCAAAATGATTCTTGCTTTGACGTGTTTCAAAAATTAACAAATATTGACCCGTCAAGTTGGCCTTTGTTACTTAAAATAACAAAATATGAAAATTAGAAAATTACAATGGAACTGGACCAATTTTGTGTCAAAATGGTCCTTGCATGAAAGCTTTTCAATTTTTTGCATTTTGGCATTCTAAGATGGCCGCCATCTGCCGTTACTAAAATTAGCACAAAACATGAAACTGACAATATCTCAGTTACCCCTGAATGGATTTTGATGAAATTTGTGGCAAAATGATTCTTGCATTGAGATGTTTCAAAAGTAAATATATAAAGACCAGACAAGTTGGCCTCTGTTACTAAAAGTAGCAAAATATGTGTGAAATTGAGAAAATCTCTGGAATTGGACCAATTTTGTATCAGAATGGTCCCATTGCACAAAAGCCAGGTGAGCGATATCAGGCCCATTTGGGCCTCTTGTCATAAATACACTGAGCCACTTTAGGTACACACCACTTATGAAACCCTGAATTGTAAATAAACGATCAATATATTTTTAAATTCAAGACTATAAGCTAAGAAAGCACATTTTTGTGAATAAATGCTGTAAAAATGGTGCTTGTTGGAAACCAAACAAAAAAGTGGTCGAACGCAAAAGAGCGCTGCCAACCAGATTAGGATTCGCAACGCTACCAGCTTCACCTTAATTCACACCGCGAGGGGATATTTTCAACACTTATTTTTCGCTCAATGTTTTGTTGGAACGTTTTTACTTTTTACGATATGAAAGACCACCATATTGGTGTCAATATTTGTATACTTTTCATGATCAATACCTGCTGCTTATTTGGCGGTTACACGTTGAAAACGCCAGTTAATTTTTCTTTCCTCCAAAAGCTACTGTGACAGTTGATGTTGTTTTGTAAATAAGTGTTTTAAATGTTTCTGCATTAACTTCCTTGTAAACAAGGGCATGTTTTTAGCTCACCTGTCAAGGTGAGCTTATAGTATAGCCATGGTCCGTGTTACGCAGAAGGTTTTACACACGGTCGACACGGGTGTAGAGCCTTATGCGTCGCCAGGACGGCGGAGGATGACTTCCGGTTAAAGGGTTATCTACCAGTGTATTACACTAACAAGGAAACTCTAACAACGTTAGAATTTTTTGAAGTTTATATATAATGTAAATTCTATATACAACAATACAATTTACAACTGTCACAATTACAATAATATACAACACATATCAGTTCATGTCGCTGGCCCAAGTAAGGTGTTTGTTTCAAATTTGTAATCGATTTGCGTACAATACGCAAATAGATTACCGTCTGACGTCAACACCGTACTCTGCTCAGCGCCATGAACTAAAGGAAAACACAAAGAACAAAAAACGTTAGTTTGAGCTCATACAAAAAAAACAAGGCCTTATGTTGGTAGACTTCAATTTGTCGTTCCCTGGATCATGTCATGGGCCAGTCCATATATCATGAGGAACACCAACTTATATTAACATGTACGCTTATATATTGGTCACTCCCTGGATCGTACCAGAGACCAGTCTATATATAACAAGACACACTATAGTGGACGAACACTGTACCACTAATAAGATTGCCGATATTTTGTGCTTCCCGCCTCTGCTAGGAAAACATGCACAAGGGCGTTGTAACTGCTCTACCCGGGTTGGTATTAACCTGGAGACGTATATCGAATCTCCAGGTGAGACGTGGCTCTAAGCCCTAACAGCTGACTGCCGGACTTGATGTGCCTAAAAATAACGAACTTACACTTAATACATTGTAACTACATAATAATAATACGTAAGACTTGGGCCTGTCTTGGAAATACCATACAACGCCCTCGGCAAATACCGAGCATAACGCGCACACGCCAGCCGTGTCACTAGACACAACTCGCGCTCACGATGTAAAGCCAAAATTGTGCTTACCACTTCCGCCAATGAAGAAACGTAGATCCTACCACGCATGTGCGTCGAAGGATCTGACGCCAAACATTGTCGAGAAGTATACTGACGTCAACAGGTATTACCATGACATATCCCACATATAACATGAGTAATCTAGACAATAACCTATCTACATTAAATTGATTGACCAAAATCTAACTCGCATATCTTTAAACTAAGCGTATTACCAGTTGCCATATAATAACTTAATAAGCGTTTCTAACACATTTGGGATCATAACGTTTGATCTGACATCATGACATCAATGATGTTATACCATATGACGCCGTCTAGTGAAGGCAAATCAAACGCATGACGACCAAATGTTACCATTATAATGTATGGAAAAAAACCTTAATGCGGTGCATGCTATGGCGTCAATTGACGTCACGAGTATGTAAATTAGTACCATTACAAATCGTATACGTGAAACTAATATAAAAAGTGCTGACGCCGCAATAACATGATGCAACTGACTTCACATGAATAGCATGAATGCAACTGACGTCAGATGAATAACATGAATGCAATTGACGTCACTGGACGTCAAATAGATGCACACCAGTGAAACTAATATGAAAAGTGCTGACGTCGCAATAACATGAATGCAACTGATGTCACATGAATAACATGAATGCAACTGACGTCACTGGACGTCAAATAGACGCACACCATTGCAACCAACATCAGTGATATAAACTATTTCCGTAATTTACAAAACTTCCTAATATACAAATACCATGCGCAGCATGGTCAGTATAAACCAAATTGGTCTACATATGCACAGCCTGATCACTGTCAACAAAATCAAATCAGTCGACACATATAATCATACCATATCAATCAGAAGTCACATTTTTCATTCTTAGCCAAACTATTCTAAATAAATATAATAAAATCTTACCGTTCTGGTCTTAACACAGAATCTGGGCACACTACAATATAACATCCATCAATTCACCTTAGAATTAAACAGCCACATCTAACTTTTCATTAAAGAATAGGAGTATAAATACTATGCGTCTCACTTTTAAATCATGGGACTCGAATCTAAGCGTGCAGGTATTCACATTAAAATCATGCTACACGCTGTTCACAATCAAAAGACACGTGCAGGTATTCACCTTAAAATCATGCAATACGCTGTCCACGAGAGGTATTCACAAACAACCCATGCATAACGTAGCCACAATTTCCGTAAATGTTTTATTACCACAGTTGCCCTAAAAACTGTAGCTCTACTGATTGAAAGGATTAAAATGATTTCGACGACATAGTCGACGATCAGATGCATTTCGTAACAGTCCGTCGTCTGTCGTCGTCGGCGTTGTCGTCCACACTTTTAAACATCTTCTACTCAGAAACCACAGGGCCGATTGAAGCCAAATTTCATATGGAGCTTTAACAGGATGGGGGAACGAAAGTTTATATATTTGACTCAGGTCACATGACCAAGATGGCCGCCATGCCCATATATGGTAAAAACCTTAAAAAATCTTCTTCTCCAGAACCACTTTGTTGATTGCCTTGAAACTTGGTATGTAGCATCTTGGACTCCAGTACTACAAAGTTTATATAAATGATGACCTTGGGTTGACCTTGACCTATTTTATGGCAAGGTCAAATTTGGTCCCTTTGGCTTTTAAATGGGAAAATCTGAAATAGTGCACTTTTTTCTGTTGCCGTTGTGCTCTGTGATATGGAAATGTAGTCAATTTCAACACCTATGGATATTAGAGGTCAAGGTCATTTAGTGACCTTGACTAAAGGTCATTTGTCCATTGGATGTCAACATTTTCAAACATCTTCTCCTCAGAAACCATTGGGCCGATTGAAGCCAAATTTCATATAGAAACTTAACAGGATAGGAGAAGCAAAGTTTATACATTTGGCCCAGGTCACATGACCAAGATGGCCGCCATGCCCATATATGGTAAAAACCTTAAAAAATCTTCTTCTCCAGAACCACTGGGCCGATTGCCTTGAAACTTGGTATGCATTATCTTGGACTCCAGTACTACAAAGTTTATATAAAAGATGACCTTAAGTTGACCTTGATCTATTTTACCGAGCAGTCAAATTTGGTCCCTTTGGCTTTTGAATGGGAAAAGCTGAAAAAGTGCATTTTTCTGTTGCTATTGTGCTCTGTGATATGGAAATCCAGTCATCGTCAACCATTATGAATACTAAAGGTCAAGGTCATTGTCGTCTTCGTCCATCGCCAACATTTTCAAAGGACTTCTCCTCAGAAATCACTGGGCTGATTGAAGCCAAATTTCATACAGAGCCTTAACAGGATAAAGAAACAAAAGTTTATAAATTTTTTTATCCAGGTCACATGACCAAGATGGCTGCCATGCCCACATATGGTAGAAACCTCTAAAAAATCTTCTTCTCCAGAACCACTGGGCTGATGGCCTTGAAACTTGGTATGTAGCATCATGGACTCTAGTACTACAAAGTTTATATAAATGATGACCTTGGGTTGACTTTGACCTATTTTATGGCAAGGTCAAATTTGGTCCCTTAGGCTTTTGGATGGGAAAAGATGAAAAAGTGCATTTTTCTGTTGCTATTGAGCTCTGTGATATGGAAATTCAGTCAACTTCAACCTCTATGAATACTAGAGGTCAAGGTCATTTAGTGATTTTATAGAAGTGGCGGTAGTAGAACAGTTTACACACTCACCATCCAATCCTATAGAATTGCATTCTTGGTATTAGCCTACCTGAGCCCAAAGCTTACATTATGGCCACTTGACCCGAGCATATTCTGGCAGGTAAGCGATCGTTGCCCTTGGGCGACTTGTTTGTTATTTCTCATGCAACCATTGTTGGGAATTCCATGCTATGACTCTGACGTTAGTCTTGACGTCGGTACCCTAACCGTACAGAAATGAGTCAGTCTTCAATTGAGTTTTGGTTTTATTGACTTTGATCTTGTCAACAGTATTATGGCCATGACAATTCGTCATAAATAATATCAATACTGATCGAAACTGACGTTAAAATGACGTCAGAAGTAAAACTATTTTAAAAGGTGAACGTGTATTGTAATTCCACTGTAATTAAACTGGTCCGCCACTTGAAATCATTAAACCTTAGGTGTTTTTCTAAAGTGACTGTCACCAAAGATGATGTTCAGTGCTAATTCAAGACGAGAGGAACGCCACTTGTGCTGCACGGCATTATTGCTTAAATAAGCCCTGGCAAAGTGTGCGAATACACTCCAGGGATTTTGCCAAATTTTTACTGTCATCAGTTAGACAAGTCAACAATGATTGTATTATGCTAGAAATTTTATTGTAGGCAGTTATGGGTAAAAAAAAGTGGGCATTGAAAAAGTGCGTAACTAAAGTGGTTCAGTGTAAATTATACAGAAGTATTTATTACAGTGAACTCCCGATATCTCAAACACTGATATCTCAAAGTATCTTCTTATATCAAAGAATATATTTCCTATTTTTGTGGAGCCCGCTTGCGGTGAGCAAGACTTAATTGTTACAACTTCAGTTCGGTGTATGTCCGTGGGTTAGTGCATGCGTCCGTCCGTGCGGGTCAAGGTCACACTTGAAGGTCAAATGATAAAATGGCCATAAATTGAGCTTGTCCGAGCCATAACTTCTACATTTACAGATGGATTTCAAAATAATTTGGCACAGTTGTTCTCCGTGATGAGTAGAAGTGCCATGTGAAACATTCAGGTAGGTCAAAGGTCAAGGTCACACTTGAAGGTCAAATGATAAAATGGTCATAATTTGACCTTGACCGGGCCATAACTTCTACATTTACAGATGGATTTCAAAATAATTTGGTACAATTGTTCTCCTTCATGAGTTGAAGTGCCATTTGAAACATTTGTTCAGGTAGGTCCAAGGTCAAGGTTAAACTTGAAGGTCAAATGATAAAATGGCCATAAATTTAGCTTGTCCGAGCCATTACTTCTACATTTGTTGATGGATTTCAAAATAATTTGACATAGTTGTTCTCCGTGACGAGTAGCAGTGCCATTTGGAACATTTGTTCAGGTAGGTCCAAGGTCAAGGTCACACTTGAAGGTCAATGATACAATGGCCCTAATTTGACCTTGACCGGGCCATAACTTCAACATTTATAAATGGATTTCAAAATAATTTGGTACAATTGATATCCTTGATGAGTAGAAGTGCCATTTGGAATATTTGTTCAAGTAGGTCCAAAGTCAAGGTCACACTTGAAGGTCAAATGATAAAATGCTCATAATACATGTTTGGATAGGTCACACCTGAAGGTCAGATATTGTAATTTTCATAAATTGAGCTTGTCTGGGTCATCACTTCTGCTTATTTTCCTTTGTGAAAATTTGAAAAAAAAAAAGAAGAAAATATGCTGGCTAAGCATGATGTTGTTTGGCTTCTTTCGAGAGTGAAGCAGTTACTTAATCTAGACATACTTATAGGTCACTACAACAAACAGCGGGCTCGACCAGTTGTCCCTAGACAACCTTCTAGTTTTACATTTCAGCTCCTGATATCACAAACTACTGATATCTCAAAGTAAATTTTCTGGTACCAGAAAATTTACTTTGCGATATCAGTAGTTTGGGTGAAGTTTGACTTCGAGATATCGAGAGTTGACTGTACTTAATATTCACAGATGATGGCAGAAGGTCTCCAAGTGATGACGAATTTGAACATCGTCTCCCTAAATACAGGAGAAGGGAGTCAGATGATGAAGAAGGGGAAGAGGAAGAAGATGAAGGGGCTGTCACAGGGGGCAGGGGCATAGGGAGACCTGGCAGGAGAAGGGAAAGGCTATATAAACGTAAGTATTGAAAGCTTTGGATTAATTTCTTACACAAGATTTCAAATGTGGGGTTTGAAATCAAGTTGATGAGATCTCATAAGTAAAACATTATCAGGTGCATTAGATTCCAGCCTCATATTATGTTACATGTACTGGCACGAATGACATCATTCAGAATATAGTTAGCAATTATGTACAGATTTGATGTGTTATTGCTGTTTTAAGATATATTTGTACCTGATACTAAAAGAATGCAAATAATTTTAAAGCAAAGACCTGAAATAACTTGTTCATCATGTATTCATAGATATTTTGCTTTTAGAGAGGGAGTTTTATGATACTATGGACAGAGAGTGCAGAACTTGATGAGACTGCCCATAAGGAGTTGTATGATACAAGCCTGTAGTGTTTGCTCAGATTTATGTCAAAATACTTCACATAAATCTTACGTATTTGTAGTTAAAAAATGTAAGGCTTTACATACTTTCTGCCCACAGCCCCTCCACCGTTCAAGCCAAAGAAGAGCCCTTCAAGGAGAATTGAGGCCAAGTCCCCTTTCAGCACAGACAGGAAGTTCAATTTACCGACAGGAAAGGGTTTCGTTGTAAAGAAAAGCGACAAAGGTCCAACACAGTTTGTGGAGTTCGATAATGCAGATGTGACTTGGAAGGTAAAAAGAATCATGTAAATTCTGTTTGCACACCTGAGCCCAGTTGTTCAAAACTGACCATCTCATTAGTTAACGAGATGTTCAATTTTCAAACCTATATTAGGTAAAAACGCAGCCATTTGCAAAAAAAAAATGTGAGGAACTTTTGCAGAGCAAAATTAAGGAGCCTTTGCAGAGCAAAATAAGGAGTTTTGCAGTGCAGAAGTTCCTCACATTTTTCAGCAGAGCTCCATTTAAGATGGATTTTGTTGTCCAAAAGAAGCAAACAAGAACTAACAAAAGTTGTCTCCCTTTGAAAAGTTACTAGTAGTAGAAAAACATGTTGGCATACCCCTGCAGCTTATGTTGTTGCATGTGAACATGACCACTTTTCTGGATAATTATACCCCCGGCATACGAAGTATGTCGAGGGGTATATAGCTTTTGTCTTTCCGTCCGTTCGTCCGTTCGTCCGTCTGTTCGTCCGTCCGTCCGTCCGTCCGTCCGTCCGTTCGTCCGTACGTAAGTTAACATTTGCGTTAAAGTTTTGTGTTAGGTTTTTTTCTTTTGCTTCTGTTATCCAGAGCTTGTTCATAAGTGCTTAGTGTTACTACAGGATGTATACCGATCAGTATGCATCACCTTGATGCTGCTGCTGGCCAAAGGTCAAGGTCACAGACTTAGAAATTCTTATAACATTTGCGTTAAAGTTTTGCGTTAAGTTTTTTTCTTTTGCTTCTGTTATCCAGAGCTTGTTGATATGTGCTTATTGGTACTACAGGATGGATACTGATCAGTATGCATCACCTTGATGCTGCTGCTGGCCAAAGGCCAAGGTCACAGACTTAGAAATTCTTATAAAATTTGTGTTAAAGTTTTGCGTTAAGTTTTTTTCTTTTGGTTCTGTTATCCAGAGCTTGTTCATAAGTGCTTAGTGCTACTACAGGACGGATACTGATCAGTGTGCATCACCTTGATGCTGCTGCTGGCCAAAGGTCAAGGTCACAGACTTAGAGATTTATATAACACTTGCATTAAAGTTTTGTGTTAAGTTTCTGCTTTTGCTCTGTTTTCATGAACGTCTTTACTCGAACTTGTTGATATGTGCTTATTGGTACTACAGGATGGATACTGATCAGTTTGCACCACCCTGATGCTTCTGCAGGCCTAAGGTCAAGGTCTCAGACTTAGAAATTTCTACAGCAGTTGTTTTAAAGTTTTGTTTCAATATTTTGCTTTTGCTCTATCTTTTTGACAGCTTCTATTGAAATTTGTTCAGATGTGCTTAGTATTACTACAGGTTGGACACATATTAGTACCTAAGGGCAAGGTCACAGACTTAGAAATTTATATAACATTAGTGTTAAAGTTTGTATTGAGCTGTATCTGTTTGCTTATGTTTTTGATATACTTGAATGGAACCTTTTGATGTGTGACTAGGTTTACTGCGAGGTTGAGACAGTTTCGTTGACATCATCTGACTGCTGCTGCTGATTGTAGGTCAAGGTCACAGACTTTGAAATTTATATGACCGTTTGTGTTAAAAGTGAACTTTAAGTTTGTATTGTTTTGATTATTGTGAAATCTTGAGATGTAGCCTAGTGATATGTGCCTACATGGGCATGCAAAGTTTATTTCCTATAGGTGGTGGCGCTGGCCGGGGGTATACGTGAGCCCCTGCTCACTTGCTCTAGTTGCATCTACATTGTTGGGAACATGTGGCTGAGAAATATGCTCCTGGGCAAACAGTTTGGATTCAGATCAGGCCACACAAATGTGTGGCCTGATCTGAGATCCAAACTGTTTACTGCCTAGACATCATTTCTACAAGAGTTAGTTAGACCAATATTGTCAAATATTCTTGATTTTTGATGCAGACGACAATTTCAGCAGATGACAAAAATACCCAAAATGGAATGGTTTAAAGCTTTTGAAAGCAGTTTCTGGATAATGAGTTTCTGATAGAGTGTGTGGCAGGGGAATTTGTGTACTGTTGATACATTTCTAGTTGCTTTTCTTTTTCATTTAGGAGCCTAAAAAGTTTGAATTGAAGAAGGCAGAATCCAAGACTACCAAATTTTGGTCTGGGCCTCCACCAAGTAAAAAGAAAGAAAAGGTATACATGTACATTACTAAATAGATTATGGAGTCAAGCCTTTCTGATGGGGTTACCCAAGGGGAAACACCAAAACTGGCCTCTTAAGACATGTTATCTCTGAATACAGATCTGTTGGCACCATGCTTAGGTTCATGTGACTCCAAAATGGTGGGAGCAGTCATCAGGTGAATACGAAATAGAGTGACCCCATAAGAGATGTATCTTAAATTTTGTAAACCAGCACAGTGGCATAGTTGCCTAAATTTTATTACTTGCCATTTCAGTAGAGACCATATGGCCAATCTTGAGTAATTCTGTCATAAGAGGAGTTATCCTTCCAATACAATCCCAAAAATCTTGATCCATCTTATAAGATGGATCTAGATTTTTTGGGTTGTTTTTGAAGGGAAAAACTCGCATCTTTTAACCAAATAAAATCAGTAATAACACTTCCCATGGCCTTGGTAGATGATGACGTGTTTACTTAAGTGGTTTTCTTACATTATTTTATATGAGGAAATGCCAGAAAAATCTTTGAGTTTTACTCTATAATTTAGTTGTTTCTGCATGCATACTTACAAAATGAAGCAGAGAGTGCATAATCATGAGTACTTTGTGATAGTATTTGTGATTTGTTGTTGGTTGGTTGGTTGATTTGATGCTTAACGTCCACGGTTAACAACTAAGGTCATGTCGGGACGGTCAGTTAACCTAACCACACTATTCCTGGGCAGGCTTAGACCTCCTAAGCGGTTAACCAGTACTAAGTGCACGTACTTTCGCCAGTAACTGACAACTGCCCTTCTTGAATCAGCGGAAGGAGAAACGAAAGTATGTGGCCAGACCGGGATTCGAACCCAGGACCTCTGACTTACGAGTCAGGTGCCCTACCGATTGCGCTACCCGGCCCGGCCTGTGATTTGTTAGTGAGTTATATGGCTTATCTAGCTTGAGACTAGCAGAAGAGAGACATTGGTAAGATCTCTCTGGTGTTGGTGTCAGTGTAAACTCGTCATCTAGTTTTCTGGTTTAGCTCTGTTTTGTGACATTGCACAGACAGGTGAGACACCATATTCCACAGGATTCTGTGGACCCCAAATGTAGTGTAATTGAGGGATTGCACTGAATTCGTCATGTATATTAGGGCCCAGTTGTTCAAAGCATCGTTAGCCTAACGAGCTCATTAAGAGGTCGACTTGGTCAGTGTTTTATAACTTTATAGCCAAATAAATTGATAATTTTTTGTTGACAACATGTGAGAAGCTTTTGCAATGCAGTAATGTGTCCAAAAGATCCAGATAGAAAAGTAAACATTGTAGACCATGATTATACTGCTCCTTTAGAATTTTATGTGTCATTGAACATGTAGTATGGCATGTCCAGATTCAGAAAGCGGAATGCTGTATTGCAGGTAATACAACTTATTTCTGCTGTTTGTTAATACATATACTGCTGCCATGTAGCAAGTGATATCCTGTTGCAAGAAATAAACTTCTGCAGGTTTTATACTTGTTTAAGCAATAATTGTATACTGTATATATTATTATTATTTAT
>OZ022509.1:78804233-79003311 GCA_963989385.1 Ctena decussata
TCAGGACTTATGTAGGAAACTATTAAACTTAGCATCATTCAAATAAATGGATGCTCAGAGCCCTTTGGATTCAGAGAAGATTTGAAGTTTTGTTTTAGCAATATAGCTCTGTATAACAAGAGCTGTCGCCTGACAGCATAGCTCGCCTGAATTGGTGCTTGCTCATCACACAGCCGCTTTGGTGGTGTGGACTTCTGTGCATAAAACTTCATGCAAGCATGTCCATAATGAAAACACATTTATAAACAAAAGCTATCTCAGAAATATGTCTTAAAATAAAAATAAAATAAAAAAAAATGAAATGAAATTTCAAAGTCCATGAGCTTGAGGTAAAAAAACAGATGGGTAGGGGGGAGGGGGTGGGGGGTAGGGGGTGGGGTGGGGGTTTTTGCGAATGCTATGCATAAAACTTCATGCAAGCATGTCCATAATGAAAACACATTTATGAACAAAAGCTATCTCAGAAATACATGTAAGTCTTAAAATAAAATTAAAATAAAGAAAAATGAAATGAAATTTCAAAGTCCATGAGCTTGAGGTAAAAAAACAGACGCGTAGGGGGGGGGGGGGGAAGTCCATGAGCTTGAGGTAAAAAAACAGGCGCGTAGGGGAGGCTAGGATGTATCAAAACCCTGAACCATTATCTAACATCAGTCCAAGTATTAGTATCAACTGAGTCCATCATCGTGGCACTGTGAAATTATGTCTTCATAAATATAAAACTTTAACCAAAATCTTTAAGACAACATTCTGAGTCGATGACCTTGACTTCAAGGTCATCCAGTGGGGTAAGTATAAGGTGTTCTGTAAAAACTCAAAAAAGAGCCTAACATCAGTTCAAGTATAAACTAAATCTCTGCAAAGCATTATGAATCAGTTTGCAATTACAAAACTTTAAAAAAGACAAAAATTTCCTAAGTCCCTGACCTTGACTCAAGATCACTGAGCGGGGTTGGGGGAGTACTCTGTAGATCTAACTACAGTGCAAATATAAAACGAATTCATCTATGGGTTCAGGAGATATGTGTCTTTAAAAAACTTTAACCAAAACATCCAATCAATAAAAAGACAATATTCTAAGTCCATGACCTTGACATCAAGGTCACAGAGGGGGGTGGGGGTAGTACCTTTGAAAACTTTAGACCAATATCTAACTTTAGTGTAAGTATCAAAGGAATCCATTCATGGGTTAAGGTGATATTGGGCTTTATAAAACTTTAACCAAAACATCCAGTCCAAAAAAACAACAAATTTTCTAAGTCCATGACCTTGACATCAAGGTCACGAAGTGGGGTGGGGGTGGTATCCTGTTAAACCTTAGACCAATATCTAACTACAGTGCAAGTATCAAAAGAATCCATCCATGGGTTAAGGAGATATAGGTCTTTAAAAAACTTTAACCAAAACATCCAATCCGAACGCCGACGCGGACGCTGACGCGGACGCCGACGCCGACGCCGTGGTGACAACAATAGCTCTTCCTGAACTTTCGTTCAGGCGAGCTAAAAAATGACCCCTAGGTCAGGGGCTTTTGTAGAGGACCACTAAACATTGCTACAAACTACATATACAAGCTCTGATCCTCATGATATTTTAGAAGATTTACAAAATGGCGGTCATATTATTTCAATTTTCGTGTATTCTTTCGCACTATTTTGTACAGACTCAGAGGCATTAATATTTTGCAAACGGGGTGGGGGTAATGAATTAACATCTGAAAAGAGACTTGAAATCAAAAGATGACAAAATCATTTTTATCAAGGAGTGGGTCTTAGAGATAAGGGAGACAAGAATAAGATTTCGGATTATTTGTGATGTATCTGTTAAATATCATATATTTGAAATTTTACCACCCAAAAGTCAAATTATGCAAATGTGTTGATAAAATAGCATTTCAGTTACAATAATGCATCTAAATGACAAGAAACTTTGTTAATGATAGGGTTTTACCCCAGTATAAAATATTTAAGAGTTTTCGAAACAATATCATATTCTTACCTAATTTATTACAAAACAATAAGGTTTATGTGCAGAATTTAATGAAAAATGAATCTGAAGTTAAATCTAAAGAGTAATTTGTTGAGTGATTTTGCCAAAAACGTATGACAAGAAAAATCAGATCAAATGTTTATGCTCGATGTGAGAACAAATCTAATAACAAGATACTAAAAGAAATCTGCAAAATGCCTCTGTGTTTAAAATACTGATACAGATTCTATCCCCACCCCCTAAAATTTAAAGTTTCAATTGAGAATGGGGGTACCCTTTAGATTTAGTCAGGAATTCCGTAATAAACCATCGGAAAATAATAAAAACTGATTGAAAAAATCACGAAAATATTCCCTGCAATACCATTACATCTTAGATATTTCTATTTGTTTTGAAAACCCAAGCTCTTAAGATGCCGAACTCTAATGCAAATCAAAATTTTGCCTTCACCATTGTCGCCCCTGTAGAGGGTGTGTCCATGGCAAATCAGATTTTCTCGTCATTTTGAAAAGAATTTATTTGTTGCATATCTTTGGTAGTGCTTCCTATATCACACTTACAAAGTTTTGAAAAAATCACAACATATTAAGATTTCAGTGTAAGTTTAAATAATGTCTACGAACTTTCTTAACACCCTGTACTATAATAATTACCTTCTGGGGTGAGGGGCAAGAAGGAGAACCATTCTTTGACCTTAAATCAATGTCTCTCATATTTTGACAGTTTCAAACTACCAGATTTGTTCAGAAGAGCACTATCAGTTTTGTTCAAATGATAACCCTAGTTTGACCTTTGACCTTTTTATGCCTCCAACTTTGACGCAATTGAGGGGGCATATTGATTCTAGGTTGTCCATGAGTCCGTCCGTCTGTCACGCATGCCATATCTTATGAACCGTGCATGCTAGAATTTTGAAAATTTACATATGGGTTTGTCATCAAAAAATAGCTGAACCCTATTTTGTTCTCTTGTCCGAGTAGTCTCCCTTTTTGGAGTTATCATTTCCAATAAGCTGGTAAAGTTTCAAACCCGTAGCTAAAACATTTTTTGAGATTTCTTGCTGACAAGGCTACATTATGATTTTTTCTCAAGGGGCATAATCATAATGTAGCCTTGTCAGCAAGAAATCTCAAAAAATGTTTTAGCTACGGGTTTGAAACTTTACCAGCTTATTGGAAATGATAAGTAGATGAACTGATTACCTCTTGAACAAAATTCGTCAATTTTTTAAGGAGTTATGGCCCTTTGAAAATTTCGGCATTTCAAGTTTCTAAGCAGGATATCTCCAAACGTATTTGAGCTAGGGGGCTTGAACTTTTGCCAGGTTATAAGGAATGATGTACAGATGAATTGATTAACTTTTGAATGAAATCTGTCAATTATTGTTGGACTTATGGCCCTCTAAAATTTTGGCATTTAAACTTGTTAGCAAGATATCTCTAAAGCTATTTGGGCTAGGGACTTGAAACTTGGTATGCTGATTGGAGGTGATGATTAGATCAATTTTCTTAAGAATGAATTTTGGCAGTTTTTTAATTTATGTCCTTTGAAAATTTTGACATTTTGAACTTGCCAACAAGATACCTTGGAAAAGTATTTGAGCTAGGGTCATGTTCCCCCGGAAAATTTTGAAAATTAGGGTGTTATCTGGTGCATTCTGAAGCCTGTTTCCTTATCCTTTTGCAGAGATAGTTATGATGATTTTAGTCTTATAATTCTCTTATGACATATTTTGGATTGTTTTGGGTTTAATGGCCCTTTAGAATGGTATTTCAGTCTATAGCGGGCCGTCTCCCAGAGAAAGTGAGAGAAAAAAGAGAAATTATAGATGAGAGAAAAATGTCCAAACAACCTCCGCTGGAAGTTTTACACAGCACCATCGCACCACCCGACCACCCCCCTCTTATGACACAATATAAAACAAGACATGTTCAGTACTATTTTTGTGTTTTAAATGTAGGTTTAACACCAAACATTTCGGTTGGTTGGTTGGTTGTTGAGGGTTTATCAGTATTTCAATCTATATCGGGCCGTCTCCCAAAGAGAAAGAGAAAGAACAGAAATTATAGACGAGAGAAAAAATGTCCAAACAACCCCCACCCACACCTACTGCAAGCACAGTAAGCCCTTGCCCTACTATTATCCAAATCAGTAGGACGCCCAAGTACTGGAAGTTATACCCAGCACCATCGCTCCACCCAAACAACTATATATATATACAGTATGCAAAAATCTTGAAAAAGCTGTCTACTAGCTGCATTAACTTACTTTCATTTCAACTGAAAATTATTGAAGCCAGTAAGCAGCACTGAGATTTGGCCTTGAAGAAAGTAAATTTGAATCAAGCTGTAACGCCAAGTTTGACCTTTCCACATGGATGCCACCCCCTTCAAATTTTGCAAGACCTGAGAGTAAATAAATATAATCTGTGCAAGATCACCGGGTTGTAGCTGTGATATTAACCAAGCTGTATGACACAGTTCAAATTCATTCTCTTGAAGGCTCCCTGCCTCAATAACTTATGTACAACAAATAGAAAAAGATAATTCGGAACTCTGAAACTCTACAAAGTTGTACCTGTGATGTAAAACCAAGCTGTAATAGCTTGATTTAATATCACAGCTACAACTTTGTAAAGTTGCATAGGTCAAACTTATTTTCATCTTGGATGCTGTCTCTTCCTCAAATTTGGTAAGACATTGAAGAAAATAAATTTGAACTGTGCAACTCTACGGAGTTGTAGCTGTGATATTAACCAAGCTGTATGACACAGTTCAAATTCATTTTCTTCAAGGCTCCGTGCCTCAACAACTTATGTACAACAAATAGAAAAAAAAGATAATTCTGAACTCTGAATCTCTACAAAGTTGTAGCTGTGGTGTAAATTCAACCTGTACGACACGGTTATACAGCTTGATTAAATACCACAGCTACAACTTTGTAAAGTTGCATAGTTCAAACTTATTTTCAACATGGTTGCTGACTCTTCCTCAAAATTTTAAGAGTCATTCTCTGTAAGCACCAAAATCAGGTGAAAATGACATGTCTCAGATTTTCGCGAAACTCAGTGTCTTTTTTGCTTATGTCAAGTGATGAACAAAAATTAAAGTTTTTCTTCGATCAAACTATCCGTTGCCATGGCAACCAGGATTTTGTGTTTTTCAGCTTAATCTGGTGATTTTTCAAATGAAAAATGCAAGATTTGACTCCAATTGTTCTGGTAGTAATTCACAACAAATGGTATTGATACTTACATTTTACAAGAGAACCATGTAAGTGCTGCTTACTAATACAGAAAATTTTCTTCATATTGCTATGGTCAAGCAGTCAGTGACCTTGACTTCCACCTAGTAAGGCGTCTATTTCAAAACATCAAAAATTAGCAAATTTTTAAGACGTTTTACTAAAAAATGCGGCTATAGATTTTTTTCTTTCTCTTGGTGCAGAGAGTACAAAGCCTAGTTGTTGATATATCAAAAAATTGGAGATGGTATATTTTTTAAATTGAAAATATTTTTCTTAGAATTTAGTGACCGTCAGAGAAATCAGAAGAAACTTTCATAATTGAAATTCTGAGATAAAATACAATACCTTGAACATTTTCCAAAAATATGAGCCAAAATACAAGTTGATGCATGATTAACAACTAAAGAAAACTACATAGAGAGTTTTCACCCTCAAAAATACGTTAGTACCTTACAATTTGGGGTTAAATTACCCCACCCACTTTCTTTCAATGCAAAACCAAATTAAAAGTTGCATTCTACAATGAATATATCTCAGTCTTTGCTGATTTTGAATGGTCTAGGGGGCTTCTACAAGCTCATTATTTCTGTAGTCTTTCTTTTTTTTTCATAATATTCCCACAGTGGTTGGTGGGTGGGTGGGTGGGTGGGGGGGTGGATGGGGGACATATTGTTTTTTTTGGTGCGGATCCCATCAGAATCTTTGTAGCCCTTGCCTGCACTCTATGTCCTGTAGGAATAAATGGATTATGACCATACTTGCATGCATACCTAATTGGGTAGGGGTAAAGAACTAACTAGACTTTGCTGACCTTGACCCTATTTTCAAGGTCACAGAAGGTCAAAGAATGATGAAAAATGGATTTTCTGCACCGTATCTCCTCAATGGATAAATTGATTTTTACCACACTTGCACAAATATATCATTGTGAAATGGAAAAGAACTGGCTAGATTTTCTGACCTTGACCTTATTTTCAAGGTCATGGAAGGTCACTGAGTGCTGGAAAAAATGGCTTGTCAGCACGCTATCTTCTGAACTGAATGGATGGATGGATTTAAAGCAAATCTGCACAGATATATCACTCTGAAATGAAAACAACTTGATTAGATTTTGGTGATCTTGACCCTACTTTCAAGGTCACAGGAGGTCAGAAATGTTGAAAAATGGCTTGTCTGAACCATATCTTCTGAATGGATGGATGGGTTCTAACCAAACTTGCATGAACATATCACTGGGAGATGGAAAAGAAACTGATAAGATATTGGTAACCTTGACCTCATTTTCGAGGTCACAGGAGGTTGTAGGGTGTTGAAATATGGCTTGTCTGCATGATAACTCCTAACGGGATTGATGGATTGCGACCAAACATAGATAGTTTTATAATCGGGAGATGGAAAAGTACTGATTAGATGGTGGTTACCTGGACCCAAATTTCAAGATTTACAAGAGATCTTAAATTTGCAATATTTAGGGAAAATGATACAGCTGAGAAAGGATAGGAGGGGGTTCATCTGTTTTTGCGAAAGAAACATTTCTAGTTTATTTGATTTATCACATAGTAACAATGGCAACCAATTTTCTATCACTGGTCTGTTTCTGTTGGAAATGAATATTTAAAATGGATGGATGGATGACTTGCGATTTTTTGTCCTTTTCAACAGTATTTCAGTCATATCAGGACAATGGGACTGTGATAATGAAAGGCTGTGTGCAATGGAACCCCGTTTACGGTAACAAATATTCTCATCTCAAGCGGGTTTCAAACCCGGTCCGCTACCTCAGTTGGCCAGCGCTTAACCCACTGAGCTACCGGGGCTCCGGGATATTTAAAAGAAAACATTCAAATTTAGTTCAAAAGTGTTGATTGTGATTTTCTATCTATGTATACACTTTCTATTGACCAAATAATTCTCACCTTGGACAATAATTCGGTATATTTTAGTTGCTATGGATACAACCAGATGTTCCATCAAAACAGCAGTTGACAATTTGAGTGCATCTGGTAGCAAGCAAATAAAGGACATTAAATGAGCAGAAATACATTTAAATATTTCATAATGGCGAAGAAAATTTGCTTATATATTTATCATATTGATAAGCATATTTATGTCCCCCCACCATTGGGGGGAGGGGAGTTGGGGAAAGAGGAAAGGGAAGGCGGGTATGTTGTTTTGATGCAGATCCCGCCTGCATTGGTGTTGGTGTCTGTGTGTCAGCATAACCTCATGTCTGCACTCTATTTCTTGAAGGGATAAATGTATTTTCACCAAACTTGCAAAGATAAATCTTTGGATGGGGAAAAAGAGCTAATTAGATTTTGGTGACGTTGACCACATTTCAAGGTCATATGAGGTATCTGAATGGCTTGTTGGCGCCATATGTCCTGAAGGGGTAGATAGATTTAGATCAAACTTGCACAAATATATCACAGGGAAGTGGAAAAGAACTGAAAAAAAGTTGGTGACCTTGAAAATATTTTCAGGTCACAGGAGGTCAAAAACGGTGAAAATGGTTTGTATGCACCATATCTTCTGAAGGGATTTATGAAGTTTGATCAAACTTGCACAGGTATATTATAAGGAGGTGGGGAGACACTGTTAGACTTTGGTGACATTGACCTTATATTCAAGGTCACATGAGGACTTACAGTGTTAAAAATGGCTTGCTTGTACCATATGAACAGATCGAGTGTGACCAAACTTGCACAGACACACCATTGGAACATGGGAAAAAAATAATTAGATGGTTGTCCAGGGACAACTTGTTGAGCCCACTGTTTGCTATAGTGACCTATAAGTATGTCAAGACTAACTGCTTCATTTATTACTTATTAGAATGAATCCAAACAATATCATGATACAGCATATTTCTTTTTTTTCTTATGAAGGAAAAGAAGTGGAACTATAGCCATGACAAGCACACATTATGACAATTTTATTATTTGACCTTGAAGTGTGACCTTGACCTTGGACAAACCTGAACAAACATTTCTACTCCTCAAGGAGAACAATTGTGCCAAATAATTTTGAAATTCATGCGTAACTGTATAAATTATATGGCCCGGACAAGCTCAGTTTATGACATTTTTTTATCATTCGACCTTCAAATGTGACCTTGACCTTGGACAAACTTTAATAAATTCCACATGCCACTTCTACTCATCAAGGAGAACAAATGTGCCAAACTGTTTTGAAATTCATCCATAAATGTAGAAGTAATGGACAGGACAAGCCCCATTTATGACTTTTTTTATCATTTGACCTTCAAGTGTAGCCTTCACCTTGGATATACCTGCAGATATTTCAAATGGTACTTAAAATCATCAAGGAAAACAAATGTGCCATTTTTTTTTCTTTTAATCCATACATAAATGTAGCTGTTATGGCCCGGACAAGCTCAATTTATGACATTTTTTATCATTTGACCTTCGAATGTGACCTTGATCTTAGCCCTACCTGACCAAATGTTCCAAATGGCACTTTTACTCATAAAAGAGAACACTTGTGCCAAATTGTTTTGAAATCCATCTATAAATGTAGAAGTAATGGCTCAGACAAACTCAATATATGACCATTTTACCATTTGACCTTTGAGTGTGACCTTGACCTTGGACCTACCTGAACGAATGTTTCAAATGACACTTCTGCTCATCAAGGAGAACAGCTGTGCACAATTATTTTGAAATTTATCCATAAATATAGAAGTTTTAAATGTCCCAGGAAGTCATAGAAAGCTGCTAAATGGATTGTTTGACCTTTATTCTGTTTTGAAGGTCAAAGATGGTCTTAAAATGTTTAAAAAATGGCTTATCTATATCCTATATTACGAAGCATTTGTTGGAATTATATTAAACTAGCCCTAAATTATCTTTTGGAGATGATTCATAACTGATTATTAGGGCCCCGCCAGACGAAGTAATTTGTAATTTTGTATTTTTTCTTTGGTACGGTAATCGTGTCCACTCCATAACTCTGAAACTCTTCGTGATATTTTCATGGAACTTGGTACAAATATAATGCATCAGACAATATGCGGCGAGAAAGAACCTTAACTCCACCTACATTGTTTACTGAAATATGCCCCTTTGTAATTTTTTGGTACGGAAATCGTGTACCCTCCATAACTTTGAAACTGTTTGAGATATTTTCACGAAACTTGGTACAAATGTAATGCATTAATTATCAGACGATGTGCAGAGAACAAAAAGTGTAACTCTTTCTACATTTTTCACTGAATTATACCCCTGTGTAATTTCAGAACGGATATCGTGTCTGCTCCATAACTCTAAGCCCGTTTTAGATATTTTCACAAAACTTGGTACGAAAGGAAAACATCATCAGAAGATTTGCAGACAATAAAAACCATAACTCTACCTATGTTTTTACTGAGTGATGCCCCTTTGTTATTTTCAGTACGGAAATCTTGTCAGCTCTATAACTTTAAAACTCGTAAAGATATTTTCATGAAACTATGTAGAAAACATTGTTAGACGATGTACTTTTGTACTGAATTATTTCCCTTTGTAATTTAAAGTATAGAAATTTTGTCTTCTATTCAGCTTTTAAACCGTCAAAGATATTTTCTTGGAATTTTGTACAAATATAAAGCATTATCAGATGATGTGAAGAGAATTAAAACTGTAACTTCACCTACATTTTCTACAGAATTATGCCCTTTTGTAATATTCAGTATAGAAATCATTCCACTCTCTAACTTTAAAACTGTAGAAGATGTTTTCTTATAAATTGACACAAATGTAAAGCATCATCAAACAATTTGTAGAGAAAAAGAACCATAACTGCACCTTCATTTATGTAAGGCAGAGTTATATACCTTTGTAATTTTGGGTATTGAGACCTTGTCCAATCTATAACTTTAAAGCCTTTAAAGATATTTTCACAAAACTTGGTACAAATGTAAAGCATCATCAGAATATCTGAAGGAGTGCAGAGTGCAAGAATGGTAACTCCAGTTTCCTGCTTTACAGAGTGGTTGCCTTTGTTTTAATCAGTCATAATTTTGTTTTTTGCCCGTATCTTAATTACTCTTCCAGAGGCTTAATTCCAAACAACATGAAGTCAAACAACATGGTAACAGAAAGCTGTTAATGTATTTTCTGGTCGGGGACATACGACTAAAATTCCATCAGCAGTCTCATAAAGGCGGGGCCCTGTTAGTTACCATGTTTCTAGTTAAGTTTTAGTGACTTTGACCCTATTCTTAAGGGTCATTTGTTGATTTGTCCTGAAAAACGAAGATGTATCTTTAACCAGTAGATTCATTTTTACCAAACTTGCAAAGATCAACCTTTTAGGCAAGACAAAGACTTAGAACTTGGCAACCTTGATGCCATTTTCAAGGTCACAGGAGTATTTTGTCGAACCCGCTTGCCTCAAGCGAGATAGTCGACAAAACTTCAGTTTGGTGTATGTGCATGCATATATGCATGCGTGCCTCATCAAGAACTTTTACAAAAACAAAGGACAATAGACAAGAAAGCTTATGCAGACCAGACATGTGATGAGCAACTTTAAAACAAGTGTACCAGGTGCTATTTTATCATCAAAACTCATAGTATGTAACTTATGAATTTGTTGTATAACTAAATGAGGTGGGTGGGGTAACTCATCCCCTAGATATACATATTAAACATATTAAGGAATGAAAAAATATAAACATTGTATGTGTGGTTTATTTCTTCTCCAATGCATGTCTCTATTTATGCTCAATTGCTGTTCTTTCTCTACATTGTACTACATATACTCAGATTGACTGATTTCTTTGTGGAAGGAATGAGTGGTTTTTGTCATAGCAACTATAAAAATACTGATTTATCGTATATTATTTAACAAAATCAACACTTAGAATGGGTATGCATATGTAAAAAGTAAATAACAAGGAATACATTTCATCAGCATTGAAACGATTTTCTGTAAATATCCGTGTCAATGAACACTTACCCATAATAGAATAACAGTTACCATGGTTACCAAATGATAGACAATGTAAAAACAATGACAGCAAACATGTGGTGATCTTTTAAAAATGTTTCAGTTTACTCACAATTATGGAAACTTGAGATATATTATCCATGGCATGAAACTTTTGCATTCATTTCATATTTAGTGGAAGTGGGTGGGGTAATTGCACCCCAAATTGTCAATTTTAAGCATACTTCTGAATGAAAATAGTATTTATGTAACTTCCCTCCATTGTATTCAATGTATTTATTTGTATTTCTGCTCATATTTGCTTAACATTCTCCAGATATTATCTCTTATAACAAATTTTCTGCTATCACAGTTTCTTCTGATTTTCCTGACGGTGACTTAATTCAAAGAAAAATATTTTCAATTTAAAAAATATACCATCTCCAATTTTTTGATATATTAAGAGCTAGGTGTTATACTCTCTGTACCAAGAGAATGAAAAAAATCTATAGCCGCATTTTCTAACAAAGTGCTTTCAATATTGGCCAATTTTTGATATTTTTAAAGGGATGCTTTACTAGATAGAAGTCAAGGTCACCAACTCCTTGACCATAGCAATATTAAGAAAAAATTTTCTATCCGTACACAGCACTCACATGGGTCTCTTAAAAGACATGAAAGTCAATAAAATTTGTTGAGAAATACTATCAAAACAACTGGTGTCAAATCTGGCATTTTTTATATGAAAAGTCACCAAATTAGGCCAAAAAACAGAAAATCCTCGTTGCCATGGAAACGGACAGTTTGATTGGAGAAAAAATTGTATTTTTGTTCATCACTTGACATAAGCAAAAGAGACACTAATTTTCATCAAAATCTGAGATATGTCATTTTCACCCCCTATTGCAATTTTTTGGTGCTTACAGAGAATGACTCTTAAGACCTTAAAGAAAATGAATTTGAACTGGCAACTCTATGGAGTTGTAGCTGTGATATTAACCAAGCTGTATGGCACAGTTCAAGGCTCCCTGCCTGAATAACCTATGTACAACGATACAATAGAAAAAAAGATAATTCTTAACTGAAACTCCACAAAGTTGTAGCTGTGATGTAAATCCAAGCTTTACGACACGGTTATACAGCTTGATTACAACTTTGTAAAGTTGCATAGTTCACACTTGTTTTCCACAAGGATGCTGTCTCCTATTCAAATTTTGTAAGACCTTTTTAGGAAAATAAATTTGAACTCTGCAACTATACGAAGTTGTAGCTTATGTATTGATCAAAGCTGTAACAACAGTTCAAACTTATTTTTATCATGGTCCTTAAATTTGTCAGACCTTGAAGAAAATGACTTTTTTAACCGTGTAACTCTTCAAAGTTGTAGCTTTGATGTAAAACCAACCTGTATGACACGGTTATAAAGCTTGATTAAATACCACAGCTACAACTTATATTATATTTTATTTTCGTCCTTTGAGATCAGAGGATATATTCTGAAAAATCTAAAATTTGAAATTGATTTAGACTTTTATTCTAGATCATCGTCTTTTACTTTATTTGGACCCGTTTTGATACTAATCAGTCTTTGAAGCGACTGCCAATTAAAATTAAGAAATTAAAGTGTGTTTTGTATCTGATTTCGTAACCAGATATTGTCAGGGTCACTGACGAGGCTTAATTAGCCGAAACTACGTAGTCTGGCCCATGTTTCTTCTTCTGACTGTATTCTCTGCTCTTGAAGGAACTATTTATGATTTTAATTTTACCTCACTGCAGCTGGTGTTGTGCCGTGTGGCGGCCGTAAAACGTCTCCCCGTACATCATCCATAGTGCAGATTATATTTTATTTTCGTCCTTTGAGATCAGAGGATATATTCTGAAAAATCTAAAATTTGAAATTGATTTAGACTTTTATTCTAGATCATCGTCTTTTACTTTATTTGGACCCGTTTTGATACTAATCAGTCTTTGAAGCGACTGCCAATTAAAATTAAGAAATTAAAGTGTGTTTTGTATCTGATTTCGTAACCAGATATTGTCAGGGTCACTGACGAGGCTTAATTAGCCGAAACTACGTAGTCTGGCCCATGTTTCTTCTTCTGACTGTATTCTCTGCTCTTGAAGGAACTATTTATGATTTTAATTTGTAAAGTTGCATAGTTCGAACTTATTTTCAACTAGGATCTGTCTCTTCCTCAAATTTGGTTAGACCTTGAAGAAATTAAATTTGAACTGTGCAACTCTACGGAGTTGTAGCTGTGATATTGACCGAGCTGTATGACACAGTTCAAACTCATTTTCTTCAAGGCTCCCTGCCTCAACAACTTATGTACAACAAATAGAAAAAAGATAATTCTGAACTCTGAAACTCTACAAAGTTGTAGCTGTGGTGTAAATTCAACCTGTACGACACGGTTATACAGCTTGATTAAATACAACAGCTACAACTTTGTAGAGTTGCATAGTTCAAACTTTTTCCACAAGGATGCTGTCTCCTCAAATTTTCTAAGACCTTGAGGAAAACAAATTTGAACTGTGCAACTATACGAAGTGGTAACTCAGGTATTGACCAAAGCTGTTACACACGATTCAAAATTATTTTCCTCATGGGTGCCTGCTCCTCCTTAAATTTGTCAGACCTTGAAGAAAATGACTTTTGAACCGTGTAACTCTACAAAGTTGTAGCTTTGACGTTAAACCAAGCTGTACGTCTCGGTTATACAGCTTGATTAAATACCACAGCTATAACTTTGTAAAGTTGCATAGTTCAAACTTGTTTTCCACAAGGATGCTGTAGTTAATAGTTTCTTTGATAATTCACTATAAAAGAAAAATTCATGACGTGCATGGAGACAAAAGCCCCTAAGAAGAAGTACAAAAAGAAACTATGTACCCAGAAGGCACTGGGCAATGCTGACAACACTGGCAAAATATCGCACATCATGTACAGCCATGCCACAAAGTCGTAGGTCTGTATAAACAATGATAGTCCATGGGTCCTGCAGTCGTTTCTTTCATTGACCTCTCTCTCCAGGCTGGTTATGATTGAAGGAAGACAGCGTCTTACAGCTTGGACTGCTCTGTCATGGAACAGCCATCTTACATCCTTAGCCTGAGCAACTTTGATCTGTGGCTCATCTAGAACTGTCTGAATTTCCTGAAAACCGGATGTCCTTACTGAGCTGTTGCTGTAGAAATAATAAAGCTGTTCTATTAGGTTCTTGAATCTTTTCAAGTATGGCACAGCAGCAGCAGCTTGCCAACGCTAGTCTGTGAGCAACACAGTGTTTTGCCAATAAATGGGGTATGTCTTGGCGCAGCAGAGCACCCACACCTGCCTTGGATCCAACCATCACTGCTGCACCATCGCTCCCTAACGCACAAATCTTTTTGATGGGAATGTCATTTTCTGAGAAGAATTTCATAACACTGTCTTTCTGTAAGTATATCACGTAAATGATCAGCTCACATTTCACTTCTACAGCAGTAGTTTCGTCAATCATAATGCTGTAAAACGGAGACTGGCGGATATCACTCAGCCGTGGCTCCCAAATTGTGTCACCACAGCAGGAAAGTGCTTCTTGCAGATACCGCTCAGATGTTTACTTGGCATTGCCGCCTTTTTCTAGATGGGCCAAGCTTTCAACTCCCAAGTCCTTCACCACTTCTAGAATTTTAGGATACTTTGTTGTGTAAGGTATTTCTTCTTTGCACAGCATATACAGCAATTTCATTGAAGAAACCAGGGCAGCACAGTTGGCCTCTTCTTCTCTGACAAAGCCAGCTTCTATGCCTTCAGTCGTTTGGCTTATGCACTCGAATACTGTGGCTTCTTTGTGAGAGTCTGAATCTTAATGAAGAGCAAGTGATGCCCGTCGTATTGAAGTGCATGGTATATCAACCCAGGTGGCTCACCCTGCAGCACACTTCTTTGGTCTTCTCTGATGTCGTATTCATAAAACAACTTAAGTCGTTGCTATGCTGTTGCTAAGGCTAAATTTCTTAGAAGGAGATTCCCTACAACTATGAAATTTGCTCTGGAGGAACAGTCTTACAAAGACTGTTCCTCCAGAACAAATTTCATAGTTGTATGGAATCTCCTTTATAGATATTTAGCCTTAGCAACAGAATAGCATCGACTTCAGTTGTTTCATGAACACGGCCCATGGTGTTTTATGCAGAGATTGCACAACATACCTTTACCATCTGATGTCTCAAGAATCCAAGAGAAGGTGGCTTTCCACTTTAGATCAAACCCGGATTTCCTTTGACCACTGGGAGTGCTGGGGTTTGGTTGCTGAACAACTTTTTGTGGAGTACTAGGCTGATCTTGGTTGGTTTCTGATGGTGTTGGAAGTACTAGGAGCTACTTCGTCATCTCTACCGCTGTCAGTGTTTACCACGATGGGCTCATCAGTCCTGGCACGCTTATTAAAAAACTGGAGAACACCAGCCTCTTTTCTTTTTTTTGGACGCCATACTTAGCAGAATGACTAATACGAGTTGACTGTGGTTTGGGAAATGAATATATTGTTCTTAAATTGTGCCACTGTTTGACAAATGTGCAAAAATGCAAATTACAAATCTGTCTCAAAACACATTGTTTACAACATCAAACGGTTTGTATTAGAGCCGCATACGTCAATAAATAAATTTAATGATCGGTCAATTGAGCAGATATAATCTGTTATTGTATTATATGCTGGTAATTATATTGGTGTAAATATCATTCTAATCATCAGAAAACAATCAATAACAGACGTCTTCACACCGTTCTGTGTCTTTCATATCATCAGCGACGCACTTAAATCGCTCATACAGACGCTTAATATGCAATGGCTTTGATCATGTCAAGCGCCTCCATGATCAAGATTACAGATAGCTGGAAATTCGGTAAACAAACACCCGGCAGCAATCAATGACACGTGTAAATAACACATGTCGCTTCTGACATAAACCCATGTCGGCAATTTTAAAGCATGTCGCTTGTATTGCGGCTGTTCTGAAGGGATGTCGCAAGCGACGTGCCTTAAGCACTGGGTGGGAGCGTACAGTACAAGTGACCCGTTGTCCCGATCTGTATAGTGGACGCATCTTTGTCCCAATATGTCGGGTAAGTTTCAAAATTGTTTATTTTTGTATTTTAAAATCATTGAGTGTAGGTAGAACAGCATGCTCGACAAGCCTTAATACAGATCTTTTCGACATGTCACCTTAATTTTCTGTGAATTGTTATAATATGCTTTATTTTCACATTTAATTTGAGAAAATCACTACTCTACTTTCGATTTCGAAATCTGCACCGGTACCATTTCTTCAAATTTTGCCATCAATTGTATATGAAACAACCGTGCTTTCTTTAGAAATATTTTATGGTGTATTTAGGTTCAGGATTAATTAATCTTGTTAGATATCATGCTAGGTAAGGGCAATTATTTTCAAAGAAAACAAAAGAGGGGTCAAACACTATTCTGTATCGTGGGTCGTAAAACCGATTGTCAGTGAGACATCCCATACAGTCAGAAAAATTTGGGGATGCTCAGCTTTCCATGTCTTGTGGATTCGTCCCGTACTTAAAGGATACTTATCATGGGTAAATCTCTTAATAGATCATTAATCTATCTTAAAAAGGGACTAACTAACTTTTTTTTCGAATTAAAACGCTAACTCGGCCGATTTTCTGGTTACACGTGACGTGATCTGATTACAAACACCAGTGATTTGCAGATGAAAATACGAATTTAGAGCAAAGAAAGCAACATCTAGCCATCTCCAAAGATGACCATAATGGAAAACATAAATAGAGAAAACACTCTTACCAAGTGGTTTACATCCACACAATAAAAGAAAACACATTTCACACAAACACACCCTGAAGGTCATAACAACGGACAAAGATTTGCCCACTATACACATCGGACAACGGTGCACATGTACTGTACGCTCCCAGCCAGTGTTAAGGGCCTGGGGAGAACCCTGCTTAACTATTATCATAACAATGCGTCCTGCGTCCGGTGCGTCGTCAGTCAACATTGAAAACAAATATTCAAACATCTTCTGCAAAACTACTTGACCCACGGTTCTCAAATTTCACATGGAGCATGACCTGACTCCAGGGACTCAGAATTGTAAAACTTTGGCAGATGGAATATCCAAGATGGCCGCCGTTACTAAAAATACCAAAAACAACAAAATCGACTTCTCCAGAACCACTAAGTAAATTTGTCCGAGTTTTGGCGTGAAATATCAGCGAAATCTTGGTATTCAAGGGGGTGGATGGGTGGTGTGATGGTGCTGGGTATATCTTCCAGTGCCGGGGCGTCCTACTGATTTGGGAGAAAGAAGGGCAAGGGCCTATTGTGCTTGCAGTAGGTGCGAGTGGGGGTTGTTTGGACATCATTTCTTTCTCCTTTCTTCCACTCTTTGGGAGACGGCCCGATATAGACTGAAATACTGTCTCAAAGGGCCGTTAAACCCAAAACAACCAACCAATGGTATTCAAAATTGTTAAAATGAAAAACATCTGTAGCGGAGTTTTGTCGCAGTGACCTACCTTGTGTTTACGAATGTAATTTTGCTCGAATGCCAATGCAAACAAGAGCTCCGCAAGCGGGGCAATATACGCCCGTTTCTGAATGTTTTTTTTTTTGCGCAGTTTCATCCTTGTCTACATTGCTATCAAGTTTATCAAGACATTCCAAACATTAAGGTTCTCAAAGAAAAGCCTTAAAAAAAGTAATCAAAGGGATGTAACTAAAAAATAAGGAAGGGGGAGCAATTTTTCTTTTATTAGACATACGTCTCAACCTATTACAAATGGCTATAAAGTTTCGTCAAGATATTCCATACGGTTACCTAGTAATGACTTGCCCAAGAATAGCCGTAGAAATTAATCAAAGGGATGTAACTCCATAAATAAGGAGAGGAATTATTTTTATATAAGACACACAGCCTCAACCTAATACACATTGCTATATATTTTCATCCAGATATTCCATACGGTTGCCTATCTATCGCTGGCATAAGAATAGCCTAAGAAAATATTCAAAGGGAGATTACTCCAAAAATAAGTAAGGGGAGGCAGTTGTTCTTATATGTGACATATTGAGTCAACCTAATATACATCACTATCAAGTTTCATCACAATAGTCCAAAGGGTTAGTTAGATATGAGGTGTACAAATATAGTCTGACAAAATAATCAAAGGGAGGTAACTCAAAATCAAAGTCAAGGGGAGTAACCATTCTTGTATGAGACACTTTGTCTTAACCTCATAAACATTGGTATAAAGTTTCATCATGATATTCCAAAGAGTAACCAAGTTATGGAATGCTAAAGAATTGCCATACAAACTGCCATAGTCGAGTTTTTTTCAAAGGGCTGTAACTCTGCTAAAAATCATCAAAGCAAAATTTCCGTATAATATGCGCGACTCCACATCGTAGTCTTACTATTTACAAAGTTTCAGCTTAATTGGATGAAAACTGCAGGAGTTATCCGGAAACAAACACCCCAAAAATTCTAAGTAAAGGGCTCTAAAAATCATTGGAGCGTAACCTCGAAACGATATGTGCTGGTCCACCACATACTCTTACTATATACCAAGTTTCAGCTCGATCGGATGTAAACTGTTGGAGCAGTAATACGGAAACGAAAAAGTTGACGACGGACGGACGGACGTCCGGACGCCAGCGCCATGACATAATACGTCCCGTTTTTCAAATGGGCGTATAAAAATGAGATTCAAACAACTTCTTCTCTAAAATCACTTAACCCATGGGTCTCAAATTTCACATGGAGCATGACCAAACTGCTGGGTTTCAAAATTATAAAAGTGGGTTAGGTCGGGAATCCAAGATGGCCGCCGTTACTAAAAGTAGCAAAACAAAAACAACAAAATCAACTTCTTTTCCAAAACCACTTAGTATATTTGGTTAAAAGTTTGTGTGGAACATAAGTGGGACCTTGGAATTAAAAATTAGAAAAATTCTCAGAAGAAATGAAACAGCTTTTTTGTCATATTCAGTGGCACAATTTCTTTTTTCAGCAAATAATATAAACAGCAAATTCATTTATTCATATCATCTGTTGAAAAAAAAGATTAAAATATAAAAGAAATCCCAGAGATGCCCTGAAAAAAATATTACCCAATTTAGAAAATACACTCAGAGGCAATAAAAAATATAGTTTTTTTATTTTGAATACTGGGCATCTTATAAGCCTGCGGAAGAAATTCCGTTTATTTTGTCATGTAGATCGCATCGAGTTTGCACGATGTGACGTGTGTTATTTTACCGCTAGCATCTGTCAACCCAGACAAGTAGCGGGTAGATGAAACAAAAGCTTTAGCCAAACGTTAGTGGTTTTACAAAAACCCAAAAATAACCTTATCATTCACAAGTAGCACATGCCTTTCCAGTAACTGCTCTGTCTAAAAATATGAAAAGTACATGTGCGTATTTCGTTCGGTGATGAGATTGTTTCAAACATTTTATTGACAAAAAAAAATCATTCAGAAACTGTTCTGAAATCGCGAAGTATATAATTTCAACTCTATTACGGAAAGTGCGAACGGCAAAGACTCCGGTCAGCCTTGCCATTCACGCAGTCTGATCGGAGCCTTCTCCATTCGCATGAACAATATATTGAAATATCAGCACGCAAAAGCGAGGAATGCTTCATACCCTTTCGCAAGACATTTTTCACACCAAAGACTACTTTAAGTAAACATAAATTAATAATTCAAGGCTTTCTTTAAAACGAAGCCTTGTATTATTATGCCATAAGATATTTACACCTATTTACACCCGACTCTTCAAAAAAATCACAACCAAAGTCAATAGTTATTGTAGATATCTGGATTAGGAAATCTGTTGGAGGTCAAGTGTTTCAATCATATTTACTTTCCCAAGAAAATAGATCTTAAAAATATCGATTACGCAGCAGTTACTGCTAACATCAAAGAAACTGTAATCTTTAAACGATCAAAGGCATAAAGGTACAGCCCAGTCTCTACTTTAAACTGCCCATTAAATTTTTATTTAGTATTAAGACGTGCTATCATTTGTAAATTTTAGACCTGTAATAAGTAATAGTAAGTCTGAGGTAATGTATCTAATTTTTAAAAAACATACGTTGAGGAAGCGCTAGATCTGTATATGAGATGCCACGACATGTGTTTTCATAGAGTATATTAGCAGATGTTTTGTAGAGAAATACAACTACAACTGCTAATATTAATAAAGTTAATCAAAATTGATAATTGCTTCTGGAAACAACTAATCGACGTGGCTTGTTAGTGTCAAAATAAAGAATATCCACCATGACGCCAGAGAAGACTCGGATTAGCACAAAATCAAAATTACTTAATGTAAGGTTAAAAAAAATACTAATACTAAATACTGGAGACCTTTGCGATGATATTAGCTTTATTCAATGTTGACTACTTCTTTGCTTCCTTGGGCGATGAAACGCTTCTTAAATGTGTCTACTCTTTATGCAAAACTATGCTTGGCTGTTTGAGGATCAAATTCTTTCCTTTAAAATTTGACCCTATGGCAAAATTAAAAAGGGATTAAAGTGTAATCAGTCACCTAAATATGTGCAATATTCAGGTTATTATTTATGTGTACCCTGGCCAAACCGCGCATGTGTGCAGACTGATCGTAATGAAAAGATTTTCCATTATTCTTGGGTTTTGCAGCTTATTACTTGCACATAGTTTATTCTTGATGTTGATTATCACACTAAAAATGAAATTAAAAAGTAAAAATAAAATAAATAAAACGCAAAGTACTGAGCCATGTTAATTGGGAATAGTGCCGGATAAGGTTCTTCCTTGTAGCAGCCTGGTCTGGGCCTTTGCTGTTTATTCAGGAGTTTGATGTATGGTAAACAGGGGTTGTTAGTGGTGTACTGTTTTGTCTTTCTGATTTTATTTACATATAAATCGTGGGAAAATACAAATTATGACGACAAAATTGTGACGTACACACATACATATGAAAGACTTTCCGTATAATTTTAATTTGATTGACTGTGTATAACGGTCAGTATATTAAGATGCATCTTAGACTTTAAACAAATCATCAGTTTGTGTCTGGTCTGCGACTAGCAGAAGCGAACCATAAAACATAGGCCGCTTCGATGTCGGCCACATAACTTCTGGTTTAGCCGAATGCATTCGCGGTTTTTAATTCTTCCCAACCTCAATTCTTTGAGAACACAAAACTATTTCACTAGCGACCTTTTCTTTCCTTTACGATTAGACACCGTTTGGAAGTGCTATGTCGTGCAGGGAAGCAAACAGGTAGTCACAACGAAAGTTGTTACCCTTCGAAAAAAATGGCCGAAAACATGTATCATACACCTTCGGTTATAAAACTACAAAAACACTCAGAAATATACTTTCTAGCGACGGACATAGTACTGTGCTCCAAAATTTTGGACACCCGCATTAGGCAAGGTCATGAAGTGTGTATGGTATATGACTGACAACGAACAGTATAGCGAGGGCTGACCACAAAAAAGGGGGCGGGAGCACTGATGCAGCAAAATTGAAGCGCTAACCAAACATATCGATCGTTACTGCAAGGCTTTAGTTTAAACCGAGCGCCAGTCAAAATTAAAGTATGATGACACACGAATGCTCCATGTGATTGTCATGACAAAAAAAACAAGAGGGCTATGAGGCCCTGAATCGCTCACCTGAACAATTGGCAAGGTGGCTTTTACTTATCATGTCTGAAATTGTCAAAATATGAGTTTTGGGTCAAAAGTCAAAGAATGACCATGACCACTTGTACTCATAAATCTTCATGTACTCATTAAGACAACCATATATACCATTTTTAGGCCAAAATCTTCAAAACTTTCCATGAAATCTTATGTTCTAGCATTTTCCCATATTTGACCATGCCGCAAAAAAAGGTCAAGGTAAACCCAAGGTCACCATTTGAACAGTCTTGGTGGTACTCTAGTACTCCATGCTATTTACCAAGTTTCAAGGCCATAGGTGTATTGGTTCTGGAGAAGAAAAATATTAAAGATTTATACCATAAGTGGTAATGGCGGCCAAGTTGGTCATGTGACCTGGACCGTTTGAACAAATTTTTCATTCAATCAACCCCTGGAGGCTCTATATGAAATGTGTTCACAATTGGCCCTTTGGCTTTTGAGGAAATGGTTGAAAATGTCAAAATATGAGCGATCTGGATCAAAGGTAAAAAAATGACCTTGACCTCTTGTACTCATAATTCTTCATGAACTCATTAAGACAACTGTATATACCAATTTTTTAGGCCAAAATCTTCAAAACTTTCCATGAAATCTTATGTTCTACCATTTTCCTATATTTTACCTTGCTGTAAAAGGTCAAGGTCAACACAAGGTCATAATTTGAACAATCTTGATAGTACTCAAGTACCCAATGCTACATACAAAGTCTCAAGGCCATCGGTCAATTGGTTCTGGAGAAGAAGATTTTTAAAGGTATTTACCATATATGGGCATGGCGGCCATGTTGGTCATGTGTCCAGGAGCGTTAGAAAATTTTTTCATTCCCTCAACCCCTCGAGGCTTCATATGAAATTTGGTTTCAATTGGCCCAGTGGTTTTAGAGCAGATTCTTTGAAATTGTCAAAATTTGAGATTTCTGGGTCAAAGTTCAAAGAATGACCTTGACCTCTTGTACTCACATATCTTCATGTACTCATTAAGATGATTGTATATACCAATTTTTAGGCCAAAATCTTCAAAACTTACCATGAAATCTCATGTGCTAGCATTTTCCGATATTTGACCTTGCCGTAAAAAAGGGCAAGGTCAACCCAGGGTCATAATTTGAACAATCTTGATAGTACTTGAGTACCCAATGCTACATACCGAGTTTCAAGGCCATCGGTCTACTGGTTCTGGAGAAGATTTTTAAAGGTTTTAACCATATATGGGCGTTGTGGCCATGTTGGTCATGTGACCTGGACCGTATGAACAAATTTTCATTCCCTCAACCCCTAGAGGATCTATATGCAATTTAATTACAATTGGCCAAGTTGTTTTTGAGGAGATTGTTTGATATTGTCAAAATATGAGAGTTCTGGGTCAAAGGTCAAAGAATGACCTTGACCTCTTGAACTCATATATCTTCATGTAGTCATTAAGATGACTGTATGTACCAATTTTTAGGCCAAAATATTCAACAGTTTCCAAGATATCTTATGTTGCAGCATTTTGCCATATAAAAGCATTAGGAAGCAAATTTGACCTTACCGTAAAAAAGGTCAAGGTCAACCCAAGGTTATAATTTGAACAATCTTGGTAGTACTCGTGTACCCGATGCTACATACCAAGTTTCAAGGCCATCGCCCTATTGGTTCTGGAGAAGAAGATTTTTTCAGTTTTTACCATATATGGGCATGGCGCCCATGTTGGTCATGTGACCAGGACCGTTTGAACAACTTTTCGTTCCTAAGGTCCCAGGAGGCTCTATATGAAATTTGGTTACAATCGGCCCAGCAGTTTCAGAGGAGAAGTTGTTTGAAAGTGTGGACGGACGACGGACGGACGACGGAGCCTTACCATCCTATAAGCTCCCCCGGAGCCGCTGGCTCAGGTGAGCTAAAAACCGGATTTTCTTCCGCAGGTGCAAATGGCTGCGTGGACATATTAATAATGCCATTTTGTCAAACGTCTAGCTCTGCAAAACACGAACACAAATTGTTTTAGAGTCATTGGTAAAGGAGTTGAGGTCCTTAATTCAAATTCAACAGTTCCAACCAAAACTTGCTTTGCCCATGGCCATGAGCCTATCATACAGAGATTCCAAGTACCTCTATAGGCTTTGTATTTCAGGTCTTTAGGCAAACTTTAATTTCATTGGTCAAGGTGATCAAAGAGCAATTTCTCTAGGCTCATTAGCTCCCACTGTTACATCAAGATGCTGACCCCCGCTGAGAGTTTTATTGCCGCCTGCCACAACATTAATAAATTTAGGCCCATACACGAGAAAACCAACAACGTGGTTGTGCGCCAAGCTTAGACACAGATCAGCCTAGGCACCCGCAAAGTCTGATCAGACTCTTCGCTAAGCTCTTAAAAGGTAGCTAAGGGTCTAAGCTGCCTCCATGCGGACAGCGAAGACTCTGATCGGACTGGGTGGATGCTCAGGCTGATCTGAGTCTGCGCTGACCGCACAACCACTTTGTTGGTTTTGTCTAGACTGATATTCAGTCTCATATTAAGCAATATGCCTCTCTGATCCGGTTTTAAGGGCAGCTGAATAAGAGACTGATTAACCTTGCAGTGCCGGGACAAAATAAGAATCAGCTATTTTTAGCCTGGCAGTAGGTGATGGTATCAATATTGCTTCACATTTCAGCAGAACTAATCCATTAAGTAGGGATCATTTAAATAAGGATCGCTTGGTCATTCTCCAGATGTTGAACAATGATAAACTGTTTATAGTTGTATTTTTAATGTGAAGGAATAGTGAAAAGCAAAGATTCTGATCAGTCTGTGCAGACAAACGTTGTGATCTGAGACTTGGGATTTCACAACGGCAATAGTGGAATTATATAACAGTTACCATTCATGCAAAAATAGCTGTCGACCGAGACAATCGACAACAGAATTAGCTTGGTCGACAGCCATTAACAAAAGTATCATTTATCGGTATTTGTAGTGCTTAGGACTGAATTCTAGGTCAACAGCCATTTTGTATGGTACCGTCTCAGTCGAAAGCATAGGTAGCGAAATTGGTATTACCACCGTGATTATGTACAACGCAGGGATGTTTTATTATGTCCCTGTGATGATAGTCAGGGGGCATTAAGATTTGCTCCTGTCTGTCTCAGGCTGATCTGTCAGTCCGTCTGTCCGTTCGTCACACTTTATTGTATAGAGTCTGTGTAATCAACTTCTCCCACAGTTTTATATGGATCTTTTTCAATCTTTGCGTACATGTTGTGGACATGAAGATGTGCCTGTAGATTTTTGATGTAGGCAGAATTTATTTTGACAGAATTACGGCCTTGTGAACTTAGTCATTTCAGGCATTTTTTTTTCATTGTAGGTTATGGAGTTTGTGTAATCAACTCCTCCCACAGTTTTCAATTGATCTTGTTTCCAACCATGCACACTTGTTGTGGAAATAATGAAAATGTACATGTGGATTTTTGATGGAGAAGAAATTAATTTTGAGTTAACGGAGCCATAATTCTTTCATTTAAGTAAAATTCACAAATCAAATTTTCTTTCAATATTTCATAAGTTCTAAGTTTATCCATCTCTTGAACATCATACCTCCAACTCTGTATCTCTATGTCAAATAATATTTGTATAAGAATAGAAATGAAAATACTTTCATCACCTACACCTTGATTGTACCAAACATAACCAAATCCATATTTTTCTAATACCTCTGTAACCTGTCTCGCCCAACAATCTGTTCTAGCGTTGTGACTTATCCATTTATACTGAAGTTTATAACATATTTTAGGATACCTGCTATCTTCTAACGTAACATTCTAAGCCAATATATAATAAGTTTTAAACATCTAGTCATATAAATAGTATGTCTACTGAATTCACCCCTAGCAAAAATATTTGGAGAAAGTTTTGGCATTCGCAAGATATATTTACAGAAATCATGATGTATTTTTTCGACGTCTAAACTTTCATGGGAAAATCAAATCTTAGCAGCATATGTCAAAATGGGCAGCGAAGGTCTGTGAGTAAAACCACATCGTCATTTAATCTGAAACTCTCACGAAACGTCTTCAACCATAGTTAGAAATGTTAAATGTCTCAAATTATCTCCCTTTGAATTAAAATTACAGGGAATAAAATGTTTCTGTTCTTCACATGGTGTTAAAAAATTTCATTTGAAATTTTCGAAAAATTGTTGTTTGGCTTCTTGCCTTTGTGCGCACTTGAAAGGAACCTCACAGACATGTTTATTTGAAAGAAAATTGCACATAAACTTACCATAAGAACTCAATGCACATTCAATGCATGTTATCAAAAGACGCCAAAAACATCATTTCTTAGTATAAAAATTTGATACTCTACCCGTTTATTCATATGAGAGTTCGACGTGTCCTTACAAAGCTTTCATCCCTTTTTCAATATAATGCATAATATTAATATATATTGTCCAAAGTGTATGTTTAAAGGGGAGCTTATCCGGCGACAGTGTTGAGTAAGACCCCTTATCAATTTAAAACCATGTCACTTCCTTATATTTTGATCGTTTACGCGAAAATAATTGTATTTATCAACAGTGCCAAGGTAGTATGCAGATATGGAGACATCTATAGGAAAATCAAGACTGAGCTACCAGTACACTTTCTTTTGCCTCTGAGTATATATTACTTTTGCCATATGAAATAAACTGTCCAGTTATTTCTTCTGATTTATTATACAGGTCTATATTTTTCAACATATTCAATAATACTAGCATGGTTTTGTTATTTATTTTGAAGAAGTGTTGCTTTTATGGGCGTGTATGAACCCATGAGAGTTTACAAGAACACAAGAATCAGCTATGTATGACCAATTTTTGCTTTAAATAACCACTCCCTGATTAAAGATTATGCAGGGAGAGCTTCTTTGTCCACTTTACAGGGACGGCATTTGATCCCGAAGAGTTTGACGTCTAACTGAATTAGCTGTTATAAAGAAAAGACCTTTTGATCAATAAAACCATTTCGTGCAAATCAAAATGACGTTATAAAGGAATTTGCTGTTGTAATAATTTATGTTATAAAGAGGGTTGACTGTACTTTCAACAGACAATCTATCTTTGTAGAAATCTGTTTCAGAAAATAACATTCATGCTTACTTTGCTGGCCTCCACTGTATATAAGGAGTGAGAGGATTTTATGATCTATGATTAATGATATTTGTTGTGTTTGAATTCTAAAATTAGTTTAATAGTGTGTAGTTACTATTATTATGTATTTTCTTTCAGGATCTCGGGATAGAGCAACCTATTTCAAACAGTGTGCTCAAAAATGGAAAGAGCTGACGAAAGAAGAAAAAGATAAATATGCAGAAGCAGCTGTAAATCTTCGCCAAGACCCCACAAAGACGATGACCAGAGAAGAGCTAATAAGTCATCATCAGAGGTCCATCTCCTCCTCAGTAAATATACACAATTTTTATACCCCTGTCAGGGGGTATATAGAGTTTGTCATTCTGTTAATTCATTTGTCTGTCCGTCTGTCAACTTTACTTCAAAATTTTGCGTTAAACATTTTGTAATTGCCCATATCTCTGTAATATACAGATTCTTTTCATATTTGGTTCATGATATCACTATAGCTTAAGCTTTGATATTAAGTTTCTAAGCCCCGTCAGCCCCAGGGTGGGACCAGGGGTCACTAATTAGGACTTAGGCATTTTCATTATGTCAAGTTTTGCATTAATCCCTTTTGATTGCTCGTATCTCTATAACTGCATTAAAGATTTATTCTACACTGGAATCATGATATCTCTATAGCACTGCTTTTGATGTGGTCTATCTAAGTTGCTAGGTCAGGCTCATGGGTGAGGCCAAGGGCCAATAATTAAGACTTAGCCATTTGTTGTAACATTTTGGCTTACAGTTCTTATATACTTGAATGGAGCCTAATGATTCATGGCTAAAAACCATGCTCCTAGCATCAGGGGTTCTCGAGATATTTTGCTAACACGGTTACATAGGCTTACAATGCAAAGTAAAAAAGGGGCATAACTCTAGAAGTACAGGACCAGCAGAAAAAATACATTTGGGCTTACTTTTCATATACATGCCACATATACAATTTCAAGATCCTAGCATAAGTGATTTCGAGTTTCCGTGCTGCTTAAAAGCGTTAGGGACGGACAGATGGACAGACCAACGGACAGGCCTAAACCAATATGCCCCCTTAACTTCTCTGAAGTTGGCGGCATAAAGAAGGCAGCAGAGAGGAGGGTTTTGAATGGTGCAGACATAATGGATTTGAAGGAAACAACTGATGAACCGAGAAAGAGTCAGACAAACAACATTATTTCACGTGGGTAAAAAAATCAGAGTATGAAAGCAAACTGAAACAGCAAAACATTTATACAGTGCCTGGAACACTAAGAATTCTCTTGACTTTTATAAGTGTATTTAGAAAAAAGCTGCGGTCACGTCGGGACGGTTAGGTAACCTAACCACACTATTCCTGTGCAGGCTTAGACCTCTTAAGCGGTTGATAATTACTAAGTGCACTTTCACCAGCAACTGACAACTGCCATTCTTGAAAAAGTAAGTGGCCGGACCGGGTATCACCTGGGGAAGCATGTAATTATTGTATACGAAGGTGAACCGTATCTAGGTATTTTGAAAGATGTGTCGCGCGATGATGTGTATGTTGAATGCATTAAATAGTAGACTGCCCCTTTATTCAAACATTATACTCTGCTGTACAGAAGTATGTCAACCCCATTCTTTCATAGTACAAACCCTTCGCTAATTTTCTCTCGCAGTTAGGATATTTCAATAAATACCTAGCATTCCTTTATAAATAAATAACCAATCAAATCAGTTTAACATTATACATGTGTAAATAATCCAGTCGTTTTGTTGCAACACACAAAAGGGTGCTTAAAACATATGCAAGCAAGTTAGGCTTAGCCACTCTGTGCTTACGCGCAGCTTGTCAGAACCTTCGCATTTAACTCAACATGTAGGCTCTACAGGCACACAATGAATGATGTAGCTCCTTTTAACCAGTTCTTCAAATGGTCTGAGTATTCAGGATTGCAGGTAGTTGGTTGGTTGTTTTTGGTTCAAAACGGCCCTTTGAGACAGTATTTCAGTCTTTATCGGGCCGTCTCCCAGAGAGAGGGAGAAAGAAGAGAGAAATGATAGACGAGAGAAAAATTCGAAACAACCACCACCCGCAGCTACTGCAAGCACAGTAGGCCCTTGTCCTACTATGGATTGCAGGTAGTATCCATACATGTATGTTAAGTATCCTTCTTTCGTGTTGCAGACTCAGTTTTATGTAAATGCTTCCAATCAAATTTTATCTTATAGCCAGTTCGGTGTTCATGTTTTTTAGCCTTAATACGAGCGATTGGCTGGTTGAAAAGGTTACAATCCAGGGCGATATCAAGAACTGCTTAGTTTGAGGTAAGCGCGGAATTGGGAAGTCAGAGTCAGAGAATGAAGAGTTTTCTTTATGAAACTTTGTAGGATTTGATTGGTTGGCTGTTTTGGGTTTAACGGGAGCGTGATACTATTAGTTTACCGAAAAATCAGTTTCCAAGGTAAAGCTGCTCCGAAGGTGAGAAATGCCCAGGTCAAACAAGGAAGATAATTCATAAACAAAGTAAACCAGAGACGGGAGTTATCATTGTTGGTCCTTATTCATTCCCTTGACAATATACACACCAACATTACGTTTCGTTTAATACTTCAAATCGCTAAGGAGTTACACAGAGTGACCAGGAAATTCACAGAAGGGCAGATAATTCAGGAAGAAAGCCAGAGTTGTGGTTCTGGCTCATGATGCGTTGCGCCATTATTATAAACATTCCTCCTCCAAAATACTATTGAGCAGAACGTAAGATACCCATTCATTTATATTTTACTGGCTTATGATACTGGAGTCATAGCGACAAATAATTAACTGCCATATGCAGAGTCAGATGAACAGACCACGGATAAGGTCAAGGACATAGTTGTCTGCATGGACACATTGAAAGTGCAGTGTTCTATATAATAGCCACATATACTGATTGGAGCTATCAGTCTTTGAGAAGGGAGGTTGTGGTCGGGCGATGATGCTGGGTAACTTTCAGTGCCCGTACCCTCCTACTAGTTTGGATAAAAGTAGGTTGGTTGGTTGGTTGTTTTGGGTTTAACGGCTCTTTGAGACAGTATCTCAGTCTATATCGGGCCGTCTCCCAGAGAGAGAGGGAGAAAGAAAAGAGAAATGGTAGACGAGAGAAAAATATCCAAACAACCCCAGCCACACCTACTGCAAGCACAGTAGGCTCTTTCCCTACTTTAATCCAAATAAGGGACGGACCATTTCATATTCTGGGGGGTGGGGGGGTGGGGTGGGGGCTGGTATATTTATCAAAAAAATTCCCTGTCTTTGGATATGCAAGAAAAAAATAATCTGGCTCATAAGGGGGTTCAAAAAAATAATCCGGCCTCAAAAGTAAGAGAAAAAAATAACCTGTCTCCACCCAAAATTTCAAAAAGAAAATATATAGTCTGCAGTGAATTCCATTGGAATTGAGTTTTTATAATGTCTCTGGCAGACCCCCATATTTATAGTAATATTTTGATATTATCTACAATTGGTTTACACCAGCGGGCCCGCATGTGCATACATTTACAAAAACATCCTATACAACATTCACATACATGTATTATTGATCTGCCACATGTTTCCACTAAAACTGAATTGCAAAAGAGTCACTAGCTTATGGGAGACAGAACCATTATGGCAAAATAAACACTCAAAAAGGCAAAAGTCCTAATATAAAAACGGTTACCCTTATTTTTATCATCATTCCTAGTTTTTCTCTATTGTTTCCAGTCTTAAAATTGCCATTGAAATTGGGAAATTGCTTTAGCTTCTGGGGGGCAACCCCCCTTTGTCAACTTCTTAGCACATAACTTTCAGCCATTTTATTAATTGCCATTCATGTATAATGTGACTCTATCAGGTAAGTAAGATGACTCTATCATGTAAGTATTTATCAAACTTTCTAAAGTACGAATAAACCATGTTTGGGCATATATTGGGATAGAAAAAATCCCTTAAATTCCTAATGTTAGCCCTAAAACTTTGCCAAAATAGCCCTAAATTTTGGCCAAAATATCCCTAATTTAAGGCCTAATTTTTTGCCAAACTCATACACGGATGTTTGTATCTGTACCTTAGATGAAAAGAGTAACATGCTCCAGGCACTGGTTTGCAAAAGCAAGCTAAGCCATGCCCTTGGCCTGGTTAAAGACAGCACCATGTTCTTTTTGTGAGAAAAAAGGTGTAAAAAATACTGATGTGGGTAAAATAAAAGGATATTAAGATCAAGTAAACAAGGATCTGATAGTTCAGTTATGTCCCAGAAAATGTCCCATTGATCTTTCCTTATGAAAACACAAATCACCACTTTCATGAAAAACATTTTAACAAATGACCTGGACATTTTTCTCTCGTCTGTCATTTCTCCTCTTTCCCCCAGGGTGTGGTCGGGTGGTGCAAAGGTGCTGTGTGTAACTTCCAGTGCCGGGGCGTCCTACTTATTTGAATAGTAGTAGGGCAAGGGCTTACTGTGCTTGCAGTAGGTGCGGGTGGGGGTTGTTTGGACATTTCTCTCTCTTTGGGAGACGGCCCGATATAGACTGAAATACTGTCTCAAAGGGCCGTTAAACCCAAACCAACCATCCTCTTTCTCCCTCTCTGGGAGACGGCCCGATATAGACTGAAATGCTTTCTCAAAGGGCCGTTAAACCCAAAAGAATCAATCGATCATATACTACCTTAAAAGAATCAATCGATCATATACTACCTTAGATCGGTTTAATGTCAGAAAAATCCATACCTGGTTAAATATGTTTTCAAGGCTGTTATGATAAGATTAAGATTTATTCAGGAATTAAGATCATTTAACAAAGTAACATATACTATCTAAAAGCGATTTTCGAGAATAAAATTTAAAAATTAACCAAACAAGTGAGGTATTTAAGAGCACGCTTAAATGATATTTATGTCACAGGAGCCCAGTTACTTATATCCAACAACTACTTCTCATTAACAACCGGGCTTTTCTGTCTATAATATAAACATCCACAAGGAGTGACAGCAGCCATTTTATTCGCAACGTTCTACATACTGGTTCCCGCTTCGCCGATGTAACGCCGTACAATCCGATAAACGTTCTACAAACCTTCAAGGTAAAAACACAAATTTATTCTTGATACCATTTTGGAATTTAATTTCTAGCTTTACAGAACTGGTCAGGTCGCCCTCAAGGTTCTCTGACGTTCAAGTCAAATTTGAATTTTACAGGTTTACAAATACGTAATCGGATGTTTTTTAATTGTTACGGCGTTACATCGGTGAAGCGGGAACCAATTAGAGAACGTTGCGGATAAAATGGCTGCTGTCGCTCCTTGCGGATGCTTATATTCTAGAGACAAAACCTATACTAGCTTAACGAATAATTGTTGGATATTAGCAACCGGGCTCCTGTGATTTATGTATATATCTATATGAATTTAATTTAAGAAAAATAAAATTATCACAGTGAATTTGACTAAAACTTAAGGAGTTTTGGAATGAGCTAGGCTGCTAGAAGTAAAACAAGAGGCCCACGGGCCACAAAGCTCACCAGATCTCTAGCTCAAAATTGCTATCAAATTTGTATAGGCTCAGAATTGCTGTCAATTCGTACAGGCTAATACAAAATATACAACTACAAAGTCTCAGTCTGACAGTCTGTTGAGTTGCTAACAAAATATATAACTGATTGCAGTAAATGCCATTTTTTTATTTTCCCATTGCAAGTCAATGCAAACCTAAGTTGCCACAGCAACCAAACTAAAGATAGGATTTTATAAAAAAAAAAAAAAAAAACATAAATTTTCAATCATCCTGCCTAAGGATACTCCAGATGAAATCTCGGCCTTATCTGCCCAGTGACTTCTGAGGAGATATTTTTTTTAAGTATTTTTTCCCATTTTTTTGCATTTTGGTTTCCATGGCAACCAATAAAAGGAGCAGTGGGCAAAAAAAAACACAAAAAAAAACACATAGCTAATAAGAGACTTCTCAAGGAACAATCTATAAAAGTTTTGTCAACATATATGCAATGGCTTGGCAGTAAATGCCATTCTTTAATTTTCCTCATTAAAAGACAATGTAACTCTAAGTTGCTATAGCAACCAAACTAAAGGGCTGATTTTCATAAAAAACAAACTTTCAATCCCCCAGCCCAAGGATGCCACAGATGAAATCTGGGCCTTATTGGTCCAGCGGCTTAAGAGAAGATACTTTTTAAAATATTTTTTTACAAATAGTTTTTTGCATTTCGGTTTCCATGGCAACCAATAAAAGGAGCAGTGGGCCAAAAAAAATATGGCTGATAGAGGACATCTCAAGGAACATTTCTATAAAAATTGTATCAACATATCTGCAATGACTTGGCAGAAAATGCCATTTTTCAATTTTCCCCATTATAAGTCAATGGGAATTCTAAGTTGCCATAGCAACCAAACTAAAAGGCCAATTTTCATAAAAAACACAAACTTTCAATCCCCCATCCCAAGGATGCCACAGATTAAATTTGGGCCCAATCGGCCTAGTGGCTTCAGAGGAGATGTCGTTTAAAAGTGTTGACGGACGACGACGACGACGACAGACGACGGACCACTGCCTATCCTATAAGCTCCCCTGGAGCCTTCGGCTCTGGTGAGCTAAAAGCTAACAAACACACCCATTTTCACTGATTCGATCTTAATACCCATGGATAGCCCATAAAGCCTAAATGGCTTATTTCCAATGGGGTCCATTTAGGTACGAACAACAGAGCTGTTATGAAACGAAAAAGAGTCATACTTCCAAAACTAATTTGGTCGTGGTGGCTAAATAAATTTGTTTAACCACGATGACCAGTTGCTTTGAGAAGGAGGACTACTTTCCGTCTAGTAACAGCCCTTGTACATCCATTTAGTCAGGGGTGAGCCCCTGCATTCTGTTGCGGCTGTTACGTGACATTTCATAGATATTGTCTTTGTTTCAGATTCAGATTCACTTTATTCAGAAAGCCATACAATTACATTATAGCGTATTCCAATATAACAGACAAAATACAAGCAAAACGAAGATTACATAAAACAATCGAAACAAAATTAAGTTTGAATCAGTATTCAATTAATTCAACAACAAGAGTTAAATGTTGTTCTTTCTAATAGTAAGAGAGTTATCAATATAATTTGATACATCTCTTGCTAAAGATAAATTTTCTGGGTTAAGCAAATTTATTATAGTGGCCAGGTCATTCTGGGAAGGATGCTTGCTTCTCATTAAATTTACATGTTTATTAATATAAGATTCTCTTATATTAGCATATTTATCACAGTGAAGTAAAAAGTGTGTTTCTGATTCGACAAAGCCCGGACAAAATTGACAAAATCTTTCATTTCTTGGAGTTTTGGGTCTTTTGTATCTGCCAGTTTCTATCATTGAATTGTGGGAACTGAAACGAAATTTGGTGAACAAAGATCTTTTGTACTTAGGAATGTTAAATACTGTGTATTTAGTCTGACAGAAATTAGTAAATCCCGCACAGAATATTAGCAGTTTACTGTCTGTGTTATCTTTTTGCTTTCTTATTAACTCACAGATTTTTTCTCTGTAAATACATTCTACCTTATTCACAAAGCTGTGTTTGCTAAAGGAGTCTAGATCATCTAATTTTTCTTGTTTTGCAAAACCAGCTAGGCATCCAACCCAGGATTTACTTCCACTAGTATATAATTCTTGATCAGTAAGAAAAATTGATTTTAGGAATCTACCTGCTGGACGTTTTTGTAATCTTATATATTTGTAGCGTTGTGTTTGTTTTAATTTTCAGGCAGGTCACGGTAAAGTTATAAAGTCGCCTATTATGAGAAGCGAATTCAAGTACTTCAGGGTGGGTAAGTCTTCCCAGTCTCACAATGTTTGATTTTTATGAAAGGCGATTTGAAAAGTCGATTCAACGAGCAAGTGACACTTTCACAATCAGATTATCAGCACAGAATCCAGGGTTACCCTAAATGATCGAGATGAAGAATATGGAGATGTCTTTTTTTTTTGCTATTGTGCCATTTCTCTGGGACAAAGTAAACGAAATATAAAAATTCACTGAAAAGAGTTTTTCCACAGTATTTATCAAGTTTCAGGTCATAATGAGAAGATATGTTTTTGCAACTTAAAGCAGAAAATATAGGGACAAAATGTGAGAGGTGACAACTGTTGGACGAACAAGGACAGACAGAACTGAATGATTTTATTGCCTGCTGTGAACAATACAATGAAAAACATCTTTCATAGCACTGATACATTTGTTTGTAAATGTAAAAGACAAAAATCCCAGTCCATGTTTTTTTGTGAATCAGGAACGAATTGAATCAAACATGTCGTACGAACACCTTGACGTAACGTCAGATGTTGGTGACAATTTCACTTTATAATTTTCCCTTGATACAGCACTTCTAACGGACGAGCAAACGCAATAAATTTTATACCATTTAATGGGCTATTCAATTAGTATTTGGAAGATAATAAGAAAAATTACATTTATGAGACATAGAAATAAATACGTCGTCTTGAAATACCGAAAAACGTCAGTTTTTACGCTGTAAGACGGTTGCAACGCACTCGCAATGCAAATTGGTTATTTCAGCTTAAATTGAAAACTAGAGCTCAAAACCCGACACAATTTTCAACGTCGATGCGACTGAAGTAATGTAAACTGACGTCGGAACTTCAACAAGTTCAACCTTTCCGTGTAGGAAAAACTCAAGATTAAGCGATTCAAGAAAAAAGTAAACTTCAGATTTTTGGCACTAAAAAGCGGCACCCGACGAAGATCAATGGACTATTAAAGAACAACACGAAGCAGAAGCAGAGTAGAAAAGCTACTGGCATACAATACCTACTTTGAATTTTTGAACTGTGAACTCAGACCTCGGAATGTATATGATCCGATTTAAAGATATAAATTTTCCAAATCGAACAGTTTTGTCCGCAACGCCCGATTTCTTGATTTTGCATACTAGGTGGTATTTTCTGAGAATAAAAATCGTATCAAAAAGTAATATGAAGTAAATTTAAATTAGGCGAACATGAAATACCCATTCCGCATAGTTCTTTACCAGGAATGTTTTTGCAATACATTTATAAGGGTTGATGTAAATTACGAATAAGCAAATCTAGCGGTTTTGTCCCGCAGCTGTATTCGTACGTTGGTTACGGTTTATTTAAGTCAATTGATGGATGGATGCCTTGCGAATTTACGTCCTTTTCAACAGTATTTCAGTCATATCAGGACGATGAGATGTTGCTAATGAAAGGATAGGTGCAGTGGAACCCCGCTTTCGTTTGAAAAGATTTTCGCCTCAGGCGGGGATCAAATCCGGCGAGACTGCTAGGTCAGCAGGCCATCGCCAATTTACCGCATCTCTCTATTGAAATCGAGCAAAATTGTAAACTGTCCCGAAAATTAATTGTTGCGTAGTGACTACACAAGTGACCACTGTCCGGTGGCTTGGGGTATAATTCCAACTCAAGTCACTGGTCTAATTGCGAAGTCATTTTATTTAAACACTTTAACCACAGGAGCCATCCTATACCATGCACACTCATATACAAATGTATCAACTGTCAAAGAAGACTACTACTGCATATTCTCCCCGCAAACACGCTCTTTCCCCCTTTTGTACAAACTTCCAAACCTCTATTTTTAATAGTATACATTTTGCCACTTACCATTAATAATGATAACATCTACCGGATACATTATGTCACTTACTATTAATAATGATTACATTTACCGGACATCGCCTTATAAGGAGACCTTTCGGTGACCAAGAACTAATTTTAGGATGCAAAATTGAGTCAAATCTATGACGTATATTGACCTGACCGAAAAACTGCTATCTAATTTATGGCTGAAATAGTGTCAAAACCGTCCGGCGAAGGGTAATAATTGTCTGGATTCTAAGTAAACAAAGTAATAAATATTGATACCTGTCTAACCCACCCATAATTTCGAACCCGGAATAGCAGAACAAGATAAACATATCAGAAGCTACTACGTCATTGCCCTCCATCTCAAGAGTACATTTTAATATAATTATGACCAAAATTCTACACTGATTTTACTTGCGGATTTTAGATGCAACTAGTCATTATGTAACACCCGCCCTTTTCTACTGGATATTTTGGTTAAATTATTTTTGAATAAAATATCAAGGATTTTGAAACTTCGGGTAGGTAACATATATTATAGCCTTACAACAACTTTACACGTCAATTTAACTAACGGTAACATATAAAATGTCATGAAGAAACAACTTTAACATCTTAAAAAAATGATTGTAAACGGAATAAAATTTGACAATACTTATGTAACAGTATTCCTCACTTACCTCCCCTCCTGTGGTTTTCCATGCATAGTTAAAGTTTCCATGCACACTGCTAAATGAGGCTAAATGAGGTTTCACTACAAACAGACTAACGTCACTACGTAAATCCTCAATATGTTTCAAGGTGTCCCTCAGGGAAGTATTCTTTCTACTAAAGTAAAGTATTCAAGTTTCTACTAAAGTAAAGTACTAAAGTTCAATATAAAAATAAATAGCATTGCAAATTGCCTAGATAACAAAACAGATGGTTCCTTGTATGTTGACGATTTCGGAATATGCTACCGGTCCAAAAATATGCGAACAATCGAGCGTCACCTTCAACAGTGTATTAACAGAATCGAAGAATGGGCCACAAACAATGGTTTCAAATTTTCCAAGTCGAAAACACAGTGCGTTCATTTTTGTAAACTCAGAAGAATTCATAATGATCCAGTTCTTTATTTATATGGATCTCCAATACCTGTTGTTGAAGAATCTAAATTTTTAGGAGTAATATTTGACCGAAAACTCTCGTTTATTCCACACGTTCGATATGTCAAAGCTAAATGTGTAAAAGCTTTAAATCTTCTTAAAGTTTTATCAGGTACGAGTTGGGGAGCGGATCGTACCACTCTTCTTCATCTGTATCGTTCTTTGATTCGGTCGGAACTAGATTACGGATCTGTGGTGTATGGCTCAGCCAGAAAGTCCTATTTACAAATGTTAGATACTGTTCACCATCAATGACTCCGTTTAGCATTGGGAGCTTTTCGAACTTCTCCTGTAACTAGTTTGTATGTTGAATTAGATGAGCCATCATTGTATTTACGCAGAGAAAAAATTTCTCTCCAGTATGCTATTAGACTTGCTGCTAATCCATCTAATCCTGCCTACAAAGTCACATTTTCACCACAATTTTTGGAACTTTACGAACGTAAACCTACTGCTATCAGACCTTTTGGTCTCCGCATTTCACCACTTTTAGAATCTTCAAAACTCAATCCTAACAATATCGCAAAACATCTTGTCACTGAAATTCCATCATAGTGTTTGAAGAAACCAAATATTTTATTTGACTTGCATACAAACAAAAAGTCTGTTTCTAACTCAAATATTATGAAACAAAATTTCCATGTCCTTCAGTCACGGTATAAAGAGTATCACAATATCTATACTGATGGTTCCAGAGACGGAGAGAGAGTTGTGTGTGCATTTATATCTGGAAATCACTGTAATTCTTTACGTATTCCTGATGGCTCTTCTGATTTTACGGCAGAAGCAAAAGCAATAGATTTGGCTTTAGATTCTATTGACAACTATCTTCTTCATGACAATTTCATATTTTTTTCTGATTCCTTGTCAGTCTTGAAAGCTCTAAATCATACATCTTCAAGGAATTCACAAATCCAGAAACTTTTACAAAAACGTCATGAAATTACAAAATCTAAAGAGATAATATTTTGTTGGCTCCCAAGTCATGTTGACATAGCTGGTAATGAATCCGCCGACAGAAAAGCAAAAGAATCTCTTAATCTAACCATGTCCGTGTTTGAAATTCCTTTTAACAACTTTAAACCTTTTATCAACAAGTACATTTTGTCTAAATGGCAAACGTCATGGGACTCAGCTATTTTTAACAAACTTCATTCTATTAAACCCACTATTGGAAATAACCCTTCAATTATCCGAAGTTTAAGGAGAGGAAGTCGTAATTGCTCGACTACGCATAGGTCATACTAGAATTACTCATTTGTATTTACTAAATCGAGAAGAGCAACCTTTCTGCATAGGTTGTAATCAACCCATTACAGTAAAGCAAAAACTTATTGACTGTATTGATTTTTCACTTACCAGAAATAAATATTTCCAAGTTAATGGTTTAACGCAACTGTTTCAAGATGTACCTGTTGATTCTATCCTATCTTTTTTAAAAGATATAAACCTTTTTAACAAAATATAAAGCTTTTATCTTTTAACAGCTTTCATTTTCATACTTTTCCATACCAATATATTTTAAATTTCATTTTGTAGCTAGTACAATGTGTATTTTAAAAGTCAAGAATAACCTTCTAGACGCTATTGACCCAGTGGGTTGACGCGTCGTTAAATATGAAAACATCATCATCATCAATATGTTTCATATTTTACAATCCTTTCTGTGTCCTTTATAAGTCCCATTGTCACACAGTAACAGTTTATTGAAAACAACTTCAGTCAAATGAAAATCCGTCAACCTCCCCCCCCCCCGCCCTCCCCCCCCCCTCCCCCCGAGAACTCTCCATCCCTGCTGGCAAAAACAACTCCGGCTCTCCCTCGTCTTCGTACTCATCACTCATGCTCTGCGCTCCACCCGCCTCCCATTCGTCACCGTCCCCTTCCCCTTCCTCCCAGGTAGAAGTGTCCAGGGAACTGGACACTTCCTCCTCCTCAAACTCGTACAGTACGGTTTCGTCACTGTCCGTACTGCTTATAGTTATTACGGAGGAAGCATCATCTTCCCAGTGTGGCTCTGCTTCCTGTTTAGCCATTCTGTACGGCGGCCCATGGGCATGTCCTTGCCCATGGGTGAGCTGGCAAACCTGTGTTGACCACGTAATTTTTGCCATAATCATGGTATAGTCCAATTCGGTTAACCCGGCTTTCACGATTTCCTCCTCGGACATAGAGTCTCGCAAGTCCTTAACAGTTACCAGTCGCCAACACCCTGGCTCAAAATTGCTTTGAGGTTCCAAAGAAGATGCCATATTCGCACGTTACTGTATACTATTAATCCAAATAACGTTTGATTTCATTTTCGGAGAGAACTGAATTTATAGTAAATGGTGTAATGAACAAAGTTTGAACTTGGCTCCTGTATCAGATTTTTGACAGTTATTATTTTCTCTGTCTGGCACCTTTGATTAGGCAAAATTTTATACTCTAATTATAATCTCGATTGTTTCTAAAATTTCGGGGGTGGTTGGGTGGTGCGATGGAATTTTATACCCTAATTATAATCTCGATTGTTTCCAAAATTTCGGGGGTGGTTGGGTGGTGCGATGGTGCTGCGTGTAACTTTCAGTGCCGGGGCGTCCTACTGATTTGGATCATAGTAGAGCAATGACCTTCTGTGCTAGCAGTAGGTGCGGGTGGGGTTGTTTGGACATTTTTCTCTTATCTTTCATTTCTCTTTACTATCTCCCTCTCTCTGGGAGGCGGCCCGATATTTCTCGATTGTGTGCTGATTACGAAATATAGTCTTCTATCTTCTGCTAGTTAATTGAAACACCTGGCTCCGTTTGCTTTCAGGGGCGGCTGTAGTGTAGTGGATAACACTCCGGACTACCAACCCAGGGGTCGCAAGATCGATCCTCCGCTTCTCCGGTCTTTCGGATGAGACTTTAAACCGAGGTCCCGTCTCCATATGACCTCGTTGTTCGTGGGACGTTAAACCCGAGTTCACTCATTCACTCACCGTTTGCTTTCTTTTGGAAACACAAGGTCTACGTGTTAAGAGATTTTAGTTGTATTTTCTATGAAATTCGCAACTTCTTAAAGAAAAGAAGGTAAGCTTGTAAAACAAAGTTAAGCTGGAGACAACCGACTGTCTGTCCGTCTGTTTGTAAGAGTGAGGGCTGACCAACAACTTCAATGCTCCACCACTGGTTCACACATACATTTCCATGGATACGTTGTCTACACATATCGTTATTTACCAGTTTACATGTCACTTATAACATAATATGTCCTAAACTTAATATTGTTTATTTATAACACATATATTATATATATGACTTCACTGTTTGAAACATATACTTTGTCTACTATGTACAAGATTGTTGTGTCCATCATTTCGTATATTGTTACTGTGATGGCCAGTTACCCACCCTGGGTAAACTCGGATAAAGATGGTTTTGAACCGAGTCCATAGTAACCTCATCTTTCGGTGGGGCAGACTGTCCACTGCCCTGAAGAATAGTCACTCCATCCGTTTCTTTAGTGTAGGACACCAAAGGTTGGTCCTTGTCTACCTTAATTCTGTCAACACAGAAAATGGCTAGCCGTTCGCAACAACCAGGGGCTTCATGGATTAGGGTTTTCTCATTTCTCCGATGTCTTAAGTACAAAAAATTAGAAGCCCTGCTATGATACAAATGCCGCTGTTAATTATTATGTATGCCCATAATGACCAGGAGTTGTCCTGAATTTGCACCCTACGCATGCCCCACAGTTTTAATATGAAATCATCCATGGGTATTTGCTTGATCGTGCTTAAATTCGTGGGTATTTCAATTTTCGTGAAGTTCGGAAGAGAATTAATCATGTTTAGTTAAGAGGGAAATACCATGGAGAAAAGAATGTTGATTAAAACTGTGTGGCTGGTCCTCTATAATTGGAGACTGGCCTCCTTCAAGACTGGTTGACTGGTCTTCTATAATTGATGACTTGTTCCTATCTGGACTGAGTGACTGGTCTTCTGTAATGGAGGACTGGCAATCTTCTAAACTGGGTTACTGGTCTTCCATAATTGGAGACTTGTCCCTTTGTAGACTGAGTGACTGGTCTTCTATAATGGTAGACTGGCCTCCTTCAATATTGGTCGACTGGTCTTCTATAATGGGAAACTGGCCATCTTCTAGACTATGTGAATGGTCTTCTATAATGGGAAACGTGCCCCTATCAAGACTGAGTGACTGGTCTTCTGTAATGGAAGACTTGTTCCTATCTAGACTGAGTAACGGGTCCTCTATAATTGGATACTGGCGTCCTTCAAGACTGATTGACTGGTCTTCTATAATGGATGACTTGTCCCTATCTGGACTGTGTGAATGGTCTTCTATAATGGGAGACTGGTCTTCTTCGAGACTGGATGACTGGTCTTCTATAATTGGAGACTGGCCTCCTTCAAGACTGCTTTGCTGGTCTTCTATTACGGGATACTAACCTCTGTCTAGATTGGTTGACTGATCCTCTATTATGAGAGATGGGTCTCTGTCTGAAGTGACTGGCTTTTCAAGGTAAGTGGCAACATCTAGATAAAGACTTTCTTCAAACAATAGCTCCGTTATGGTACTGGCAACAAAATCATCACTATCTACAATATCTGGCAAACTGAAAATGGCGTCAATATCAAAGTCAACTACGTTGCACGTGGACAGAACAGGAACGAAGTGATTTGCCATCCAATTTTCATTGACTGCAAGAAATCTCATGGGCGACCACATGTTTTTACTTCAGTTGGATTTGTTTGATGTGATGGAAGAATGAGTCGATTCAGCAAAAGCCTGGGTACCGTATCTCCAATTGATGGGTAAATGGAACGGATCGGGATTTTCAAAACTGTGCTTAATGCAAAAAGCTGCCAAACTCCCATGTACTCTCCTAATCTAGTGACATTCATGGTCTCCTCTGGAAAAATTCTTCCGATTGTCTTTCCTGAGAGCACCTCATTCATGTACTTGTCTGAGAACATAGTGTATGTTTTTTAGAAATTTCTTTTTTCGTCATATGGTAGTGACACACCTCATGTTTAAGTAGCTGTTGTCAATATATATAGATGGACTCATTGCAGGCCAATTCAACAGCAATCCTTGCGCAAATTTCTTCATGAACCAATTCATTCCCAAACGGTGGACTGATCCTCGATTATGAGAGATGGGTCTCTGTCTGAAGTGGATGGTTTTTCAAGGTAAGTGGCAACATCTGGATAAAGACTTTCTTCAGACAATAGCTCCGTTGTGGTACTGGCAACAAAATCATCACTATCTACAATATCTGACAAACTGAAGCTGGTGTCAATATCAAAGTCAGCTACCGTGCATGTGGACACAACAGGAATAAAGTGATTTGCCATCCAAGTTTCATTGACTGCAAGAAATCTCATGGGCGACCACATGTTTTTACTTCAGTTGGATTTGTTTGATGTGATGGAAGAATGAGTGGATTCAGCAAAGGCAAGGGTACCGTATCTCCAATTGATGGGTGAATGGAACGGATCGGGCATTACAAAACTGTGCTTAATGCAAAAAAAAACTGCCAAACTCCCATGTATTCTCTTAATCTAGTGACATTCATTGTTTCCTCTTGAAAAATTCTTCTTATTGTTTTCTGAGAGTACCTCATTCATGTACTGGTCTGAGAACATAGTGTATGTTTTACAGAAATTTCTTTTTTCGTCATCTGGTAGTGACCCCCCACCCCCGGATTAAGCAGCTGTTGTCAAAATATATAGATGGACACATTGCAAACCAATTCAACAGCAATCCTTGCGCGAATTTCTTTATGAACCAATTCATTCCCAAACGCTAGAATCCTACCACTTAGTGGCAGACAATTGCCATCCCCTTCAACAATGGCTGGCAATTGACCGACACATTTATCTTTTACTTCCTTGGAAATAACTGTAAAGCCACCTTGTCTGATGTGAGCTTATTGTCTATTATTATGTTTATGTTGGCATTGCCCTGAATAGGAAACATAGTCAAATTCTTGTTTCAAATAGAGACTCTTCTTCTGAAGTTCATCGAAACTTCTGCATCTGTGAAGCTCTTTCAGTGTTTTTAGCTTACCTGAAAGGTGAGCTATTGTGATCGAAATTTGTCCGTCATCCGTCCGTCTCTCCGTCCGTCCGTCAACATTTTCGTCAAATGACATCTCCTAGACCAGTAGACCAATTTCAAAATAATTTCACACAAATGTTTCTCTTATAGCCTTGTACCAAAATTGCTAAAATGGTTCCGCTCCGCTGAACAAAATGGCCACCAGATCTAAAAATAGAAAGTCCTTAAAACATCATCTCCTCTCAAGCCAGTGGATGGATTTCAAAATAATTCCACAGAAATGTTCAAGTTACGGCCATGAATCGAAATTGGTAAAACGGTTCCGCTCCATTTGAAAAGGTGGCCGCCAGAGCTAAAAATAGAAATAAAACCAGAGCTAAAAATAGAAATAATTCTTAAAATGATTAAGAGGGCACAGTATTGGTCCAATCTTCATGAAACTTCGTCAGAATGATTATCGTCATGAAATCGGTTGGTTGGTTGGTCCGTTGTTTCTTGTTTTACGGCCCTTTGAGACAGTATTTCAGTCTGTATCGGGCAGTCTCCCAGAGAGAGGGAGAAAGAAGAGAGAAATGATAGACGAGAGAAAAAATGACCAAACAACCCCCACCCGCACCTGCTGCAAGCACAGTAGGCCCTTGCCCTACTATTAGCCAAATGAGTAGGACGCCCCGGCACTGGAAGTTATATGCAGCACCATCGCACCACCCAACCACCCACTCTTCATGAAGTCTAGGCCTGGTATGAAGCTAGGTCGTGTCGGGTTAAAAACTAGGTCATCAGGTCAAATTTTAATAAAACACACTCTAGAGGGCACAGTTTTGATCCAATCTTCATGAAATTTTGCCAGAGTGTTTATCTTCTTAAAATCTAGGACAAGTATAAAACTATGTCATGTCGGGTAAAAAACTGGGGCACCATGACATCTTAGTAAAACCTTGTGAACACTCTAGAGGTCACAGTTTTTGTACATCTTCATGAAACTTTGTCAGAATGATTATCTTCATAAACTCTAGGCTAAGTATGAAACTAGGACCTGTCGGGTCAAAAACTAGGTCACCATGTCAAATCTTATTTAAACCTTGTGTACACTCTAGAGGGCACAGTTTTGATCCAGTGCTAATGAAACTTTGTCCGATTGTTTATCTATATGAAATCTAGGCCAATGTTGAAACTCGGTCTTGCTGGGTCAAAAACAATGTCATAAGGTCAAATCTGAGATAAACCTTGTGAACACTCTGGAGGCCACGAAATTTCACGAAACAGTGTCCGATTGTTTATCTTTATGAAATCTAGGCCAATGTTGAAACTCGGTCTTGCTGGGTCAAAAACAAGATCACTAGGTCAAATCCGAGATAAACCTTGTGAACATTCTAGAGGCCACGAAATCTTCACGAAACAGTGTCAGAATGATTATCTTTATGAAATCTAGGCCAAGTATGAAACTAGGTTATGTCGGTCAAAAATTGGGTCACAAGGTCAAATCTTAGTAAAACCTCATGTACACTCCAGAAGGCAGTTTTGATCCAATGATCATGCTACTTTTTCAAATTGTTTATCTTTATGCAATCTTGGCCAAATCAAAAGCTGGGTCAAAAACTAGGTCACTATGTCAAATCTTATAAAAACGTTGTGAACACTCTAGAGGACATAGTTTTGGTCCAATCTTCTTGAAATTTTGTAAGAATGATAATCTTAATAAAATCTAGGCCAAGTATAAAACTAGGTCGTGTCGGGTCAAAAACTAGGTCACCAGGTCAAATCTTAGTAAAAATTTGTGTACATCCTAAAGGGCACAGTTTTGATCCATGCAATTTTGTCAGAATGTTTATCTTCTTCACGTTTAGGCGAGATTAGAAAAAGGGCAATGTCGGGTAAAAAAATAGGTCACTAGGTCAAATCTTTGAAAAACCTTGTGAACACTCTTGAGGTCACAGTTTTGGTTCAATGTTCATGAAACTCTGTCAGAATGTTTATCTTTATGAAATCTAGGCCTGGTGTGAAATTAGGTCATGTCGGGTCAAAAACTGTCACCAGGTCAAATCTTAGTAAAACCTTGTGTACACTCTAGAGGGCACAGTTTTGATCCAATGTTCATGAAACCCTATCTTTATGAAATCTAGGCCAATGTTGAAACTCGGTCTTGCTGGGTCAAAAACTAGGTCAAATCTTATAATAACCTTGTGAACACTCTAGAGTTCATAGTTTTGGTCCAATCTTCTTGAAATTTTGTCCATTTTGTCAAACACTAAGTCACCAGGTCAAGTCTTAGTACAATCTTGTGTACACTCTAGAGGGCAAAGTATTGATCCAGTTCTAATGAAACTTAATCTGATTGTTTATCTTTACGAAATCAAGGCCAAGTTTGAAACTCGGTCTTGTTGGGTCAAAAACTAGGTCAGATCTTAGAAAAACATTAAGAGGTCACAGTTTTGTTCCAATCTTCATTAAACTTAGAGTGATTATCTTCATGAAATCTAGGTCAAGTATGAAACTGGGTCATGTCGGGTCAACTAGGTCGCCAGGTCAAATCTTAGTAAAACCTTGTGTACACTCTAGAGGGCACAGTTTTGATCCAATGTTCATGAAACTTTGTAAGAATGTTCATCTTTATGAAATTTACACCAAGTTCGAAATTCGTCTTGCTGGGTCAAAAACTTGGTCACTAGGTCAAATCCTAGAAAAACCTTGTGTGCATTATAGTGCCATTATTTTGCATTGAATCTTCAAGAAACTTTGTCAGAATGTTTATCATCAGGAAATCTAGGCCAAGTTTGATACTGAATAATGTTGGATCAATAGTTATATCACTTGGTCAGATCTTAGAAAAAACATTGTGTACACTCAAAAGGGCACAGTTTTTGTCCATTCTTCATGAAACTTTGTCAGACTGTTTATGTTCATGAAAAAATGGCCATATTTTTAAGCTGTGCCAAGTTTTATCAAAAACTAGGTCACTAGGTCAAATTTTAGAAACTTGTGTACACAATAGAAGCTCGTTTTTCCAATGCATCTTTGTGAAACGTTGTAACAATGCTTATCTCCATGAAAGGAAGTGTGAAGCTGGAATATGTCAAGCCAAAAACAAGTTCACTAGGTCAAATCTTAGAAAACATTATGTACACTCTAGAGGGCACAGTTTTGATCCGATCTTCATGAAACTTTTTCAGAATAGATTGGAAAGTGCAGAATCGCTCCAATTGAATCATCGTCAAATAAATGATCTCCCATGTTATTTCATCATAACTCAGGTGAGCGATTTAGGTCCATCATGGACCTCTTGTTTTTGAAAAGGACTGCTCCCTTGGCATTGTCTGCTACAAATTCACATCTTCCTTGGATTTCTCTTGATAATCTTGACTACATTTGGTTGACCTTTTGTTTGTCTGCTGCGAATTCAACTTCAAAACATTTTCAAACTTCCGGGTCGCAAGTTCGATCCCCCGCTTCACTGGTCATTCGGATGAGACTTTAAACCGAGGTCCCGTCTCCATATGATCTCGTTGTTGGTGGGACGTTAAACCCGAGTTCACTCACTCACTCACTCACTCGCTTCAAACTTCCATTCTCCAACAGTGCAGAATTAGGACATGTGCCTTTGCCATTTAGACAATAACTGCAACAGCACGATAAATGTCGTACAGCTAATATACTAGGTTCAGATACGTTTACAGAATGAAACTCTCTAGTTCCTTTGATGGGTTTTGCTGCTATCCTTTCTGGTCGCTTTCTAATTGACTTCCCCTTGATCAATATACAAAAATGTACGTTTAAATCTGTCTGTTGTCTTGGTCAGTTTTTCTTTGCAAAACTCAAACTACTCCAGAATTCATTACTGTCCCTGTCTTCAATGCCCTGCTAACTGCAGATTTGACGACTCCGGAACAGCCATCAGCTGGCCCTTTCCCATGGCTTTCCCCCAAAAATTGTCTCTATTTTTATTTCATGGTCTGTTTCAGTTAAACTAACGTCAGCAAATAGTGCTTTCGATTTATATTGTGCACTGCACCCATCAGTAAACTGAACCATATGCTGACAGGAATAATATCTTCCAATATGCTTGACAGGAATGATATCTTCCAATTGTTTAGAGGTCTCAGTTAAATCATCTGATATGAAAACAAATTCATGTGTTTTTAGCTTAGTGTCATCATTATTTGCCAACACAGGTTCAGCTTCAGCTTCTTTCTGAGCTACGTAATAACACACCACAGGAGGGATAGTAACTTGTTGAGTAAACCAGTTTGCACATTGGGTCTCCTCTTGGAGCTTCAGTGTCATATTCTCTGCAAAGTACTTGTCCTTCCTCTAAATCATCTTTGGCCTTCTGTCTCAAAGGGCCGTTAAACCCAAAACAATCAGTCAGTTGTAAATTTAAAAGATAATACATTTGCTATTAAAAGCTATATAACTACACAGTCCGCATGGTCGAGGGTGGTGAAACGAATAAACGCCTTTACAGTTGTACTGCAGTTTAATTCTGGTAAACTCCGTCGAACTGAAAGTAAATATGCATGCTACAATTACTAAACGGTGGAATCATAGTGCATGAGTCATATAAATTGCACACAAGCTGATTACTATGCAATACAGGCACCAAATACCGAAACTGTGATATGTCCGAATTTATATTACATCGATGATGCGAGCAAACAGGCATTCAAATTTGCGAAAAAAAACTAATACTGTTGTAAACAGACTATGGAATATAACGGTTGGCATGGAATGTAACTGAAATATGTAGATGTTGTTGGAATACCACGTCTTTGGGCCGCAGTAATCGCAGAAATTCACCACAAAAGAAATTTTGGCGCAAGTAAAGAAGGAACACAACACCTAAAAAGTCGTACGGTATACCGTATGAATAAACGGTATGTAGTAGGGTGAGCTTTCGACTAAAGCTACTACTTGTTAAAAGTTATCTTTACTTACGCAAGGGACACAACTATTTGTATACCATTATGTCCAATTCAAATTAAATCAGTAAGTTGGATATTGGAAGTAATTTGATAAATAATGAAATGAAAATTGGCTTCATTGATATTTTCTGTTTATTTGAAAGTAAATTTATACATTTCAGCTAATGATAAACTTTGATTTAGTTAGATAAGTAGCTTTAGTGTTCAGATAGATTTTTACACTTTCTTTTAAAATAACCTGTCTCATAACACTGTATTAACAGTCCCAGGGTGGATATGATGCTCTAGAGGCTGTTGACCCTGGGGACCAACATCCGATACGACTAACCCGAAGAACAACTGTATTAACAGTCTCCTCGACGTTCGTACATCCAAGGACGTACGTTTAGATCCTGATAGTCGCAGGTAACTGCGGTTGTCTCCCCCATAATGGTCGGTACTTAGGTACTGTAGTGGTCGGTACTCAGGTACTGAAAATGCAATTTCCCCATGTAGGTTTTTTCTTTATTTTTCTAAATTGACCTTTCGGAAAAGGAGACTATATGGGTTCATCTCATATTTTCATCCAGCTGATATTAATTTAATTCTCTTTAACTTAGGTTAACTTTCATTTAGGATGAAACTGTAATTTTCTCAATATAACTGTTCATTTTGCCATTATTCATACTGAAATTACTTTGTAAATAAATTCACAGAATATAATATAAGAAAAACCAAATTATTCTTTAGTTTCACTGTGCAGATACAGACTTATATCCAGTGATCGAACCTACCACTATACGATTTACGGGAGTGCCATCGGTATACACCAAGGGGTAAAGGTATTACCGTAAGCACTCTAGGAGGCATATGTTATGGTGTCTGTCTGTCTATAGGTTTATCTATATGATATACACAATTAAAGTCAAAATCCACTATACGATCAATTGTTCATTTTCATACAGAGTTAGTACTGTGCACACGTACGGACACATGCCGTCGTTGCATTCATTTTATTATCGCCCCTACCACATTGTTGCCTGGTGACCAGGATGTAAGTTCTTGTGTCTGTACAGCTGAATTTAAATTGAAATATTTGAAAGGATAAATAGTTATTTAAATTTAGTTAAAGCAAATATGGATGGTTAAACTTGACTGAAAGTAGATCTTGTATTGTGTAATACAACACTTGAAACAAAGTGAGTTTATGTCAAATGAAGAGACCTGTTAATGTTGGATTAAAATTCAATAGATTGAATACATTAAGCAGTTAGAATTAAATAAAGAAATGGCATTGACTTATAATATTCAGGGATAAATCAGAATGCAAAATAATTAAATCAGACTTTCTGAAATAGAATTGAATTAATCAGAATTAAACTGAATAAATCAGACTTTCTGAAATAGAATTGAATAGAATTAAACTGAATATTTTCAGTAAAATGACTTAGGGTTTACAATGCTCTAAATAAAGAGAAATGAATTAATATTGCAGCTTCAAGCTACACTTTACACTGTGATATAGCTAGTACATCCCTCAAATAAAGAGAACTAAATTCATACTGTAGCAATATGGTAACTACATACAGTGACATTAGTTAACAATATGCCATGGGCAGAGTAAATAGCCGTGGCTTACATTCATACCATACCCCACCTACATACACAAGGGGTGGAGACTACATACACGAATCCCCATGCAGACCTGTTGGTAACAACAATTCACATTATAACTACAATACCCCACCTACTTATATCAGGGCTGAAGATTATGTACATGCAACCCCATACAAATATGTTGGCTACAGTACAGATTGATACCCTGCATACTCTGAGGGGTACTCAAGCATTCAGAATATGCATACACAGACTACAGAGACAAATAGTTCACATTACCATAATACTAGTGCAAATAGAATGCATGGAACGTTACAGGCAAGTCAATATGACTCACAATGCTACATGCCTGTGCATGGACATTATGTCAACCCCAGTTATACGCATCAACATATGGGGCATGTACATGAACAGATTAACAAATCATTGCAATATATGCAAAAAGACAATTCCATTTACATGCCAACAGAAACAAACAGAATACGTGAACCAGATTTATTCAATGGCACTTCAGAGATAGAATGACTTGGCTATCTGAAATACTTTGAAACAATTTCAGAACTAAATCAATGGTCTGAATCTCAAATGGCAAAAGTACTTGCAAGTAAACTTAGAGGTGAGGCACAGAAAATATTAAACACACTGACATACCATCAGTTCACAAGTTTCAGTACTTTAAAAAAGATCATATCAGAAGCTTTTCACTCTAATGACAAACAGCTGAGAGATCAGTTGATCTCCAGGTATCACAGCTGCCAACAACTGCAGTCACAAACATTTAGCAGCTGTGCAAATGAGTTGCAGGCACTTGCAAGAGAAGCATTCATACTTAGCCCAGTTTCTGAAATAAATAATTTAGTTTTGGATCAGTTCATAATAGAGTTACTTGATCCTGAAATAAAACACTACTTGAGACATTGTGCACCCAGATCAGTTGAAGAGGCAATTTGTTTGGCAGAAGACTACACTGCCATGAAAATGCTTGAAAAGGAAACTGAAATAAAAATAAACCCACACAATGACATTGTACAAACACTATATATGAAATCTAGTCTTAAACATTTACAGAAATTGTGCAATGTACTACAAGGAGAGCACAAAACAAATACACTGCCATTACCCAGTCATAACAGATATTGTCCTTCAAAGTCATGTCATGAAATTAAGGCACAATACAAAGCCTTCTTACAAGGACTATAATAATATAACAGTGACAACTCAAATTAATGTAACTGAAATAAACAGTTCACCAGAGGAAACAATTACAAATTGCACAAACAGTTACCATAACGACACTGATTTAAATCAAAACCAAAATTCAGTTTGGCTTAGCACTGAGTTAGATGACATAGATGTTTGTCTAAATGAAAGTAAAAAGTATGCAAAGACCAGGAACTGAAACAATCAAAATCCAAATCCAGCCCTCAAACCATAGTTGGAAACAACTAAGATTACAAATAATCAAGATACAGAGAACATATGGCCAACCGAGTGAGCAGCTTGTTCCCAAAAGGTGGCCACTCAGCAACCCAAACCGAACCAAAAATAATAATAACATACATAAGGTAAAACATCACAGAAACTCTGACGCCAAAAACAGGCAACAAAGAACCACAACAGAACTACCGCCTTGGAACGGTCAGTAATAAATTACTGGGGGGCTTAAATCGATTTTACAGGCCCAACCTCACCCTCAGTTTCTGAAGTGGTACAAAACATTTAGTTGGTTGTTCGGTTCGCATGATAACCCTCTAACTCGTCAATGAATCATCACGGTAAACACATAAATCAAATTTCAACACCATGAAGAAGCAAAGACGAGGACTCAACAGATACAACGGGCCGTCTGACAGGTGGAGATCCCTGTCCTGCCAAACAACCCCACTGGAAATCTGAAGCAAAAGAAGGTCACCAGTTGAGCCCCGGTGGACCAAGCAACAGACAAAAAGGCTCCGGTCCCAACCAACTAAAATATATAGCTTTAGGTCGGGGCCATCATAGAGTCTGACGACCGATCCCCCGGTGTGCAAATAAAGAGTGCAGCAAAGCTATCAACCGTGATTGGGTTAATCACTAAGCATGCAGACTGTCGCATAACATTTAAATTATAGCCAATACGTTTGTGACGTATTATTATTTTTCGGCATTGATCAGAAAAATCAGTCCTACCCTTAATCTTTTTGAATTTGTATACTAAGTCACCATAAAATTCTGGTTCCGATAGGCCTTGGTGTAAAAGAAATTTTAATCCGACATCAAATTTTGAAACCAATTCATGGTGTCTGCGATAGAATTTAGAAAAAGCCTTTCTAAGCTTATGATACCGATAGCCCTGTTGAAGAAGTTTAGCAGTTAAACATTCATTACGAGCATTAAAGTCATCTACATGACTACACACTCTAGCAAATCTTATAAGTTGAGAAATATACACTCCATAAGAGGGACGACGTGGAACGTCACCATCCAAAAATGGAAAATTAACTATATCAAAGTCAAAGTCATCACGTTTATCATAAATTTTAGAAGATACAAAACCGTTAGAAATAGATAGATGTAAATCCAAAAAGGGGGCCTCGGTATCTGAAGTATTAGCTTTATTCAATTTAAGTTCAGGTGGGTAAATTTGGTTAACCATGCTTTCAAAATAAGGATTATCAATATTCAGAAGATCGTCTAAATATCTAGAGGTTGAGTTAAATGCCTCAATGATATCAGCTTGATTATCAACAGAAAGAGAAGTCATGAAATCTCTTTCATAACAAAATAAAAACAAATCGGCCACAAGAGGAGCACAATTTGTACCCATCGGAATACCAACAATTTGTCTGTATAACTTATTACCAAATCTGATGTAAATATTATCTAAGAGATATGATAAGGCGTCACATACATTCTGACATGACCAAAGACTATATCCTCTATATATTTTACGGTCAGTAGAAGTGAAAAACGCTTTCTTATCGTTACAGGCAATATAAAGGGTATCTTCAATTTTGGAGAACTTTTTGAAGGCCCTCTCAATCAAATCAACAAGTTTTTCCTTTATTAAATTATGGGGTAATGTGGTATAAAGAGTAGAAAAATCATAAGTGGACAAACTAGTCGCACGGAACCCTCTTGACTTCAGTTTACTAAGTACCTCACCAGAATTTTTTATAGACCAAAACATATTTTTCCCTGACCTCTCATACACTGTCTCATAGTACCAAATGACACGAGATTTCACAGCAGTGAGGCAAGAAGTTAATAATTTAGATAATTCTGTAGTAGTACAAGAGCTAGAGTTGGCAATGAATCTAGCTTTATACGGTTTTTTATGAAGCTTAGGTAACCAATACATCGTAGGAAGTTTGTCTTGGCGTTCCTTAACGTTAACAGCAAACTTTAAAGGCAAATTATTTGAGTGGCTATTAACGACAGTCTTCTCATCTGTAAAAGTCTCTTCGTAAGCCGTGGTGCCGTTAAGTTCCTGCTTCAAAGTGTTAATATAGTGCATCCGACAAACAACAACAATGTTGTTTGCGGCCTTGTCAGCAGGAACCAAAACATACTTCCTATGAAAATCCTGGATACCCTGCTTCAAATATCTAAAGGAAGATTTAGGCTTAGGAGGTAAAAGATTAGTATTGTGTGAATAAAACTTTATACGTTTATCAACAATATTAAAGATACTTAGTTTCCATTTCTTTAAAGCGTTACTTTCAACACCCTCTCGTTTACACCAACGATTACCAAAATCATTTAATGCAGATGCAATTTCTTCCCTACATCTGTTGAAATCGATATGGGAAGGGAATCTATACTTAGGACCCTTAGAAACAATGTTACGAATTCTAGAATCCGGGATGATCTTCAAATTTCCAGTCACAACATGACCTGCTGATGGGTAAATAAATTTGGAATCTTTACAATCTCATGAATCAGGAGTATTAGCATCGATGTCAAGATCAGACACAAGTTTATTGAAATTAAATATGATACTTCTAATCGGTTTGTTATACTTATAACAAATAATAGGTGGTTCAGAATTTTGGAAATAATCAGGTATGGAAGATGTAACAGATTTATCCTGAAATATACTAGGTAAATCTATAAAGTCAATACCTTTGTTAATGAAAGGGATTTTAATGAAATTTCTTTTATGATTGATTTCAGAATCAATTAGTGGACGGAGAGCGTGTTGAGTATAACATCTAGTTAGAAGTGCCGCTTCGTACATTTGGTGATTTCTATCGTAAAACCTATTAGCCTCTATATCCAATTTGCGTAAGACTGGAATGGGTAGGGAACTAAGAATTGAAAGCATAGCATGTCGGCCATGTTCCAATAATTTTGTTGATAAATCATTAAGAGAAGTGTTAGATTTTTTGGCAGCACATCTTTTACGTTTATCATTTCCTTTTTGTCAGTTAGGCTGAGCACTGAGTACTTCAGTTAGGCTGAGCACTGAGTTGAAAGGAACCATTGAGCATGAAGAAGTAAAAGCAAAAGGGCTGATTTTGTGGCCGGAAGGTCAGCCCTGGGCTTTGAGAACTCAGAAAGGCCACATAGTGACACAGATAACCTCATCTGTACATGTAATATATCAGATGAAAACTTTAAACAGGAAATTGTCACATTATCTTTTACATCTAAATTCTTGTGTAGTATTCCAGAGGGCAATGATAAATACACACTGTACCCAGACATTGTCACAGTGGATAAAAGTGAGAAACTGAGTGCAAATAAGTTAGGGTGTAGCATCCACCTTATTATTGTTTGTTGTTTGTTTGGGACAGTGAAAAAGATTAGAATATGTGACAACTCTCTATGTGATTATAAACCTGACTAGATTTATGAGTTAATGCCAGCATTAATTAGTGCTGATGTACATAAAGTGGCAGACAATGTTTCTAGGTAAAGGATAGCAACAAATAATAACTGTCATCAATTTAGATTGAAGAATTAAAATGTATTTTTACTTGAACATAGTCTGTTATTATAGGCACTAAGATCAGCATAAAATATTAGCTGGAGAATGCTAGAATGTCGAGAACATCAAATTCTAATAAGCTTATGTTGCAGTGAGCTACACTTACTTTTAGATTTGCTTTTGCAAATGGTACAACATTACACTGTACATTACTTTGATGCTAACTATGCTCAACCTACCATTATGCTAAAGAAGCAGAACTTTGCTGACAAAGGATGTTAAATGGTATTTAAAGAAGTTGTTAAATGGTATTGATCAGAAGATGATTTGACTATGGTACCCACCATCTTCCACTGATGTAAACAAATGCCACTGAAGACTGCCCAGCCAGATGCGATGGATCTCTGGTGAAGACAATGAAGGAAGAAGAACTTTGAAATATCCGATTTTGAAATTTTGCATTTTACCATATTTTGAAAGAGTTTGTAAATCAGCTGGTATTTTAAAGTTTATTTTTCCTTAAAAAATATTATCATATTTTTTATCAGACAGAATGGACGAATGTAGTAGGGTGAGCTTTCGACTAAAGCTACTACTTGTTAAAAGTTATCTTTACTTACGCAAGGGACACAACTATTTGTATACCATTATGTCCAATTCAAATTAAATTAGTAAGTTGGATATTGGAAGTAATTTGATAAATAATGAAATGAAAATTGGCTTCATTGATATTTTCTGTTTACTTGAAAGTAAATTTATACATTTCAGCTAATGATAAACTTTGATTTAGTTAGATAAGTAGCTTCAATGTTCAGATAGATTTTTACACTTTGTTTTAAAATTCTGTTGACACATAACCTGTCTCATAACACTGTATTAACAGTCCCAGGGTGGATATGATGCTCTAGTGGCTGTTGACCCTGGGGACCAACATCCGATACGACTAACCCGAAGAACAACTGTATTAACAGTCTCCTCGACGTTCGTACATCCAAGGACGTACGTTTAGATCCTGATAGTCCCAGGTAACTGCGGTTGTCTCCCCCATAATGGTCGGTACTTAGGTACTGTAGTGGTCGGTACTCAGGTACTGAAAATGCAATTTCCCCATGTAGGTTTTTTCTTTATTTTTCTAAATTGACCTTTCGGAAAAGGAGACTATTTGGGTTCATCTCATATTTTCATCTAGCTGATATTAATTTAATTCTCTTTAACTTAGGTCAACTTTCATTTAGGATGAATCTGTAGTTTTCTCAATATAACTTCATTTTGCCATTATTCATACTGAAATTACTTTGTAAATAAATTCACAGAATATAATATAAGAAAAACCAAATTATTCTTTAGTTTCACTGTGCAGATACAGACTTCTATCCAGTGATCGAATCTACCACTAAACGACTCACGGGAGTGCCATCGGTATACACCCAGGGGTAAAGGTATTACCGTAAGCACTCTAGGAGGCATATGTTATGGTGTCTGTCTGTCTATAGGTTTAGCTATATGATATACACACTTAAAAGTCAAAATCCACTATACGATCAATTGTTGATTTTCATAGAGTTAGTACTGTGCACACGTACGGACACATGCCGTTGTTGCATTCATTTTATTATCGCCCCTACCACAGGTAAAACCCGGTTTACTACCGGAACCAATTTGGAGAACCCGCACATATCCACAGTTACAAGCTATATAGATAGTATGTCATTTTTTTCAAGGTTCTGTTTTTTTTCAATGGTTCTGCAAGTAAATTGAAAGATTGGATATGATGTTTAGATAAACCAATGTAGATTTTCCAAATACAGGAATGTTCACTCACTTCAATTAAGTTGAAAGATTCTCTCTCGCATCATTTGAAATCCTGTATTGATAGCTAGAATTCAGCCAACGGTAATAATCTAAGAACTTACAGGAAAAGGAGGTGGTTGGGTGGTGCGATGGTGCTGTGTGTAACTTCCAGTGCCGGGGCGTCCTACTGATTTGGATAGTGGTAGGGCAAGGGCCTACTGCGCTTGCAGTAGGTACGGGTGGGGCTGTTTGGACATTTTTCTCTCGTCTATCCTTTCTCTCTATTTTCTCCCTCTCTCTGGGAGACGGCCCGATAAAGACAAACAATGTCTCAAAGGGCCGTTAAAACTTACAGAAAAATTGATTATGAATGGTAAGAGTATTTGCTAAAACTGATTCGCCAACGTCACATATCTCCTGTTTCGCTCGGGGGTGGTCGGGTGGTGCGATGGTGCTGTATGTAACTTCCAGTGCCGGGGCGTCCTACTGATTTTGAACATTGTAGGGCAATGGCCTACTGTGCTTGCAGAAGGTGCGGGTGGGAGTTGTTTGGACATTTTTTTACTCTCGCCTATCATTTCTCCTCCTTCGGAGACGGCCCGATATAGACTGAAATACTGTCTCAAAGGCGCGTTGAACCCAAAACAATCAATCAATCAATCCTGTTTCGCTCAATTCCGTTTCAGTGCGCGTAGTTTAGCGATAGGAAAGGGTAGGCATAAAAAGAAGTTAAAGGACAGGATTTGCCCTCTTTGTAAAAATAGTGTCGAAACAGACGTTCATTTTTTTCATTATCAGTCATTAACAGAACACAAAAATAACTTTTAAATGAATTAGGGGAAATAACTCCTACCTTTAACAATATGAGTGCCGGTGAAAAGTTTTGTTATATTTTACAAAATATGATGTTTTGCATATTTGTTTATCACACATATATGAAATGTTTGAAGCTAGAAATACTTTATTTTGGTAAAAGACAATAATAATATTGTGATGAATTGTCAACATGTTGCATTCTCATGCATGTACTGATTCATGTTTGTATATTTGATGTGCTAGATTCTAAATGTTTAATGCGCTTACTGACAGTCCTGTTACTGGATTAAAATGATTTGATTTGATAAAACTGCTGCATGTTTTAACATAGTAGCTATACTGCCTTAACTGTAATTGACACAATCTTACACTGAGGTAAACCGCTACTGATTGGAGAAGAAACAATAAACAAGACAAGTTGTTTCTGTAGCACTATCTTTGACTTGGTATTTGTGTTTAAGCAATAAAGAGGGGTTTAAACACTTCTGATGATGGGAAACTGCAAAATAGGTCTCGCATCCACTATGGTGCATACCATGGCCGTGACAGATGTTATAACTTTGTCGGAGAATTTTTTAGATGCATCAGATAACTAGATTCAAGTACCCTACGTGTTATGTCACCCTATCATACGGAAAGCCCCCCCCCCCCGCCACCCATGTGGGAAGAGTGAGGCGGATTGAAATACCACACAATAGATGTACTGATCAGAATTTCTTGACTGACACATCTTCGACAGTGACACAATCTGCTTTAAAACAGTGACACAATCTGCTTTAAAAGCATCAACTGCACCAATAAATCGGAGCCACGGCCAGACCGCAACTGAGTTATATTTCTACTGATCGCAATGAATTGCCTGAGTGCATAAATTAATGATAAAGCTCATTTCTTCAAATACTTCAGTGTGTAAGTCTCGGGGTTTTTAGACAGATCAGCTCTTACTCTGAGCAAGGCCTCCCCTCATAGGGGTGGTCAGGTGGTGCGATGGTGCTGTGTGTATCTTCCATTACCGGGGCGTTCTACTGATTTGGAACGTTGTAGGATAAGGGCCTACTGTGCTTGCAGTTGGTGCGGGTGGGGTTTGTTTGGACATTTTAAGGCTAGCTCGGTCACCTGAGCCCTGTTTTGTTCACCCTGGTATAGAACTGGCCCAGACTGCTGTTTGGAGTGGTTTGATGTGGGACTTTACACTTTACTGGTGCATTTTGGTTTAACATGTCCGGGCATCTTTGACACGCCTGCCATTCAATCTAATGTATTGAACCGTCCGCGTGGCCGAGCGGTTAGCGCGCCCGACTTCTTTCACGGGGTCTCGGTTTCGAATTCCGTGAGAGGCGAGATTCTTTTCACATCTGAACAGGCGGTTCATTGCACAGTCTTTCATAATCTTCCACTCATCGTCTACGATGACTGAAGTACTGTTGAAAAGGAAGTAATGCAACATAACATCCATCCAACTATGATTCTAATGCGTAACCGCATGTTAAGCAAACAAATCCGTTTGCTGACCTTCCGGTTTTGCATAAGAGGAGCCCAAATTGTCAACAACTGCAGCACGCTGTGAAGGCTTGGCTTATTTTTTGCCTCTCGAAAAACATTTTTAGCTCACCAGAGCCGAAGGCTCCGGGGGAGCTTATAGGATAGGCAGCTGTCCGTCGTCGTATGTCGTCTGTCGTATGACGTCGTCCGTCAACACTTTCAAACAACATCTCCTCTAAAGCCACTGGGCCGATTTGGCCCAAATCTGTAGCATCCTTGGGCTGGGGGATTGAAAGTTTGTGTTTTTGATGAAAATCTGCTCTTTAGTTTGGTTGCTATGGCAACTTAGATTTCCCATAGACTTATAATGGGGAAAATTGAAAAATGGCATTTACTGCCAAGCCATTGCAGATATTTTGACAAAACTTGTACAGAAACATTCTTTGAGAAGTCTTTTATCAGCCATATGTTTTTTGACCCATTGCTCTTTTTATTGGTTTCCATGGAAACCAAAATGCAAAAAATTAATGAAAAAATACTTAAAAATTATTTCCTCTGAAGCCATTGGACCGATTTGGCCCAAGTTTTATCTGTAGCATCCTTGTGCTGGGGGATTGAAATTTTTTGTTTTTTATGAATATTGGCTCTTTAGTTTGGTTGCTATGGCAACTTAGAGTTCCCATAGACTTATAATAGGGAAAAGTGAAAAACGGCATTTACTGTCAAGCCTTTGCAGATATTTTGACAAAACTTTTACAGAAATGTTCCTTGATAAGGCTTCGATCAGCTATATGTTTTTTTTGGCCCATTGCTCTTTTTATTGGTTGCCATGGAAACCAAAAAAAAAAAAAAAAAAAAAAAAACTTAAATCATCTCCTCAGAAACCATATGCTCTATGAGGCAGACACTTCATAGACATACTAATCATCTTAGCCTTTACAGATTTTATCTTCTCCATTGTCATTGTTCAAAGGACATGACATGTTTGGTATGGCAATTTATAATGGAAAAACAAAAAATGAGCTTCATTGCTAAGCATTCGCAAATAGTCTGAGCTCTTTTTCAGAAATATTCCTTGAGTGGTCTTCTATCAGCCCTATGTTTTTTCTGCACACTGCTCATTTCTATCAGTTGGCATGGCAACCAAAAGGAAAAAATAGTAAAAATCCTTTGAAAATGATTTTTTTTTGTTGTCATGGCAATCAAATGTGGACAATAGCTATGTATTTTGTAATCAATTCAACAGACTCAGACTGAGACTTTGTAGTTGTATATTTTGTATACGCCTGTACAATTTTAAGCCTATACAAATGTGATAGCAATTTTGAGCTAGAGATCTGGTGAGCTTTGTGGCCCGTGGGCCTCTTGTTCTGAAATATCAGAATGCTATTTTGTCACGTATAGACTGCTTATTCCGCACAACAAATGATTTAAGGCAAATGATCGTTTCCGAGAAATCTGATTAGTACGGTCAAAGATCTGAAATTCGCGTATTTGACAGGTGAAAAGAAGTTCATTTTCTGGCTCAGTTTTAAAACTGTGACCTTGTCGGTAGCTTTTTTGATTGATTGATTGTTTGGGGTTTAACGGTCCTTTGAGACAGTATTTCAGTCTATATCGGGCTGTCTCCCAAAGAGAGAAAGAGGAAATGATAGAAGAGAAAAATGTCCAAACAACCCTACCGCACCTACTGCAAACACAGGCCCTTGCCCTACAATGTTCCAAATCAGTAGGACGCCCGGCACTGAAAGTTACACACAGCACCATCGCACCACCCGACCATCCCCTTGTCGGTAGCGATGGAGTGATCAGAATTACCTCATAGATGTGTCCAAACATCGGAAGTAAGCTTTAGATGGTAGACATTTTAGCACACGGACGATACACTCCAAAACATAGCATACGGACGATACACGCCAAAACATAGCATGGAATTGCCGGTTAGGCATGAGATTATACAAAATACGAAGCATTTTCATCAAATCCAGCCTCAGAACAAAAGAGGGCTGGAAATTGAGTACAGATTGTAATAGGTCTTAATAAGCTACAGGGGGTGGTCAGGTGGTGCGATGTGCAACTTCAGTGCCGGGGCGTCTTACTAATTGGAAGATTGACAAGGACCTACTGCGCTTCCAGTAGGTGCGGGTTAATTGGACATTTTTTTTTCTCTTGTCTACCATTTCTCTCTTCTTTCTCCCTCTCTTTGGGAGACGGCCCGATATAGACTGACTGATTGATTGTTTTGGGATTAACGGTCCTTTGAGACAGTATTTCAGTTTATATCGGGCCGTCCCCGAGAAAGAGGAGAAATGATAGACGAGAGACAAATGTCCAAACAACCCCACCCGCACCTACTGCAAGCACAGTAGACCCTTGTCTTAGTCGTATCCAAATCAGTAGGACGCCCTCGCACTGGAAGTAACATGCAGCATGATATAGACTGAAATACTGTCTCAAAGCGCCGTTAAACCCCAAACAACCAACCAACCATAATAAGTTACAATGTTGTTTCTCAACTTTTCTGCGTATGTCAGTCACAGCGGTTCCTTTAAATAGGGTATATTGGAAATATTCCTGTTTTGCTTTATTTGAACGTCTTCCAGTGATTTGGATAATTGCAGGCCAAGGGCTTGCAGTAGGTGCGGGTGGTGGTTGTTAGGACACTTGTTTTTCTTGTCTATTATTTTTTCTCTTCTTTCTCTCTCATTGGGAGACGACCTAATAAAAACTGAAATACTGTCTCAAGGGCCGTTCAACCTAAAACAGCCAACCAACCAAATTATTTGAACGTTGAAAAGGTTTGGTAATTAGTTGAGATAAAAATGTCTGCAACCTCGTGGTTTTAAGTTCTTTTGTACACATTTTCGGCAAAAAGTTACCATGTGACCCAGGTCCTGCCAAAACAAAAAATATCGGTTCGGCATTAGAGTGGCCGGCTAGGCATGGGAGGAACTGTTCACGTGGCCGAGTGGTTAGCGCACGCGACTTTGGATTTCGGGTCCTCGAGTTCAAGGGGATGGTTGTGTGGTGCGATGGTGCTGGGTATAATTTCCAGCGCCGGGGCGTCCTACTAATTTTGATACTAGTAGGGCAAGAACCTACTTTGCGTGCAGTAGGTGTGGGTGGGGATTGTTTGGACAGTTGTCTCGACTTCCAGTGCCGGGGCGTCCTACTGATTTGAAACATTGTAGGGCTAGGGCCTACTGTGCTTGCAGTAGGTGCGGGCGGGGTTGATTGGACATTTTTCTTTCGTCTATCATTTCTCTTCTTTCTCCCTCTCTCTGGGAGACGGTCCGATATAGACTGAAATACTGTCTCAAAGGGCCGTTAATCTCAAATCCATCGATCAAGACATTTTTTGTCTCGTCATTCATTTCACTTCTTTCTCCCTCTCTCTGGGAGACAACCTGATATAGACTGAAATACTCTCTCAAAGGGCCGTTAAACCCAAAACAATAAAAAAACGAGTTTAAATACCGTCAGAGGCGAGATTCGTTTCGCACCTTTGTTATATACTGTTTGTAACTTGATACGGCAGCTGCTAGGCTTATAATAGCGTGCATGCCTTTACTTTGGGCTTTTCCGCAGTTACAACGTCTCGACTGTACTTATCCCGAATATAATTTGGATGACAGAAGTTAATTAGGAATTAATTACTGGATTTATATAAACAAGGACAATAAAATATATTGATTGATTGTTTTGGGTATAACTGTCTATATCGAGCCCTCTCCCAGAGAGGGGGAAAGAGGAGAAATGACACACGAGAGAAAAATGTCCAAACAACCCCACCCACAACTTCTGCAAGCACAGTAGGCCCTTGCCCTACTGTTAGATAAAATATAAATAAAAGAATTAATTGGAGATAGGACTCTACTTTCTTAAATAGTTTTACAAGAGAATCATGTCTTATTTTCGACTGCATCCTCCAGAACAGTTGAATTTCAAACAGCCCTCAGAATTTGAAAAGTGGTTGATAAGATGTACGTTTCAAAACAGCTTCAGGACTTTCACAAATACCAGAAGACCAGCATGTAAATTCTCTTATTTATTGTATGGGGAAAAGGCGGAAGATGTGTTCAAGTCCTTCAATTTATCTGAACAGCAATCAGAGAAGTACACTGGCGTAACGAAAAAAATCAAGGATTATTTTGTTATTCGACGGAATACTATTTTTGAGAGAGCAAAATTTAATTTGGGAGAATCAGTAGACACATTTATTACATCACTTTATTCTTTGGCGAACATTGTGAATATGGTGCACTGTAAGATCAGTTACTTCGAGACAGGATTGTAGTAGGGCTACGTGACGCTACAGTTTCTGGAAAGCTCCAGTTAGACCCGGGGCTACGTGACGCTAAAATTTCTGAAAAGCTCCAGTTAGACCCGGACTTGACACTTGAAAAAGCTGTGAACCAGGCTCGACAGAAAAAGGTGGTTGAGGAGAAACAATCTGTTGTTCGGAGTCATGTTGTTTCAGAAAGTAAACATGTTGTTTCAGAAAGTAAACTTGACTTTGTGAAAACTTAACAAGCACATAGTGCTAAGACGAAACTGAACTCTCAACACAGGTAAAAGCCATCTAGCCCGTCGAAGTATACTCGATGCGGAGCAGTACCGGCGCACGGCCGGGACGTATGCCCAGCTGCGCAAGCCAAATGTCATGGCTGCGGAAAAAGGGACACTTTGTACGATGTTGTTTATCAGCCAAGAAAAACGTTCACGAGGTAGAGGGTGAACAATTGAACGAATTCTAAGAAAAACGTTCACGAGGTAGAGGGTGAACAATTGAACGAATTCTATGCCTACATTGGGACAGTCGTCGATATGGGAGATAACGACGACGACAGCAGTGGTGACAGTGATGGAACATTTATTAGGACAGTCCATGCGCAGTGAACAGACCCATGGACTATTGACTTAAAGGTGAGACAATTTGTATCAGATTCAAAATTGACACTGGAGCTTGTGTTTCAGTAATATCTGACAAAGTGTACTCGCAATTTGGCAAATTACCTTCGGAAAATGCCCAAAAAGCTTTATGGTCCAGGTAATAAAGAATTAAATGTCATGGGTTTATTCGCAGAAAAAAAAATTCTAGCGATAAGCATTCAGCGGTCGGTCTTGAACGATCCCTGCTAGGCTGACCAGCTATCATTAGCCTTAATTTGCTCGAAACTATGGATAAGAGCATTAGTGAAGTTACCTCTCTTGAATAAGTAAAACAAAAGCACCCTAACCTGTTAGGGAGCTAGGTACGTTAGACGGTGAATACCATGTTACTCTTAAAGAGGGAGCTAAGCCGTATGCGTTAGCGGCTCCGAGTAGAGTTCCTAACCCATTGCTTCCAAAAGATAAGGAGGAGCTCGAGAAAATTGAGAAAACGGAGTTATTTCCCGTGTAGACCAACCTACTGACTGGTGCGCAGGTATGGTCATCGCTCCTAAATCTAATGACAAAATTAGGATATGCGTAGATTTGACGCGGCTCAATGAAAACGTCAAACCGTGAAAATTTTCCGTTACCGGTCATTGATCAAAGTTTAGGTCTGCTTTCTGGAGCAAAATATTTCAGTAAACTCGATGCAAGTTCGGGATTTTGGCAGATTAAACTTTCTGAAAAAGCAGGTTGCTCGCTACCTTCATTACCCCTTATGGCAGATAACCGTCTTCCAATGGGTCTTAATAGTGGTAGCGAATACTTTCAGAAGAAAATGACACAGATCCGTGAGGGGATCAGTGGGGTCATTTGTCAGACAGACGATGTTCTTGTTTTTGGCAAAACGAACCCGTACAGCGCTTGGACACTGTGCTGTCTAGGCTACAGAGTGCTAATTGTAGTGTTGTTGCCTATAGACTAGCATTTTCATATTTAAATAAGCTGAGGTTATAGTTCATAAAGTATCAGATTAAATCCAGCATGCTCTTATAATGTACTTCACTTGCTCTGCGGGTTTTATATAATAAACATCTAGAGTAGTTAAACAGTGTTTTCATTCACTATTTTACATTGGCGACGATTGGAAAATTTTCACAACAAGGGAAAAAGGAGGATATATGCAGCAACTCCAGCTAATAACTTTAATTAGTAGGACTGATTAAATGGACTAGTAGTTGTTTAAACGGTTATAATGGCATCAGCTTTACCAACATTTCCACCTTTCAACATTCATGAAACAGGCGAAAAAGGATTAATCGGTTGGAAAATCTTCTTGTTGGTATGGACGTAAAAGATAAGAAATGTCAAAGAGCTTTGCTGCTTCATTACGCTGGAGAGGACGTTAATGACATCTTTGAAACCCTGCCGGACACGGGAGACGATTATGCAACAGCGGTTGCCAAACTGAAGGATTATTTTGCGCCACAAAAGAATACGGAGTATGAAGTGTACAAATTCCGACAGGCCAAGCAAGAGCCTGATGAGGGGATTGACGCTTATTTAACGAGGCTCAGGCAGCTCAGTATAAACTGTGACTTCAATGCAAACCAAAACAAGGAAATTAAGTCACAAATTATTCAAGGGTGCAGCACTTCTAGACTACGACGTAGGGCGTTACGCGAGGACCAGTCTCTTGATGATCTTTTAAAACTGGTCCGATCCATGGAACTGTCAGACAAACAGGCATGTGAAATAGAACACACAGAACAACCGGAAAGTGCAAACACGTTTAAAAAGAAATACAGGACAAATAAAAAGAAAACATTTCATAAACCATCAGAGTCGAAGGATAATAACAAAAAGCAAACATGTAGGAACTGTGGAGGTGAATATCCTCATGTGGACAGACAGTGCCCAGCACAAGGCAAAGTGTGCCACGCTTGTAAGAAACGAAACCACTTCTCTTCAGTTTGTCGATCAAAAGCCAAATCAAAAACTAGATCTGTCAATCAATTCGAAAAGACAAACGCTTGTGACACTAGTAGTGACTCTAATGATGATTACGTATTTGGAATACAAAAACAGGAAAATGTCAATTCGGTGAAACCTAAGCAGCCCAGTTTGAATGTGACAGTAAATGGATTAAATGTACGAATGTTAGTTGACACTGGATCAAGTATAAACATTTTAGATGAAAGTACCTACAACAGCTTCAAGGTAAAACTAAAATTGTCAAAAACTGATACCAAAGTTTTCACCTACGTTTCAAACACTAACTTTCCATTGTTAGGAAAATTTATTGGAACCATTAAAACCAAGCAGAAAATTACAACTACGACCATATACGTAACACAAGGTGCAAGTGGATGTTTACTGTGCTATGACTCAGCTGCCGAACTACAGGTAATTCCTAAAATATCTGTGTTTACAACTGGAAACAATAAAGCTGAACACTTATGCCAGAAATATTCGTCGATTTTCGAAGGCATAGGCAAGTTAAAAGACATTGAAATAGACTTGCACCTCGACCCAAGCGTTCAGCCGGTACAACAGCCGCACCGACGCATACCGTTCCATGTACGTAATGACGTGGAAAATGAACTGAAAATCATGTTTGACAACGATTTGATAGAGGAAGTGGATGGTGGAGCAACGCCATTAGTGGAGCAAATATGGTTGGCTATCTTTCAAGGGGGTGGTCTACGGAGTGTAACATTTGTTTTTGTATACCAAAATGATCGCCTGGGTCTATAGTTATCAAATTCAGCGTTTGCCACTTTGGCAAACCTTGCATAACTCTGCAGTGGCCAGTTATTTACGTTACCTCGTTATATTTTGGCTATCAAACATATTTATCGATGTCAATAAGAAATATGTTTAAACAATAGAAATGTATCAAATATTCATATTTTCTGCAAGAATGATTAACATGCTGTAAATAAGGCTGCTTAGAAAACAGTTCAGAACTTCTGTGCTGTTGTTTTCGTTACAATATAATATGTACCCCTCGAAAATTTAAAATGTAACTTAGGTTGTTGCATTTATAAACAATTTATGATAAAATAGCCCAAACTTCTTCAATTTTCTAATTGTCTCGTTAAATACCATTCTAACAAAACAAATTTGAGACCTCTAGCTTTTATACTTTGTCAAATATGTACTGTTAAACATGATTACACCTATTCCCTGTTGGTGGCTGCAAACTCATTTTCCTACAATAGTTCGTTCAAAAGGTGGCTAGTAAGTTATTATAAACTGACGAATTGGCCCTGTTGCAATAAGATCATGCTAAACATGATATAAAACAACAGTTCACAAAATGTTTTGCACCTTAGAATACGTATTTTAACCAAAGTAACGTACTTAACAGATTTAGATGTTTGAGTAAAGCAAAGGTCATTCCCACCACGAATATATTTATTTTTGAAATTCTGACTTTTAACAACACAAATGTGATGACAGTAGTTGCTATTTATTGTAAATTGAAAATTTTGCATAGTTTAACCGCCTACTTAGACAGAAAACCGTGTTATTTACATGACTTGCAAAGCTGAGATTGTTCTGTTGTTTAAATGAAGCCTTTGTTAATTAATCTGTACATGAAATATGATTATTTTTTTCACCAATAGCCAAATGACTTTTAAACAAAACCTAGGGTATCAAACTAGCTAATCATAACTTACAGTTTTGTACTCAGAAAGGTAACGTTAATAACCTTTATTTCAAAACAGTCACTGAGATTAAATATTACTACTGCCAAATATGTATAAGCTTTATCATTTTGAGAAAAGTGAAAACATTTCTAAAAGGCACATTTGACCGGTTAAAGGCTACCCAAAGTGACTCTTTATTGAAAGCTTCATGGCAGAGTATCCGTTGTGGAGTATTGATGTTATAGTTTGTGTCATCCACTTATCTGTTATTTTCCAAAAATCGCTAATTTTCATCGACATATTTGCTATCATTCTGCCATATATAGCCATATATAGAAAAAGACAGAAATGGGTGAAAACAGGCATTTGTGTGACTAATTATGTTTAGCTTATGCTGGCTTTGTGATCATCTGCATGGAATGGGCTGCATGTTATTTGGCTAGTATCATCTGACTACTTGTCATAACTTTATGCTGCTATTAGCAATTTGGTATTGCGAGTGGATTTTTTCACAGAAGGAATACATTCCTGATCGCTGTGCCTTTACACTTCTTTCTCTGTTTTGACATTTTCCTATAAAAAGCAATATATAAAACGAATGTTTAATTTTTTGCCTTAAAGCATACATTTTCATCAAAGTAACGTATATAGCAGGTTGAAAAGTATGAGTTATTTTATTCTAAAGCAGCAATTGTAAAGTTCCGTGTGCTTACCATGAAAAGTTCCGTCGTACCTCATCGTATTGAAAATAATGTTTGGGTTAATCTAGGCTCATTCAGAGTCAGTTTGGAAGAAAAAGGAAAAGCTGAACCTGGTGCTAGGGGGCATTGTCATTGTTGCAACATTACATTGCTGGGGCACACACTCAGCTTAACCAAGGGTGCTAATTTTGTTTTCTCTGATGCATTCTTTGCTTCCAGAGAATCTCCCTTTAGAATTTTATTAGGTGAACGGATATTGTGTGAAATGAAATAACTATGACTATCTTGGCCTCCCTGTCTAATGGGGGTAACCTTATTACTTTGAAATCTTCATCAAATGATATTTAATTCGAGTCAATGATAATTCACTAACTTCAACTACTTGTTTTGGTAGTCGAAAAAGGTAACGTATACAACATTCAACAGTAAACGATTTGTCAGATTACCCCATTACTGTTAAGAAGTTTTCATATTAATGCTAGAGTAACAAGGTGCAGAAAGTAACCGCCTTCAGGTATAACGCAAATGTTGAAAGCAAACATTGAGGTGCCGAAGGTTAACCTAACAGCAGTATAGCCATACATCTCTAAATGGATTTAAATATTTGATGCATATACATGTATTTAATTGTTTTAAATAATTATAGTCCCAAAGAAAGGGCTAAGACAGTAACATAATTACCCATTATTTTTTCTATATAATACATTTTTATTAGTAATATGCCTGTTTTAGATCTTTTACTTAAAGGCGGTTATTTTCTGCACCTGGTAACCAGAGCATGAATATGAAACTTGTTTATAGTAAAAGGGTCTGTCCCAAGAACTGAGGATTTTTTAAAGCTTCATCTTGCTGCATCATACCAAACAGATGATATCATAAAGAATCGTAATTCTAATCTGACAAATCGTTTACATTGAATGTTGTATACGTTACCTTTTTAAATACTATTTAAAGGAGTCAAAGTAAGTGAATTATCATTGCCTCAATTAAAAGGTCATTTTGATAATGGTTTTAAAATAATAACAGTATGTCATAGTCATATTATACGTGCCTGATCTTGAAAGGAATCAATTAAATCGAGTCCGCTATGTTCTTTCTCATGTGTATTGCTTGCTTTCATATGATCTTCTAGTATATTTTGGAAATAATACTGTATCATCGTGAATGGACCACCTCAATGTTTTACTACAATCTTTAATGCTTCTGTAGATGATTCCTATTTCTGTGGATGATATAACCCTTCCAGAAATTGTCTACTCTTAAAGAAAACACTTTTCTCTTACAGTAGCCAATTCTTTCCTTTTAAAGTTTACTCCCATTTAGAAGAAAGACTATAGTAAAATTTGCAGAATATTTTCACGTAATAGTGTATCCAGTCACCTTAAATTCTTGGACTGATTATTTTAACTCTGAAGGAAGATTTCCTGGAAACAAGGCATGGATCACAAATATAAATAAATAAGTAAATAAATAAATAAATGAAAAAATAAAATTAAATAAAGCAAAACAACAACCTCGGTTTAACTAAGTTTATATCCAGGAATGTAATGTTGCAACACTGCTAACGCAACCAAGCACCACCTTCAGCTAAATTCCTTTTTCAAATCGACTCGTAATGAGTCCAGATGATCCCAACTGACCAGAATATACATAATTTGCATTTAAATGAAGTACAAGAAAGAGTTTTAAGGTAGCCGCATGACAATTTACACTAGGTGAAGTAAAATAACTTTTACTTTTTAACCTGTTATATACGTTACTTTGGTTTAAATATATGCTGTAGGGCCAAAATATTTTAACTACAGTTTTAAATATTGCTTTTATAGAAAACGGTCAAAACAGATAAACAGTGTAAAAGGGCACCGATCAGGAATCGTTTTAACTACTGTCACAATTCTTGCTCCCACAACACCAAACAGTAATTAGTAACATAAAGTAACAAGACATGTACTCAAACGATACTAACGGGTGGCCAAATAAACAACCAGCCCATTCCATGCAGATGACCACAAAGCTAGCCTTAATCAAACATACCCAGGAACACATATTGTCAATTTTCACCGATTTTTTTGTTTGTTTCTATTTACATCAGAATGACGGCCAATAAACAGAAAAAAACAAATTTTTTTTTTCAAGGCTACAGGTAAGTGGAAAACACAAACTATAACACCAATACACCAAAACGGATGCACCAACTTAGAAATGTCACTGATCAATCATATAGGTTCGGTTTAAATCAGTCGAACGTGCCGTTTTGAAAATATTTTAACTCAAACTAATAAGGATGAGGCACATTTGGCTGTAGCAACAGTTAATCTCAGGAATTGTTTTCCAATAATGGTTACAAACGTTACCTTTCTGATTACAAAACTGTATGATATGATTAGTTATTTTGATATAGTGGATGTTTTAAACGTGATTCTGATATTAATGGAAAAAATAATAGTGTTCCATGTACAGGTTAATTCATGAAGGCTTATTTTTAGTTGTAGGACAATCTCACCTTTGTATGTCATGTAAATAACACTGTTTGCTGCCCGAGTAGCCAACTTCACCACGCAAAAAATTCATTTAACGATAAATAAAACGCATATTTATCACAACTGCATCGTTTAAAAGTCAGAATTTCAAAAGAGTGTTTTCCTGGCAGGAATGATAGACGCTTTACGCAAACATTAACAATCTGTTAAGTACGTTACATTAGTTTAAATATGTGTTGTAAGGTCAAAAATATTTTTAAATAGTTGCATTATATCATGTTTAACATGACCTCATTGCAACAAACCCAATTTGTCAGTTTTAGATAGCTTATTAGCCATCTTTTGTAAGAATAATTGCGTGAAAACTGACTTTCTAGCCTCCGACAGGGAATAGGTATAACCAAGTTCAACAGTACATGGTTAACAAAGTATAAAAGCTAGAGGTCTCAAATTTGTTTTGCTAGAAACATATTGAAAGTTGCTAGTTAGATAACAGGAAAATTGAACATGTTTGGGCTATTTTGTCATAAAGTTTTCGTAAAATGCAACAATTCAAGTTTGAATTTTAAATTTTCAAGGGGTACATTATATTTTGTCACGAAAATAACAGCACAGAAGTTCTAAATTGTTTCCACAGTAGCTTAATTTATAGTAAATTAATCATTCCTACAAAAAATATTGACATTTGATACATTTTTAATGCTGAAGCATACTTCCTATTGACTTAAAGGAATATTTTTGATATTCAAAATTTACAGGGGTAACGTAAATAACTGGCCACTACAGAGTTATGCAAGGTTTGCCAACGCTAAATTTTATAACTACAGACCAAGGCGATCATTTTGATATATGAAAACAAATGTTACACTCCGTAGACCACTACCTCCCTTTTCTAGGCCACTTACGCAATCATATTTGCTCCACTACATGGGTGTCACCAATAGTCGTTGCACCTAAGCCCAAATCACAAAACGAGGTAAGGATATGTGTTGATATGAGAGAGCCAAATCGTGCCATAAAGCGCACACGATACATAATTCCGACTGTAGACGACATAATAGTGGATCTAAACGGTGCCAAAGTCTTTTCAAAGCTGGACTTAGTGAAAGGCTATAACCAGTTAGTCCTGGCAGAAAGCTCGAGGAGCATTACATGTTTCACAACACATTCAGGATTATTTCGATATAAACGATTGTGCTTTGGAATAAGTTCCGCTGCTGAAATATTTCAAAATACGTTAAGAAACGTGTTACATGGATTAGAGGGTGTTAAGAACATAAGTGATGACATAATAGTATATGGCAAAGATCAGGAAGAGCATGACAAAAGGCTCGAGGCAACATTTGCTCGACTGCAAGAAAGAAACTTAACTTTACATAAGAACAAGTGTGAATACAACAAGGATAGAATTGAATCCTTTGGACATGTATTCAGCGCAGCAGGAATTTCAGCTTCAACACAGAAGGTGGATGCCATCAAGAACATGGACACACCATCATGTGTGTCAGAGGTACGTTCATTTTTAGCCATGAGCAATTATTTGTCAAGGTTTATTCCACAATACAGCACGATCACAGCTCCATTAAGATACCTGACCAGACAGGATGTGCAATGACACTGGTCAAAAGAACAAGACGATGTATTTAACGAACTGAAACGTGTGTTAACAAGTGAAACAGAAATGGCATATTTCGACCCAAAAGAGCAGACTGATACTTCATTGTTCGTGGACGCAAGCCCTGTAGGCTTAGGTAGTGTTTTGATGCAAAATGGAAAAGTAATTGCATACGCGAGCAGAGCGCTATCAGATGATGAACAATGTTACTGTCAAACTGAACGCGAAGCCCTGTCCATTGTTTGGGCGGTTGAACACTTCAGATTGTACCTATACGGACATTATTTCACGTTAATCAGTGATCACCAAGCCCTTGAGATCATATTCAATAATCCAAAATCAAAACCGCCTGCAAGGATTCTATGCTGGCAGTTACGTTTGCAGGATTACAATTTCAAGGTCGTTTATAAAAGTTGCAAGTCTAACATTAGCGATTACCTGAGCAGACACCCAAACAAAGATCAGCTGATTGCCGATAATAGCAGACAGCAGGATATTGCGGAATGCTATGTGAACTGTTTGATAGACAGCAATGTTCCTAAGTCCATGACCCAGAAAGAAATCTGCCTCAGTACACATAATGATCATGAACTTCAAACGGTGATACAATGCGTAAAATCAGGCAGCTGGGATAAATCTTATCAAAACAAGACTGTAGATACGTTTTGCAGGTTACGGAATGAACTCACGTTGGCGAAAGTGCAGCATGGAGAAATTTTGTTGCATGTCAACAGACTTGTTATTACAGTCACGAGTAGTCAAGATTGCTCATCAATCACACCTCGGGATTGTAAAAACTAAGCAGTTGTTAAGAGAGAAAATATTTCCCTGAGATCGATAGGAAAGTTGAACTGTGTCGAGGGTGTATACCGTGTTTAGCAGCCACACCCATGAAAACATCTGAACCCTTACAAATGTCAGATTTACCGGATGCACCATGGACAGTGCTTAGCATAGACTTTTGTGGACCTTTTCCCAATGGGAGTTATTTACTCGTTATAATGGACGAATATTCCAGATACCCAGTCGTTGAGATAATCCAGTCATTGAGTGCGAAAACTGTTATACCAGTTTTGGACAAAATCTTTGGATTATTTGGGTCATTAGATGTGCTAAAATCGGATAACGGTGCTCCTATGAACTCAGAAGCATTCAAAAACTTTGCGAACTATCTAGGATTTGAACATAGGAAGATCACACCTCTATGGCCAAAAGCGAATTCAGAGTGTGAAAGGTTTAACGAAACAAAATGCAAGGCAATTCGTGCAGCCTTCGTGGAGAACAAAGACTGGAAGCAAGAAATGTACAACTTCTTGAGAAATTATGGAGCAACTAAGCATGCTACATTAAACAAGGCTCCAGCAGAAATTTTGTTTGGTAGGAACATAAAAACTAGACTGCCGCAGTTTACACCCAAATCAAATGACAAGAAACTCAGAGATATCGATCAGCACAAAAAGCTGAAAATGAAATTGTATGCTGATGAGCGCAATAATGCACGAAAATCAAACGTGACACTTGGTTATTAAAGATCTGCAAGGCAGAAGCCACATCGCATTTTTTTAAATGTTTACTCTAAAGAAATGGAAACACACTTTTGATATGTTGATATGTTCTAAACACACCAATAAAAAGCGATCATATTAATTTCACAATACTCTACAATCTCATTTCTTACATGTGAAAGTTGTATAAATTCAAACTGATACACTCTTAAGTCTTTTTTTTCATCAGTAATCTTCTTGTTGGAGAAACATGAAACATTTCGTCTGGAGTTCTTTGATAGTTTTTATAATTTTTACATGAAAATACCCCCGCCACCCGACCTCCCCTTTTCCTAGGGGACTGCTCTAAAAGGAAAGAATTTGTTCTCTGTAGAGAATTTTTTTCCTTTACGAGTAGCCCCACTTGGCAGTGTATTCGATGTACTTGAAATGAAAATTGCCAGCCGATTAGAGCCTAAAGTATCAAAGTAACCCTATGTATTCGGCAAAATCAGCCATTTCTGTTCATTGAATTTTAACATGTCTGCTCTTGTTGTCAGGGATGCTGTAAACACTGCAGTCCCTAATCAGACTGCTCGAAGAGACTAGGGGTGGTCAGGTGGTGCGATGGTGCTGTGTATAACTTCCAGCGCCGGGGCGCTCTACTGATTTGGATAATAGTAGGGCAAGGGCCTACTGTGCTTGCAGTAGGTGTTGGGGGAGGGTTGTTTGGACATTTTTTCTCTGGTCTATCATTTCTCTTCTTTCTCCATCTTTCTGGGAGAAGGTCCGATATAGACTGAAATACTGTCTCAAAGGGCCGTTAAATCAATCAATCAGTCGAAGTGACTGATATGTGCAGTCTACATAGTTTCCCACAAATTTCCAACTATGAATGGAAAACGTTATACAATGCTAAGATGTAGATACACCTCCATGTTTTCCACCATTTTTACCAAGGGTAACAAGCTCTGTCACTTCCTGTTTGCTTCTCTGGATGGAAAATTCCTTCCGAAAATTAGGCAACATGTAAAGAAAAGAACTTGCTCCTCTAGGAGCTAATTTTCTTTTAAAAGTTGACATTTTAAGGCTGCAAGACTGGTAATGACACAGTGGCCTGCCCCTGAATGTGTGCAACTCAGTAATAAGTATCCAGGCATAAAGTCTACAGCATGCTATACAGATTCAGATCAGACTCTTATACGCAGCAGTCTGAGTGCGGTCTGCTTTCTTTGCAAAATGTGATATGCGAATTCTGTAAAAGTTCTAATTACTTTAGGAACTGACTGAATCAGATCCCAAACCCCATCCCCAACATCAAAGGGAAAGATTGACAAAGACATCCCAACAAACAATAAATTACAAGTGATAAGCCGAGTCAGCAGCTCTTACCCAAATAGGTGGCAACTCAGCTATCGTTACTGAACTAAATAATTTAGACCAACAGAAGGGTTACAACAGACTAAGCAAATTATACGAAAAACATTTAACAACTATTTTACCTACTTTCTATTTGTATTATAGAAGGTTTAAAATGAGAAAACAATAAATTAAACACCACCGAACATAAAACAAATGCAACCGCAACGAAAGTACCGCTTTGGGATGGTCAGTAATAACTACTGGAGGGGTTTAAACCGGTTTTTCTGGGCCCAAACCTTCACCATCACCCTCCGCCGCGGTGCACACAATTAGTTGGTAGTATGGTTCGTATGGAGGTCCCCTTACTCACCAGAGAGTCATCACGGCCAACATTTAAAATCAAGAAAAGACTGTGATGAAGCAAGGATGAGGACTCGACAGCCAAAACGTGCTGAGACACCTGGAGATCCCTGGGGCGTCAGCAACACCACTACAACACTTAGGTCTGGTCAAACACTGCATATCCAGATCAAACGGACCCCAAAGGAGCAGTCTTGTCAGGTTCTACACAGTTTGCCATTTCATCCCCATCTTTTGAATGCATTTCTGCACTGTAAAATTGACTTGGTTCGGCTTTAGGACAATTATGGTGACTATTTTAGGTTTCCCATTTTTTAGAAATTTTACGTTTAACACCCTGTTCACTCTGAAAAGAAAGATATAAAGAGCTATTTCTAAAATGAAAGGGATAATATTTCCAAGATATTGAATTTAAGAACAAGTACATGTAATAAATGTTCATAAAAGTAAAAAGTATGCAAAGACCAGGAACTGAAACAATCAAAATCCAAATCCAGCCCTCAAACCATAGTTGGAAACAACTAAGATTACAAATAATCAAGATACAGAGAACATATGGCCAACCGAGTGAGCAGCTTGTTCCCAAAAGGTGGCCACTCAGCAACCCAAACCAAACCAAAAATAATAAGAACTTACATAAACAACGCATCTATATACAACAAGCATAGAAAAGTCAATAGAATGCCGGTCAATCCAAAACCATCTATTTCAATTGACTAACCGGTTTCATATTTTACAATAAATATATTCTCAAAGCATTTAGTATTAGAAACACTGTTACCTAAAACAAGTATACAAGTAGCCTGTGAAGCGTTATTATTGTCCGACCAGTACAACAGTTTATGTTGTTGTTTTCATATTTAACGACGTGTCAACCCACTAGATTATTTGCGTCTAGGTTAAGCTTGACGCTTACACATGTTATGCGTTGTTATTGTCCGACCAGTACAACAGTTTATACGAGTCTTTGCGTACATTTTGTGCTCTTTTTGTGCCCCCAGTCAAACCTATAACAATTAAAGTCTCTCATTTGTCTCTGTCTCCAGAATTCCACCGTACTGATTATGTCGTGGAAATATTTACAAGTCTGGGTCATGTTCAAAACATCAAGAATTGATAATTTGTCTGTGATCAACTCTATGATTTCTGGTGGCATCGTGGAAAATGTCGGAACATTACGTGGTGTGGCATTTGCCATACACGAACAACGATCAACAGTTAGGTTTATCCCTAAGAAATGTATTTCACTTATTATTTGTCGCTGTGAGGGAGCAATAACTATTTCAAGCTCCGACAACCTTATGATATCTCCGACTCTAGATGTGAACCTGCAATTGTGGAGGTATCCTAGTTTCATTGCTACCTCCATTTATGCAAGCGGACTTCTTTGTCCACATGGGATCAGTTCGTCTTGCCAATTATTTCTGCCTAGAGCTTCCGACCAAATCCCGATAATTGAGTCTGTACGTTTGTATGTGATAGTTATCTTGAAATTAATATTGTTTAAACCAGTTATTTCTGTCTCTATGTTATATACATGCGTGCAGTCTAGCCTCCTTCTAACCGGAGGCTAATGCTGACATAGCCGTCTTTTACAACCCGTACAATAACGACAGCGCTTCCTCTGAAAGTTTTGTGGATCTCTTTTGCCCGTCTGTGATAAGGGCATACATCGACCCGTCTTTTATTTCCGGAAGGTGATAGTTTTCTTGTTCTCTCCATTCCTTTCCTGTCAACAGCCATTTTTGCTCCAAACGTGATCTGGTTAGTTAGAAAGACAAGTTGCCATTAGACAAGTTACCATACTGTTGTCTGGTCAGTTAATTCCGTTGTACTGTAACTTTATTGTTTATTAATTGTCAGGTTATTGACTGGTTTGCTGCTCGGAAGGCGGAGGGTGAGGGTGAAGGTTTGGGCCCAGGAAAATCGGTTTAAACTCCCCCCCCCTCCCCCCCCCCCCCCCCCCCCCCCAGTAGTTATTACTGACCGTCCCAAGGCGGTACTTTCGTTGCGGTTGCATTTGTTTTATGTTCGGTGTTTTTTAATTTATTGTGTTCTCATTTAAACCCTTCTATAATAAAAATACAAAATAGGTAAACATAATTGTTTTACGTATAATTTGCTTAGTCTGTTGTAACCCTTCTGTTGGTCTAAATAATTTAGTTCAATGAAGATAGCTGTGTTGCCACCTATTTGGGAAAGAGCTGCTGACTCGGCTTATCTCGTAATTTATTGTTTGTTGGGATGCCTTTGTCAATCTTTCCGTTAGATGTTGGGGATGGGGTTTGGGATCTGATTCAGTCAGTTCCTGAAGTGTAGTTACTCTTTAAATTAGAAGTGTTAAGCACTATAACCAAATCTTCTGTCATGTTTCGACAGAACGACGCATGCTTTCGCTCATCGACACAAAACGGTTCTACTTTTCGGCTAACGAATCGTTAAGGTCACTACAGACTTAATCAGGGCACAGCACCCGATGCAGTGACTTAAAGCAGCTCAGCTAAATGTGAGTAACGAACATATAGTCTTTTGCCAGCAGTCGCCATAATAGTATTCTTTCCAGAAAATATGATGGCCCTTAAAAGGGCCGTTTGGGTGCTAGCTGTTAATAGCTAAGTCTACGAAAAGAGTTTCAGTGCCTCGGTTTGGTCCTCAGGGATCATAGGCCTCTTTACACTCCTCACAAGGTGAAATGAAATAGTCTTCGTGAAACCCTTCGTCTTCGTCTACACAGCTGTGTTTCTGTCTAATTAAAATACAGAGCCATTTATTGCATTCAAGAATACAGCGTCTCTTGCAGATGCTTTCGGAAGGCTGTCCCAGTTATATAAAAAAGGGTTCGTTTTTTTTATATAACAGTCTTTATACGCATGCCGCTATAATTTCGGTGGGTAAAATTGTAATGATTAGTTTTGATTAGTTAGGTGTGAATCTTGGCGTTCGGTTATAACTGAATAATAAAGGTGATTAGAACTGAACCATTTGTTTTTTATTCGTTAGGTGTGAATCTAGGCATTCGGTTATAACTAATAAAGGTGAATGAATATAACTGAACCATTTGATTTTTGATTCGTTAGGTGTGAATCTAGGCGTTCGGGTATAACTGACTAATAAAGGTGAATGAATATAACTGAACCTTTTGTTTTTTTGACTCTTTAGGTGTGGTTATAACTGACTGTGAAAGGTGATAATTGAACCGCGGCACGACAAAGCAACAAAGTAGCATATGCGCCCAGCGATAACTCAGATAAGCCTGGGCATCCGCCCAGTCTGATCAGAGTCTGCCCAGTCTGATTAGAGTTTTTGATGTTCGCATGGTGCTGGGGCGTCCTACCGATTTGGAACACTGTAGGGCAAGGGCCTACTGTGCTTGCATTGGGTGCGAGACATTTTTTCTCTCGTCCATCATTTCTCCTCTTTCTCCGTCTTTGTGAGATGGGCTGATATAGACTGAAATACCGTCTCAAAGGGCCATTAAACCCAAAACAATCGATCAATCAATGTTCGAATGGAGCTTGCTTAAAACGAATTATATACGTTCTTTAAATGAATTTATGAGTCGAGGTACTTGTCCATGCACTTTTCCATTTTGTCAATTCTCTTTAGGTAGCCGGGCCGGGTAGCGCAATCGGTGGGGCACCTGACTCGTAAGTCAGAGGTCCGGGGTTCGAATCCCGGTCTGGCCACATACTTTCGTTTCTCCTTCCGCTAATTCAAGAAGGGCAGTTGTCAGTTACTGGCGAAAGTATGTGCACTTAGTACTGGTTAACCGCTTAGGAGGTCTAAGCCTGCCCAGGAATAGTGTGGTTAGGTTAACTGACCGTCCCGACATGACCTTAGTTGTTTACCGTGGACGTTAAGCATCAAATCAACCAACCAACCAACCAATTCTCTTTAGGCGCACATCGAAGACTGATCAGACTGGCAGGTTGCCCAGGCTGATCTGAGTCCTCGCTTGGCGCACAAGCCACTTTGTTGGTTGACTCAATTGTTGGTTTATGTATATGTGTGCTTTCTTCCTCCTTAATACGTGTAAACAAAGAAAGCGAGAAACCTGCGTAGTACACCAAAACTTAAGTAAAAATGTGTAATAATGACAAATTTAACCCTATGAGTATATACACCCAAGTAATTTAGAAACTGTTTGAACGACATAAACAACAATAATGAGACTTTAAAAACTGTTACCGCAATGGGTCGTTAATCAAGTGAAGCGCCAAACGATTGGCTGAATCTTTTAGGTAGTCATGATCCATTGGAAAAGTTTTAAGTGGGCGGAGCATTTAACTTGACTATATCGAAAGTGGGCGGGATGTTCTGTACTTTTGTTTGTTTCATAAAACGTTTTTTGGTCTTTCTTTTTTACAATCAACAATAATAATAATTGTCGAAGCTAGCAAAATGTTATTTTCTAGCATTTTCCCATATTTTACCTTGCCGTAACATGGTCAAGATCAACCCAAGGTCATCGTTTGAACAATATCGATTATACTTGAGTACCTAATGCTACATACAAAGTTTAAAGCTATCGGTCAATTGGTTCTGCAAACGTTTAAAACTTTTTATCATATATGTGTGTGGCAGCCATGTTGGTCATGTGACCGGACCAATCTGAACAAATGATTATTTCCTCTACCACTGGAGGCAATATATGAAATTTAGTTACAATTGGCCATGTGGCTTTTGAGGAGATTTCTTGAAATTGTTAAAATATGAGAGTTCAGGGTCAAAGCTCAAAGAATGACATTGACCTCTTGTACTCATAAATCTTCATGTGCTAATTAAGATGAATATATATACCAATTTTTAGACTTTCTTCAAAACTTTCCACAGAATCTTCTTTTCTAGCATTTTCCCATATTAGACCTTGCTGTAAAAAGGTCGAGCAATCTTGGTAGATCTCGAGTACCCAATGCTACATACCAAGTTTCAAGGCCAGGGGTCAGTTGTTTCTGGATAAGAAAAAAAATAATGCTTTTTACCATATATGGGCATGACAGCCATGTTGGTTATGTGACCTGGACTATTCAAACAAATTTTCGTTCCTAATTTAATCTGGTTCTTTTATTTTCGCACTGGAGATAAAATTCCTGACAGGTTTGAAGAATGAAAACAACAAGACAAAATCAATACTTGCAAGCGATCCTTAAAAACTCGAGACTGAGCAGGCCAGCAAATTGCATTCGACAGCCGTGGAATTTCCGGATAACCTGGTACTTCCTCTGAGAACGAAAGAGAAAGTACTTGATTTGGATGAACAATTGAAAGATGACAACCTTAAAAAACAACTGGTAAGATGGTGTATTTTGATGCATTTTGATGCTTTAGTGTCAACTAATATTGGCAGAAGAGACGAGACTGTCTACTCACAGGGTAGCTAAGCTGACAGTGCATTGTAATTACATAAGAAAATTAACCGAAATATCCAGTTTGGATGCTGATGCTGGCACCAGATTTTGTATCACCTACAAGATTTTCCCCTGCCTTGTATCTAAGTTTTTGGGACTGACACACCAATTTTTAGGGTCCATTGCCAAAAGTTAAGGGTTCTGTGCTCTAAAACACCTTACAAAATGTCCAAATCAAAATTTAAAATTTTACAAATACTATATTCTGAAAACCATTACTTTGTTTTGTGCCAAAAATAATTTATTTTTTATTAGAATTTATCACTTTTTAGTAGTATTTGGAATTTGTTGTGAGAGTCCCAGTGGATGCGCACATTATTTCTTTGAGTCACAGACATCATTTTATGAGTCTGAGACCTTCTATCTTGTGTCTGGGAAAACCCTTCACCTACTGTACATCAGCTAGTATAGTTATTTTTGTCTCACCTACAAGTAGCAGAAGTGAGAAAAAGGTGTAATTTATCTTGCATTATCAGCCACAAAAGTTGTCATTGTTTTCTGGTTTAGCTCTGCTCTGTGTGAGACAATTCGCTGACAGGTGAGACACCACATTCCATGGAATTCTTGTTTAAGAATTGAATTTTATGCCTCCCCAGTCATGCAACAGACTAATACTAGAATTGTTTTTCTATGAAAAAAACAGATGTCTCCCCCCTTTTTGATGTCAAAAGGATCAGTCATTAAATACAATTTCAAACGGAAACTTTAAATACAATTTCTAATTCAAATACTGGTCATTTTTCATGCAAACAATGAGCTTGTATCCAGTAAAGATATCCTGCCAATGGATTTTGTGATAGACTAACAGACAGACGCCAAGGGAAAAAACAATATGTTTCCCTACCCTGAAGCAGGGATTCATAATAAGTAAAAAGTATAAATGCAAGAGTTATAGTTGTTATGCTCTGCATGTCATGTAATGTTGACTGATATTCATATTTAGTTTTTGTCAAAAAATATAAATGCAAGAGTTACAGTGCTCTGCACGTCGTCTATTTATATGCTGACTGATATTTGTATGAAGTTTCATGAATATAGCTTAAACGGTTTTCAAGTTATAGAGCTTAGACGATTGAGACACGATTTTGTGAATGACAAAGTTCCAAGGGAAATAACTCAAATAGTATAAATGCTGTGCTCTGTGACTTTAATTGAAATTCTAAACATTTTAAGAGTTACATTAATGTATAATATATCTGCTACAAATGATATACCAAAGGGTAAAGTCTGAATACAGTATCATATTAAATTCATATACATGTAGTGTCATATTGTTTTAAAATTCAGATGTACATGTACCAAATAAAATCATCGCAAATGACTGTGTGATACCCCACCACTGCAAACCTATTTCACTCCTCTAGTTTAACATAAAAAAGAATTCTGTCATAGCCAGTGTCTCACCTAGAAGTAATATAGAAAATATATCAAAAGGTTCCAGTATTGGAAGTATTTGACATTGACCTTATTGAAAGATTATGAACTTAGCACAAGACTTTCATGAACTTCCAGTCTTCCTCAGTGAAATCAGCTGATATGTGACTTGGTTTACTTTTAGGTTGCAACAATAACATCATCTATGCACTGCAGGTAGCATAAGGTGAAAGTCACATACTTGAACATGACCTATCAGTGGGACAAGATAGTTCGCCTGACAGCGACTTGCCCATCACCTAAAAAACTTTAACGTAAAACTTTAACATTTTGCTAATGCCGCCAACGCCAACGCCGGGGGTAGTGCAATAGCTCTTCCTGTACATTCGTACAGGTGAGCAAAACATTACATCAGAGTTTTCCTATTTTTTTTTTCTTCTTTTTAATGTTGATAAGTGGACAGACAGGTGAATGAATATCAGAGAAAAGCTATATACCCCTCACTATACTTCGTATGTATCAAAAAGTCCACCTGAACTGGTATTTTGCCATTTTACACCTCCATATTACCCCCATATTTCATAATTTAGCCGACACAACAAAACCAACGAAGTGGTTGTGTGACTGCGCAGAATCAGGTCAGCCTGAGCATTCACCCAGTCTAATCAGAGTCTTTGCTGTCCGCATGGAGGCAGCTTAGACCCTTAGCTACCCTTGAAGCGTTCTGCGACGAGTCTGATCAGACTTGGCAGATGCCCAGGCTGACCTGATCTTCGCTGGGCTCACATGTCGTTTTGTTGGTTTTGTTGTGTCACGGCTCGTATAATTCCTTTTTACAAAGGGAAAGAACCCTTTATGACTTCTTGTTTCCCTCCCTGCACAAATGGCTCATATTATTTCACCCTTCTTACAAAGGGAAAGAACCCTTTATGACTTCTTGTTTCCCTCCCTGCACAAAGTATTCCTTTTGAAACCGGGAAGTACTATTCCTTAGGGAGCAAATTCTTTCCTTTAGAAGTTGACCAAAATTGAGAAGGCTGGCGAAAATGATAGAGGTCCTCTGAAAGTGTACCCATTCACCTTAATTTTGCTGTGAACAGTTCTGATTTTTAGTCTGTATCACTTTCGGACACTGCTGTTTCTTTCTCTGGAGCATTGGTTGCATTTGTTGCTTTCACAATGTTTCTCTCTTTTCTGCCTCTACGCCTGTCTTCCGTAAATCTGAAGAAGTCTTTTGTAACAGATTCAATCTCTTGATCTGTTGCATTTGAAAAAAGTCCGTTCTTTCTTACAGCCTCTGAAATAGAACATATCTGAGTTTTAATTTCTTTTGAACTTTTATGCTTTCTTTCGTAACTCTTTCTGAGCTAAAACATGCATGTGTCAAGCTTTGCCTTGCTTGACAATGGATGGATGATGTCTTTGATGGATGACTTGTGATTTTCAGCAGTATTTCAGTCATTTCAGGACAATGTGAGGGTGATGATGAAAGGCTGTGTGTAGTATAGCTCCATTTACCATTGAAAAAATTCTGTCTTAAGAGGGAATTGAATCAGATTCGCAAGTTTTAAAGCAGCCAAGCACTAAACCCACTTAGCTAACCATGCTCCTTCACTTGCCTGACAAAGCTCTTATCTGACAGAAGAGCTGCCACTAACAGAGTCAAAGACCAGTGAAAGGACTGCCTCAGGGTAATTAACATCTATTAAAATCAATATGATCCGTAAACCATACTGATCCTAATAAACACCCCAGCTGAAATAAATGCCCTATCTCTTCTCCGAAAATAATTTCATATTAACTTGCATGAATTCCTGTTTGTTCCTCTGGATCAGACAGATCCTAGAAATAGGATCTACTCTCAAAGAAAAGAACTTGCTCTTAAAAGGAGCAAGTTCTTTTCTTTAAGAGTTATTATTGTCCGACCAGTACAACAGTTTATGTTGTTGTTTTCATATTTAACGACGTGTCAACACACTGGGTTATTTGCGTCTAGGTTAAGCTTGACGCTTACACATGTTGTGCGTTATTATTGTCCGACCAGCACAACAGTTTATACGAGTCTTTGCGTACATTTTTTGCTCTTTTTGTGGCCCCAGTCAACGATCAACAGTTAGGTTTATCCCTAAGAAATGTATTTCACTTATTATTTGTCGCTGTGAGGGAGCAATACCTATTTCAAGCTCCGACAACCTTATGATATCTCCGACTCTAGATGTGAACCTGCAATTGTGGAGGTATCCTAGTTTCATTGCTACCTCCATTTTTGCAAGCGGACTTCTTTGTCCACATGGGATCAGTTCGCCTTGCCAATTATTTCTGTCTTACGTATACATGGGGAGATGTTTTTACAAGCCTAGAGCTTCCGACCAAATCCCGATATTTGATTCTGTACGTTTGTATTTGATAGTTTTCTTGAAATTAATATTGTTTAAACCAATTATTTCTGTCTCTGTTATATACATGCGTGCAGTCTAGCCTCCTTCTAACCGGAGGCTAATGCTGACATAGCCGTCTTTTACAACCCGTACAATAACGACAGCGCTCCAACTGAAAGTTTTGTGGATCTCTTTTGCCCGTCTGTGATAAGGGCATACATCGACCCGTCTTTTATTGCCGGAAGGTGATAGTTTTCTTGTTCTCTCCATTCCTTTCCTGTCAACAGCCATTTTTGCTCCAAACGTGATCTGGTTAGTTAGAAAGACAAGTTGCCATTAGACAAGTTACCTTTCTTGTTCTCTCCATTCCTTTCCTGTCAACAGCCATTTTTGCTCCAAACGTGATCTGGTTAGTTAGCAAGACAAGTTGCCATTAGACAAGTTACCATACTGTTGTCTGGTCAGTAAATACCGTTGTACTGTAACCTAATTGTTTATTAATTGTCAGGCTATTGACTGGTTTGCTGCTCGGAAGGCGGAGGGTGAGGGTGAAGGTTTGGGCCCAGGAAAACCGGTTTAAACCCCCCAGTAGTTATTACTGACCGTCCCAAGGCGGTACTTTCGTTGCGGTTGCATTTGTTTTATGTTCGGTGCTTTTTAATTTATTGTGTTCTCTCCCCGTGCCGGACCCGGGGTTGAGAGAATAGGCCGGACGCCCCCTCCCCTTGCGCAGTCAGTAGAAACCTGACTAATAGGGGTGCGGCTTGTTGGCCGTGAGCTGCGACCCGTGTCGCTGGAAGAGGGGATCCTGGTGATTGAGCATGTCGACTGTGCTTGACGATTGCCATCGGCAAGCAACACATCACTTTGGCCTTAATTTCAGCTAGACGGGAGGCCATACGGGCTCGGGTATGGTCAATCGGCTTTGTCGCGCCAAGCCCTAGGAATAACCTTTGCTTTCTCTTCGTTTTCTTTTGTATCTTTCTTGATGCCAACCATGTTCCCATTCGTCTTTTCATCTGTCTTTTTTATTCCTAGAAGGCGGCGGCTTAACGGGTCAATCGTGTAGGCATCTTGCTTGTACGAGTATATCTCAGTGTATCTCTAACACTTGTGAGTTGGAAAACCACTCATTTTTGGTGTTCCCTTGTTGGGCTCCGGGGCGGGCGGAGAACATGTGGGATGAATGTACAATCCTTTTTTGTTATGGGGAGAAATAAACATAACAAATCGTCCCAACCAAACGTCAAAAAACGCAAACAGTCAACTGGAGAGTCATATGAATCTTCTGATTCAGAACCAGAAACTCAACAGTCCAATTCAGCAACTAACATAAATGTACCGCGCTTCTTGGTCGTGAAGTCACAAGAAGAAAATCGTACAATGGCAGATCTGTCCCCTTTCGTGATTGAAAAATGCATTCAATCAATTGCAGGACACATTAAAACAATTAAAAAACTCAAATCAGGTGACCTGCTGTTAGAGGTGGACAGAAATCAACAAGTCGAAAACCTCTTAAAGACAACCAAGATTTTTGATCTGAAAGTGAAAGTCTCACTACATAGTTCTCTCAATTCTTCTAAGGGTGTCATTCGCTGCCCGGAGCTACGTCCTTGCAGCGACAAGGACATCCTTGAAAATTTGAGAGAGCAATGAGTCATTGGTGTACGTAACGTCAGCATTCGCAGAGATGGTGTAATCAAACCAACTAATACATATGTTTTGACATTTAATACGCCAATTCTCCCGAAGAAAATCAAAGTTGCTTTTCTATCTGTTAACGTAGAGGTCTATATTCCAAATCCTCTAAGATGTTATCAGTGTCAGGTTTTCGGCCATCATGAAGATCATTGTACGAAAAAGCCGATCTGTGCAAACTGTGGTGAAGAAAGGCATTGCAGCGATGATCGCAACTGTAAAAATACATCCAAATGCGTCAGTTGCAATGGCAATCACCCAGTTTTTTCTCGTGACTGTCCGACATGGAAAAAAGAAAAAGCGGTTCTCAAAGTTAAATTTGAGAGATCAATAACTTTTCCAGAAGCGCGGAAAATCATTGAAGAGCAATTTGCAGCTCCAGGCAAAAGTTACGCCAGCATCACTAAAGTTGCTGGTGTACACGTTTCATGTACTGATGCACAAACGCAAACAGACGAAACGTGCCTTGCTGAACAAACGCCAACGTCATCTAAAGAAACACCAATATCTAAACCTGTGTCTCGAATGGGACAGATTGTCATGGATGCAGTTCAAAAGAATTCAGCTCAGCCAAAACCTGCTGAGTCTGCCCAAAACACTGCTGAAATGAAATCTACCCAAAAACCGAAAGACAAAGATAAAATAGATACGGGAAGAACAGCGAAGGGATCGGATGATCCCATTAAAACACATAACAGGTATGGTGCCTTTAACGAGGACGACATGGATACAGAGATTTGTCCTGCCAGTCCTCGTAAAGGTCTCATTGCTAGATTACCTACTTCTTAAGAATAGATCTAACCATCTTGCTCCAATATATATTCATAATAATTAATAATGAAAAACAGAATTATACAGTGGAATTGTCGAGGCTTAAAAGCCAACTATGAAGAAACATTGTTGCTCCTTAAGGATTATGAGCCTGCTGCTCTGTGTCTTCAAGAAACTCATCTAAAAGACAGCGATAACATTTCCATTCGAAATTATAACTCTTTTCATACATTTTCGCCAAACAATGAGAGAGCCTCTGGTGGTGTCTCTATCTTTGTCAATAATAATGCTCCTCATAGTCAAATACCTTTGCAGACGAATTTACAAGCTGTTGCAGTAAGCATAACTCTCCATCGCGTAGTCACTTTTTGTTCTATATATATTCCTCCCAGTTCGAGATTATCTCTCAAAGAGCTTGATGATCTCGTTCCACAACTCCCCTCTCCCTTCATCTTACTTGGAGACTTTAATGGTCATAATATCCTTTGGGGTTCCAAAGATATTAATGACAAAGGCAGAGTTATTGAAAATTTTATTGATAATCATGGACTTTGTCTATATAACACCAAAACTCCAACGTATCTACATCCAGCAACTGGTACATACACTTCTTTAGATCTTTCTATCTGCTTTCCCACCCTTCTTTTAGACTATGATTGGAAGGTTCATGATGATCTCTGTGGCAGTGATCACTTTCCAATATTTCTGAATAATATTGGTCAAGATATTGAAGAGCCAGTTTCAAGATGGAAATTAAATAAAGCTAACTGGAATCAGTTCCAAACCCTTTGTGAAACTCGACTTTTTGAAGACACAGTCCAGGAGGCTGATGATCCGATTGAGTCATTTGCATCGCTTCTTATTAATATTGCAGAAGAAACTGTTCCTAAAACATCAATAAAATCGGAAAAGGTTAGAAAGCCTTGGTTTACAGATGATTGTAAAAATGCAATTAAACAACGTAAAGGAGCACTGCGACAATTCAATAATCGTCCAACACATGATAATTTAAACAGTTATCGTGTTTTTCGTGCAAAAGCTCGTCGAACCATCAAAGAATCCAAGAAAAAATCTTGGAAACAATATGTTTCCAAATTAAATTCTCGAACTTCAATAAAGAAAGTATGGGACATGGTTCGGAAGATTCAGGGAAAAGGAAAATCGAGCTCACTCGGACACCTAAATGAAAATAATTCTAAAATTACTTCCAAAAAAGATATTTCTAATACCCTCGCTGATGTGTTTTCAAAAAATTCTTCTTCTGAAAATTACAGTCCAAAATTCAGAAATATCAAACAACAAAAAGAAAAACAAAATCTAAAATTTTCATCTAACATTACAGAAGCTTATAACAAGCCTTTCAGTCTTTCGGAACTTAAAGATGCTCTTTCAAAGGCCCATGATTCATCTCCGGGCCCTGATGATATTCATTATCAGTTTTTAAAACATCTTCCAGACTCTGCTCTTTTGGTTCTTTTGAAAACTTTCAATGATTTTTGTGAAACTGGTAATGTACCGAAATCTTGGAAAGAAGCTACGATAATCCCTATACCAAAACCTGGAAAGGATAATACGAACCCGAACAACTACCGTCCTATTGCTTTAACGAGCTGCATATGTAAAACATTGGAGCGAATGATCAATGAAAGACTCGTTTGGTACCTTGAAACAAATAATATTATTACAGAATTTCAGAGTGGTTTCAGGCACCAACGCAGTACTAATGATCACTTGGTTAGATTAGAAACCTTTATACGTGAACCTTACATCAAGAAGGAGCACTTAGTTGCTGTCTTCTTTGATTTAGAGAAGGCTTACGATACAACTTGGAAGTATGGTATAATGAATGATTTACATCAAATAGGCCTTAAAGGCCGATTACCAATATTTGTTCAAAATTTCTTATCTAACAGAGAATTTAAAGTACGTGTAGGTTCAACTCTGTCTGAGGCACACGATCAAGAACAAGGTGTGCCTCAAGGTAGTATTTTGTCTGTCACTCTTTTCAGTCTTAAAATAAACAATGTTGTTAAATGTCTTAATCCTGGTGTTGACTGTTCATTATATGTAGATGACTTTTTGATTTGTTATCGGTCAAAAAATATGCATACGATTGAACGTCAACTTCAACAAAATCTAAATAAAATACAAACGTGGGCGACTGAAAATGGATTCAAATTTTCTAAATCTAAGACAGTTCGTATGCATTTCTGTCATCTTCGTAGGGCGCATGATGATCCAGTTCTTAACCTGGACGGAACGCCGATTCCTGTTGTTGAAGAAAATAAATTTTTGGGTGTTATCTTTGACAGAAAACTCTCATTTATTCCGCATATTAAACAACTTAAAGCAAAATGTCAAAAAGCGTTGAACCTACTACGAGTTGTTGCCCATACTGACTGGGGAGCAGATCGTAAAGTTTTACTTAATCTGTATAGAACTATTATATGGTCCAAACTAGACTATGGCTCAATAATATATGGATCCGCTAGAAAATCTTATTTGGAAATGCTTGATCCCATTCATCATCAGGGACTCCGGCTCGCCTTGGGAGCTTTCAGAACATCTCCCTCGGAGAGTCTTTTAGCAGAGGCAAATGAACCAATGCTTCATAATAGACGTCTAAAACTCTCTCTGCAATATGCCCTTAAACTTAAGTCAAATCCATCAAATCCAACGTATGAAACTGTTTTTCGACCACAATATAAACCATTATTTGAGAATAAACCAAATATGATTCCTTCCTTTGGCATAAGAATCTCTTCAGAATTTGAAAATATGAATTTAGATTTAGACACAATTGAACAGTTTAAGGTTCCAGATGTGCCACCATGGACATTTACTCAGCCACGTGTTTTATTTTCTTTGCATACTGATAAAAAATCTCAAACTGACCCTCTTGTATTTCGAACTAAATTTAATGAACTGCTGTCTGACTTTTCTAACTATGAGACCTTATATACTGATGGTTCAAAGGATGGAGACAAAGCTGGCTCTGCTTGTGTTGCTTCATCCGAAACATACAAATGTAGATTACCTGCTAATGCCTCTATCTTTTCAGCGGAGATCAAAGCTGTTGATTTAGCCTTGGATCATATTGAACAGTCTAGGAATACAGATTTTATCATCTTTTCTGATTCCCTCTCTGTTCTGCAATCCCTAAATAATCGCCATATTGAAAACCCTCTTCTTTTGGATATTCTCTTGAAACATAATGACTTAGCTGAGCTAAACAACATTGTATTTTGTTGGCTTCCCAGTCACGTTGGGATAAAAGGCAACGAAAAGGCCGACATTGCTGCGAAATCGGCATTAGCTCTTCATATTTCTGATCTTAAAATTCCTTACTCTGATATCAAACCTTGCATAAATACTTATATTCATGATAAGTGGCAGATATCATGGAATGCTGCTGTCTTTAACAAACTACATTCTATCAAGCCTTCACTTGGTGAATGGCAACCATCGTATAGAATTGATCGTAAGGAAGAAGTAACTCTGGCTCGACTCAGAATCGGCCATACCTTTATTACTCATTCGTTTCTGTTGAAAGGTGAGGATCCGCCTTTGTGCATTCCTTGCCAGGAACCTTTTAGTGTGAAACATTTTCTTTTAGATTGCATGGATTTTCGTATTACGCGTGCTAGGTTCTTCCGTGTCAACAGTATGAAACAACTGTTTGACACGGTTGAACCAGCGAAAATCTTCTCTTTTCTGAAAGAGATTGGCATATATAGTAAAATATAGTTTAAGTAAGTCGAGGTAGTTTTACAACAGTTGATTTAAATTTGTGTTTACTCATCTCGCTGGTCGAGAGTTCGTTTTATGTTATCAGTCTTAAGATATCCGTTGATCGGCGCGTTTTACCACATACCCGACTTGATTCATTTTTATACTGTGCATTCATTTCTGCCATTATGAATACAGCACGTTTTCGTTTATAGCGTTTGCGGCGCGAAATAGCCCTTTTGGTGCTGATGTGCCGTAAAATCCATATCACTCACTCACTATTGTGTTCTCATTTTAACCCTTCTATAATAAAATACAAAATAGGTAAACATAATTGTTAAATGTTTTACGTATAATTTGCTTAGTCTGTTGTAACCCTTCTGTTGGTCTAAATGATTTAGTTCAATGAAGATAGCTGAGTTGCCACCTATTTGGGAAAGAGCTGCTGACTCGGCTTATCACGTAATTTATTGTTTGTTGGGATGCCTTTGTCAATCTTTCCGTTAAATGTTGGGGATGGGGTTTGGGATCTGATTCAGTCAGTTCCTGAAGTGTAGTTACTCTTTAAATTAGAAGTGTTAAGCACTATAACCAAATCCTCTGTCATGTTTCGACAGAACGACGCATGCTTTCGCCCATCGACACAAAACAGTTCTACTTTTCGGCTAACGAATCGTTAAGTTAAGGTCACTACAGACTTAATCAGGGCACAGCACCCGATGCAGTGACTTAAGGCAGCTCAGCTAAATGTGAGTAACGAACATATGAGCCGCGACACGAGAAAACCAACAATGTGGTTGTGCGCCCAGTGCAGACTCAGATCAGCCAGGGCATCCACCCAGTCCAATCAGATTCTGAGCTAAGCGCTTAAAAGGTAGCTAAGGGTCTAGGCTACCTCCATGCGGACAGTGGAGACTCTGATCAGACTGGGCGGATGCCCAGGCTGATCTGAGTCTGCGCTGGACGCACGACCACATTGTTGGTTTTTTCACGTCGCGGCTCATATAGTCTTGTGCCAGCAGTCGCCATAATAGTATTCTTTCCAGAAAATATGATGTCCCTTATAAGGGCCGTTTGGGTGCTAGCTTTTTATAGCTAAATCTATGAAAAGAGTTTCAGTGCCTCGGTTTGGTCCTTAGGGATCATAGGCATCTTTACACTCCTCACAAGGTGAAATGAAATAGTCTTCGTGAAACCCTTCGTCTTCGTCTACACAGCTGTGTTTCTGTCTATGATAAATTAAAATACGGAGCCATTTATTGCATTCAAGAATACAGCTTCTCTTGCAGATGCTTTCGGAAGGCTGTCCCAGTTATATAAAAAAGGGTTTAGTTTTTTTTATATAATAGTCTTTATACGCATGCCGCTATAATTTCGGTGGGTGAAATTGTAATGATTAGTTTTGATTAGTTAGGTGTGAATCTTGGCGTTCGGTTATAACTGACTAATAAAGGTGATTAGAACTGAACCATTTGTTTTTTGTTATTCGTTAGGTGTGAATCTAGGCATTCGGTTATAACTGACTAATAAAGGTGAATGAATATAACTGAACCATTTGGTTTTTGATTCGTTAGGTGTGAATCTAGGCGTTCGGGTATAACTGACTAATAAAGGTGAATGAATATAACTGAACCTTTTGTTTTTTTGATTCGTTAGGTGTGAATCTGGGCATTCGGTTATAACTGACTGTGAAAGGTGATAATTGAACCGCGGCACGACAAAGCAACAAAGTAGCATATGCGCCCAGCGATAACTCAGATAAGCCTAGGCATCCGCCCAGTCTGATCAGAGTCTGCCCAGTCTGATAAGAGTTTTTGATGTTCGCATGGTGGCGGGGCGTCCTACCGATTTGGAACATTGTAGGGCAAGGGCCTACTGTGCTTGCATTGGGTGCGGGACATTTTTTCTCTCGTCCATCATTTCTCCTCTTTCTCCGTCTTTGTGAGATGGGCCGATATAGACTGAAATACCGTCTCAAAGGGCCATTAAACCCAAAACAATCGATCAATCAATGTTCGAATGGAGCTTGCTTAAAACGAATTATATATGTTCTATAAAATGAATTTATGAGTCGAGGTACTTGTCCATGCACTTTTCCATTTTGTCAATTCTCATTAGGCGCACATCGAAGACTCTGATCAGACTGGCAGGTTGCCCAGGCTGATCTGAGTCCTCGCTTGGCGCACAAGCCACTTTGTTGGTTGACTCAATTGTTGGTTTATGCATATGTGTGCTTTCCTCCTCAATATGTGTAAACAAAGAAAGCGAGAAACCTGCGTAGTGCACCAAAACTTAAGTAAAAATGTGTAATAATGACAAATTTAACCCTATGAGTATATACACCCATGGCAAGTAATTTAGAAACTGTTTGAACGACATAAACAACAATAATGAGACTTTAAAAACTGTTACCACAATGGGTCGTTAATCAAGTGAAGCGCCAAACGATTGGCTGAATCTTTTAGGTAGTCATGATCCATTGGAAAAGTTTTAAGTGGGCGGAGCATTTAACTTGACTATATCGAAAGTGGGCGGGATGTTCTGTACTTTTGTTTGTTTCATAAAACGTTTTTTGGTCTTTCTTTTTTACAATCAACTATAATAATAATTATCGAAGCTAACAAAATGTTATTTTCTAGCATTATCCCATATTTTACTTTGCCGTAACATGGTCAAGATCAACCCAAGGTCATCGTTTGAACAGTATTGATTATACTTGAGTACCTAATGCTACATACAAAGTTTCAAAGCTATCGGTCAATTGGTTCTGCAAACGTTTAAAACTTTTTATCATATATGTGTGTGGCAGCCATGTTGGTCATGTGACCGGGCCAATCTGAACAAATGATTATTCCCTATACCACTGGAGGCAATATATGAAATTTAGTTACAATTGGCCATGTGGCTTTTGAGGAGATTTTTTGAAATTGTTAAAATATGAGAGTTCAGGGTCAAAGGTCAGAGAATGACATTGACCACTTGTACTCATAAATCTTCATGTGCTTATGAAGATGAATGTATATACCAATTTTTAGATTTAAATCTTCAAAACTTTCCACGAATCTTCTGTTCTAGCATTTTCCCATATTAGACCTTGCTGTAAAAAGGTCACCCCAGTCATAATTCGAGCAATCTTGGTAGATCTCGAGTACCCAATGCTACATACCAAGTTTCAACGCCAGGGGTCAGTTGTTCCTGGATAAGAAAAAAAAGCTTTTTACCATATATGGGCGTGACAGCCATGTTGGTTATGTGACCTGGACTATTCAAACAAATTTTCGTTCCTAATTAAATTTTGTTCTTTTATTTTCTTACTGGAGATAAAATTCCTGACAGGTTTGAAGAATGAAAACAACAAGACAAAATCAACACTCAGTACTTGCAAGCGATCCTTAAAAACTCGAGACTGATCAGGCCAGCAAATTGCACTCGACAGCCGTGGAATTTCCGGATAACCTGCTACTTCCTCTGAGAATGAAAGAGAAAGTACTTGATTTGGATGAACAATTGAAAGATGACAACCTTAAAAAAACAACTGGTAAGATGGTGTATTTTGATCCTTGAGTGTCAACTAATATTGGCAGAAGAGACAAGACCTATCTACTCTCAGGGTAGCTAAGCTGACAGTGCATTGTAATTACATAAGAAAATTAACCGAAATATTCAATTTCGATGCTGATGCTGGCACCAGAAAGACAACAACAACTTTTCCTGTTCTTTCGCTGGCACAGTCGGGAGGGCGTCTGACTTATAAGCCAGAGGTCCTGGGTTCGATACAGCCAGGACTCCTTTTTTCATTTCTCCTTCCGCTGATCAATAAGGGCAGTTGTCAGTTACTGGTGAAAGTAAGTGCACTTAGTACTGGTTAACCGCTGAGGAGGTCTAAGCCTACCCAGGAATAGTCTGGTTAGGTTAACTGACCTCCCGACATGGCCATAGCTGTTTACCACGGACGTTAAACAATAACACAACAACATAAGCATATAAGCCAAGCTTAAAATTATGTTCCGTATGCTCTCTCCATACATAGTTCCGAGCTACACCAAGAATGTCACTCAGTCAGATAATAGCGTATAACTGGTCAATGCAACGACAACTTAGCACGTGACATAGTCTCGCAAACAATATCGCACATGTTAAATGTCCCGCATAAGTCCGTGACCTTACCTATACAATAAATGGAGGGATGTATACCTGTTCACAGTATGCATGGTATTCTGAATTGTGGATTGAATTGTTTTGTTCAGTTTATATTTAACTTACAGAAAAAAATCAGGGCAATATAAAACAGAAACATTCAAAACAGTCTAAACGATGGGTTGAAGACAATGAAAAATACAATTATTCTTAGGGCTTGTTTTGAAAGCATGGGAATCGATTTTGTATCACCTACAAGATTTTCAAGGCAAATAACTCAAAAAGTATAAATGCAAGAGTTATGGTTCTTGCACTATGCAATTCTTCTAAAGTTGATTGATATTTGTATGAAGTTTCGTGAATATAGCTTGAATGGTTTTCAAGTTATAGAGCAGACACGACTGAGACACGATTTTGTGACTGACAAAGTTCTAAGGGAAATAACTCAAATAGTATAAATGCTAAAGTTATGGTTCTCGCATTCTGCACGTCGTCTGATGTTGATTGATATTTGTATGAACTTTCATGAATATAGCTTGAATAGTTTTAAAGTTATAGACGGACTCGACTGAGACGCAATTTTGTGATGGACAAAGTGTCAAGGGAAATAACTCAAAAAGTATAAACGCCAGAGTGCATTCTGCACGTCGTCTGATGTTGATTGATATTTTTATGAACTTTCATGAATATAGCTTGAATGGTTTTAAAGTTATAGACGGACTCGACTGAGACGCAATTTTGTGATGGACAAAGTTCCAAGGGAAATAACTGAAAAAGTATAAATGCCAGAGTTACCATTTCTGCACTCTGCACATCGCCTCATGTTGATTGATATTTGTATGAAGTTTCACAGGCAAGGATAGACGGGGTTCACAAGCACCAGCAAATAAAACTCCAGAGGGCGATATTAGTTTTGTTTGTCAGCATATTGAAAGCTTTCCTACAATTGATCCCCACTATACTCGCAAAGACACAAAGAGAAAATACCTACCCCAAGACCTTAACATACGGCGGATGCATTCTCTCTACATAGAAAAATGCAAAGAAAAATGTAGAAAGCCTGTAAAGGAAAAAGTGTATAAAAAACGTCTTCTGTACTAAGTATAACTTACCATTCTTTCACCCGAAAAAGGATCAGTGTCCGATGTGCAATCACTTTGAAAATTTAAAAGCGGAGGGAAAAGTAGAGTCCAATATGCAACAGGAGTATGATAAACACCAGGATCGTAAGAAAATGTCAAGACAAGAAAAAGAAAAAAAAGAGCGAAGTTTGATGCGACTTACCATGTTTCAGCATTTGATCTTGAAGCTGTCTTAACCACTCCTTGTAGCTTAGTAGGAGAGCTTTATTATAAACGTAAACTGTGTTGCTATAATATGTCGTTTTACTCCTTAGGAAACAGCAATGCCACATGCTATTTATGGGATGAAACCCAAGGAAGGCGAGGGTCATGTGAAATCTTCTACATCTAAATTCTTTAGCAGAAGCATCTTCAAAAGTTGAGGAAGTTGCCTATTACTCCGACACTTTCGGGGTACAAAACCGAAATCAGTTTGTTGCATCTGCTTCGATGTTCTGCATGAGAAAGCAAAACAAAATAAAATGTATCAATCAAAAGTTTTTAGAGAGTGGCCATTCAGAAATGGAGTGTGATTCGATTCATGCAATTATTGAACATGCCAAGAAACATACCAGGGTTTACGTGCCCACCCAATGGGAAACAGTCATAACCTTAGCAAGAAAGAACAAGCCATACATTGTTGTTCCTCTCAAAAACGTAGATTTTATGTATTTAAAGAAGCTGGAAAAAGAAAATTTTAAACCATATGAAAGTTGACGACGAGGGAAATAGGATAAACTGGTTGAAACTGAAATGGATCCAGGTTAGAAGGGATTTCCCAAATACTTTATTCCTAGATTATACATTTCATGCTACATTGTTTAAAGAAGTGAGAGTAACACTTGCCAGTACAAGAGGTAGACCAAAGGTAGTGGCCGGGATAGAACTTACACCGAGATATAAAGGCAAATTGTCCATTTCAACCGCAAAAAAGACGGACATTCTTTCGTTATGCGCTTCAGGAAGAATTCCAGAAGATTACCATAGCTACTATCAATCACTGGTGTCGAGCAAAACATTAAAAGACAAATTGCCATTACCTGCCGCCAGTGAAAATGAGGAGGACACTGATGAAAATTAGCGTTCAGAGCTCAGAAAAGAACACGAACAGTAATATTACTGAATTTTCAATGGCAATTACATGTTGGGAACTTGCATAGCTATCAATAAACCTTGCGCATACACAACTCACTTTGTTGTGTTAGTTTAGTACCCCCGTGCTGGTCCCGGGAAAGAATAGGCCAGACGTATCCCTCTGCGTGACGTAAAAGGCAGTCTAAAAGGGGGCGGCTCGTTTGCCGTGAGATGCGACCTGTGTCGTTGGAAGAAGGGATCCTGGTGATTGAGTAGACTGCCTACGACGTAGCCAGTCTGCAACACATCACTTTGGCCCTGATTTCAACTAGACGGGAGGTCATATGGGCCCGAATATGATCAATCGGCTTGGTCGTGTCATGCCCTGGGAATCAACTTTACTTTCTCTTCCTATCTTTGTATCATTCTGATACTGACCATGTGCCCATGAACCCTTATTCACATTCTTTATCCATTCCTAGAAGGCGGCGGCTAATGGGTCAATCGTGTAGGCATTCTGTCCTATCCTAGTATATCTTCAGTGTATCTCTAGCACTTGGAGTTTAGGATATCCACTCCATACAAGTGCTCCCTTGTTGGGCTCCGCGGCGGGTGGAGAGCACGGGAGATGAATTATTTTCATTATCTTCTCATGCCCCCCCCCCCCCCCACCATCTTCAAACCCCAAAGCTTCTCATAATAATACGAAACGCCCACGTGAAATCGACTCTGATGATGCATTAGAGAATGAGCTTAGTCAACCCGCAACGTCAACTCCGCGCTTCTTGGTAATTTCATCAAAAGAGGAGAGACAAATGTTGAGCTTATCTCCGTTTGTCATCGAAAAGGCACTTTATGGCATAGCTGGTGTGCCAAAGAGCATAAAGAAACTACGTTCCGGTGACCTACTTGTTGAATACGTAAACAAGAAGTCAATTGAAAATCTTTTACGTATTAATAAGTTCTTTGACTTGGAGGTGAAAGTCACACTACACAGCTCCCTCAATACCTGCAAGGGCGTTGTTCGCTGCCCCGATTTAAAAGGGGTCAGCGAGCAAGAGATCCTTGAGAATATGAGGGAGCAAGGTGTAGTTGCAGTCCGACGTATAAAAGTTCGCCGAGACGAGACCCTCAAAGACACCAACACGTTTGTTTTCACATTTAACACATCAGTTTTGCCAAAACAAGTTAAAGTTGCCTTTCTCCGTGTCTCCGTTGATGCCTACATTCCAAATCCACTACGATGCTATCGGTGCCAAGTATTTGGGCATCACGAAGACAGATGCAGAAAAGAAACGATATGTGCTAACTGTGGTCAGCCACAACATTGTGCTGATGAAACAGACTGTAAACGCTCAGCCAAATGTTTTAACTGTAAGGAAGACCACCCCGCCAATTCGCGGAAATGCCAGGCCTGGCACACTGAGAAAGAAATTCTCAAAGTGAAATATACCAGGAACATATCGTTTCCAGAAGCACGGAAAATTGTTGATAGCTACACGGCAGCACCAGGTAAAAGTTATGCAAGCATAACGAAGACTGCTGGTGTCACATTATCGTCAGTCGATGCTGCGACACAAACAGACCCTGTACTTATCACAGGAGCCCCGCAGTCTTCGTCATACAATGTTGCACCAACCGATTCATCTGCCGAAGCAAAACTTACTCAAAACGAAAAAGAAAAAGAACAAAAAGCAGATAAAAAGTTAGCACAAATTATTCGTAGCACCGTTGCAAAACATGAGAAAACGAAGAACTCTTCAGACAGGACTCCTGACCCTAAACTACAAGGAAAGGAAAAACCTGTACCTGAATCAGACAGACAGCCGAAAGGATCTAATGATCCGATTAGGCAGCATAATAGGTGGGCCGCCTTGGAGGACATGGATGCGGAGGAATCCCCATCCTGTCTCCCAAGGGGAACACGTAACAGAATACCTACTTCCTAAGAATAGATCTTACCATTTCGCTCCAAATATTTCCATAATCAGTAATAATGAAAAATAGAATAATACAGTGGAATTGTCGAGGCTTAAAAGCCAACTATGAAGAAACATTGCTCTCTTTCAGGATTATGAGCCTGCTGCTCTATGTCTTCAAGAAATACATCTAAAAGACGCAGATAACATTTCCATAAAAAATTACAGCTCTTTCCATACTTATTCTACAAACAATGATAGAGCTGCTGGTGGTGTCTCTATCTTTGTTAAAGTTGCAAGGTCTGCAAATCTGACCCCCTTCAATCCATTAAAATAACGTCACATTCTACCAAGAACATAAATTTCAGCGTGCCAGCCAACTCCTAGTAACTATTTTTCGCGACCATGTATTAAAAATGATGTTCAAACATTGTTTATTTGTAAAACTTTTTCAAAAAGCTATAACTTGTAATTAGCAAAGTATTCCTATTTTGAACCCCTAACTTTGCTTGAAAGGTTCTGGTTCTAAAAATGGATACTGAGATGAGTAGCACCACCCAAACAGGCTAAAACAAGGGTCACAAAGGATTTAATGTGCATAACAGGACTTATCAGAAAAGATTATAACCACTGCAGGGAATTATTGTCTGGAAGCCAATAAGTTTAAAATCTGGAAAGAATGCTCCTAAATGGGCAATTTCTGCCAATATTGATTTGTTTTCTATTTTTATTCGATGAAAGCATGCTCAAATACTGTTTTCCTCAAAAAATGATTCAGGGGCAAAAATACATTAAACTTGCAGAACTTGCATCTTTAATAATAATGCTCCTCATAGTCAAATTCCTTTAAAGACAAATTTACAAGCCGTTGCAGTTAGTATAACTCTCCATCGTGCCGTTACTATTTGCTCTATGCATATTCCTCCAAATTCGAGATTATCTCTCAAAGAACTTGATGATCTTGTTCCGCAACTGCCTTCTCCTTACATATTATTGGGTGACTTTAATGGTCATAATATCCTTTGGGGTTCCAAAGATATTAATGACAAAGGCAGACTAATTGAAACGTTTATTGATAACCACGGACTTTGTCTATATAATACTAAAACTCCTACATATCTACATCCAGCCACTGGTTCATATACTTATTTAGACCTCGCCATTTGCTATTCCACTCTTCTTGTCACCCGACGTAGGCGGAGGGGGACTATAGAAATGACCCTCGTCCGTCCGTGTGTGCGTCCGTCCTTCCGTCCGTCCGTCCGTCCGAAATCTTGTCCCCGCAACTCCTACGTCTTTCATCGGATTGATTTGAAATTTTACAGATTGTATTCTTATGATATGAAGATGTGCATGTGGTTTTTGATTTTTGTTTCGGCCGTTTTTGATGGAGTTACAGCCCTTGCTGACTCAGACCTTCCGAAATCTTGTCCCCGCAACTCCTCCTACATCTTTCATCGGATTGATTTGAAATTTTACAGATCGTATTCTTACGATATGAAGATGTGCATGTGGTTTTTTATTTTTGTTTCGGCCATTTTTAATGGAGTTACGGCCCTTGCTGACTCAGACCTTGTCCCTGCAACATCTTGTATCAGTTTGACTTGAAATTGTGCAGAATGTTTCATCATGATCTGAAGATGTGCATGTGATTTTGGAATTTGAAATGTCCTATTTTTTACAAAGTCGTTTTTTTGCATTTTTCCAACTTTTGAATCGTTTGACCAAGAGAGCTGAAATTTGGTATGCTATTTAGCGTTTGGTAAAGTGATTATTCTTATTATTGTTAGGGTATGCTAAATTATTAGTGACAGAGTTATTCCTCTTTCATAGGTAATAGACATTCACTTAAAGGTAAAGGGATAACTCCAGAACTATTCATATTAATGGACTGAATTTTCATAAACGCATTGTTCGTTTTTCATCAGATTCATATAAGAAGGATTATGGCTCTTGTTATTTTGTTACTGGGTATATAGTCTTGATGTTTTGGTCATTATGTAAGGGCCTATAGTTTCAGTAACCTGATTTCACACATATATGCCCCGTTCTGAACTTAAGTATTTTATAAATAGGCCCAGTAATTGGGTATATGTCTTTGCTTATGTTCAGTTATCATTTGCTTTGGGGAACAAGCTGCTCACTCGGTTGGCCATATGTTCTCTGTATCTTGATTATTTGTAATCTTAGTTGTTTCCAACTATGGTTTGAGGGCTGGATTTGGATTTTGATTGTTTCAGTTCCTGGTCTTTGCATACTTTTTACTATCATTTGCTTACCAGGTTCTGTAATATATATATTTTCTGTTTTTGGCCATACATTTACTCTGAAACAGAATAAAGGGCTGAAGTTTGTGACACATTTCAAACGTCGGGTGACACTTGGCCGATGACCTTTTATTTTAGATTATGACTGGAAAGTTCATGATGATCTCTGTGGGAGTGATCACTTTCCATTTTTAGCTCACCTGAGCCATCGGCTCAGGGTGAGCTATTGTGATCACCCAGTGTCCGTCGTCAACAATTTGCTTTAAATGACATCTTCTCTAAAACCACTAGGCCTAGGGCTTTGATATTTGGTATGAAGCATTGTCTAGTGGTCCTCTACCAAGTGTGTTCAAATGGTGGCCCCAGGGTCCAAAATGGCCCTGGGGCAGAGGGGGTCTTGGGTTCGAAACTAAAAATTACTTAAAAATCTTCTTCTCCAGAACTGCTTGGCTCAGATGCTTGAAATTTGGTATGTAGCATTGCCTAGTGGTCCTCTACCAAGTTTGTTCAAATGGTGGCCCCCAGGGTCCAAAATGGCCCTGGGGCAGGGGGTTTTGGGTTCGAAACTAAAAAATACTTAAAAATCTTCTCCTGAACTGCTTGGCTCACATGCTTGAAATTTGATATGTAGCATTGCCTAGTGGTCCTCTACCAAGTTTGTTCAAATGGTGGCCCCAGGGTCCAAAATGGCCCTGGGGCAGGGGGTCTTGGGTTCGAAACTAAAAAATACTTAAAAATCTTCTTCTCCAGAACTGCTTGGCTCAGATGCTTGAAATTTGGTATGTAATATTGCCTAGTGGTCCTCTACCAAGTTTGTTCAAATTGTGGCCCCAGGGTCCAAAATGGCCCTGGGGCAGGGGGTCTTGGGTGTTGCAACTAAAAAATTACTTAAAAATCTTCTCCTCCAGAACTGCTTGGCTCAGATGCTTGAAATTTGGTTTGTAGCATTGCCTAGTGGTCCTCTACCAAGTTTGTTCAAAAAGTGGCCCCGGGGTCCAAAATGGCCCTGGGGCAGGGGGTCTTGGGTTCGAAACTAAAAACTACTTAAAATTGTCTTCACCAGAACTGCTTGCCTCAGATGCTTGAAATTTGGTATGATACATTGCCTAGTGGTCCTCTACCAAGTTTGTTCAAATGGTGGCCCCAGGGTCCAAAATGGCCCTGGGGCAGGGAGTCCCGGGTTTGAACCACAGAAATACGGAGAAAAATATTAAAAAATCATCTACTTCAGAACCGCAAGGCACAGATGCTTGAAATTTGGTGTGTAGCATTGCTAGTAGTCCTTTACCAAGTTTGTTCTAATGGTGGCCCCAGGGTCCAAAATGGTCCCGCGACAGCGAGTCCTAGGTTTGAACCCTAGAAATATATAGAAAAATATTTAAAAAATCTTCTTCTTGAGAACCACTTTGCCCAGATGCTTGACATTTGGTATGTAGCTTTGGCTAGTAGTCTTTAACCAAGTTTGTTGAAATGATGACCCCAGGGTCTAAAATGGCCCCGCCCCAGGGGGTCCTGGGTCTGAACCATAGAAATACATAGAAAAATATTCAAAAATCTTCTTCTTCAGAACCACTTGGCTCAGATGCTTGAAATTTAGTATGTAGCATTACCTAGTGGTCCTTTACCAAAATTATTCAAATAATGGCCACAGGGTCCAAAATGGCCCGGCCCCAAGGGGTCCAGGGTTTGAACCATAGCAATACATAGACAAAATATTCAAAAATCTTCTTCAAAACCATTTGGAAGTGGTTGCAAACTATCAGGTTTGTTAAATGTTGACCCTTGTTTGACCGTTAACCTTTTTGGTCAGGTGAGCGATTGAGGGCCTCTTGGCCCTCTTGTTTCTAAATAATATTGGTCCAGATATTGATGAACCTGTTTCAAGATGGAAATTAAATAAAGCTAACTGGACCCAATTTCAAACCCTTTGTGAAACTCGACTACTTGAAGACACCCTGCGAAAGGCTGATGATCCGATAGAGTCCTATGGATCTATTCTTATTAAAATAGCAGAGGAAACTATTCCAAATACATCAATTAAATCCAAAAAGATTAAAAAGCCGTGGTTTACTGATGATTGCAAAACTGCTATTAAACAACGTAAAGGAGCACTGCGACAATTCAATAATCGTCCAACACACGATAATTTAAATAATTATCGTATTTTCCGTGCAAAACTCGTCGAAAAATTAAAGAATCAAAGAAGAAGTCTTGGAAGCAATATGTTTCCAAATTAAATTCTAGAACTTCAATAAAGAAAGTACGGGACATGGTTCGTAAGATTCAGGGAAAAGGAAAACCTAGCTCACTGGGACACTTAAATGTAAATAATTCTAAAGTTACTTCTAAAAAAGATATTTCTAATACCCTCGCTGACGCTTTCTCGAAAAATTCTTCTTCTGAAAATTATAGTCCAAAATTCAAAAATATCAAAAAGCAAAAGGAAAAAAAGAACCTAAAATTTTCACCCAACAACACAGAAACTTATAATCAATCTTTTTCTCTTTCGGAACTTAAAGATGCTCTTTCAAAGGCTCATGATTCATCTCCGGGGCCTGATGATATCCATTACCAGTTTTTGAAACATCTTCCAGAATCTTCTCTTTTGGTTCTTTTGAAAACATTTAATGACATTTGGGAAACTGGTAAAAATGCCAGAGTCTTGGAAAGAAGCTACGATAATCCCCATACCGAAACCTGGAAAAGATAATACGAACCCGAACAACTACCGTCCTATCGCTTTAACGAGCTGCATATGTAAAACATTGTAGCGAATGATCAATGAAAGACTCGTTTGGTACCTTGAAACAAATAATATTATTACAAATTTCAGAGTGGTTTCAGGCACCAACGCAGCACTAATGATCACTTGGTTAGATTAGAAACTTTCATACGTGAAGCCTTCATCAAGAAGGAGCACTTAGTTGCTGTCTTCTTTGATTTAGAGAAGGCCTACGATACAACTTGGAAGTATGGTATAATGAATGATTTACATGAAATAGGCTCAAAGGCCGATTGCCACTATTCGTTCAAAACTTCTTATCCAATAGAGAATTCAAAGTACGTGTAGGTTCAACTTTGTTTGAGGCACATGATCAAGAACAAGGTGTGCCTCAAGGTAGTATTTTGTCTGTTATTCTTTTCAGTCTAAAAATAAACAATATTGTTAAATGTCTTAATCCTGGTGTTGACTGTTCCTTATATGTAGATGACTTTTTGATTTGTTATCGGTCATAAAATAGGCATACTATTGAACGCCAGACGTCAAAAACTCTCCCTGCAGTATGCCCTTAACCTAAATCCATCAAATCCAACGTATGAAACTGTTTTTCGGCCACAATATAAAACATTATTTGAGAATAAACCAACTATGATTCCTTCCATTGGCATTAGAATCTCTTCAGAATTTGAAAATATGAATTTAGATTTAGACACAATTGAACAGTTTAAGGTTCCAGATATGCCACCATGGACATTTACTCAGCCACATGTTTTGTTTTCTTTGCATACTGATAAAAAATCTCAAACTGACCCTCTTGTATTTCGAACTAAATTTAATGAACTGCTGTCTGACTTTTCTGACTATGAGACTTTATATACTGATGGTTCAAAGGATGGAGACACAGCTGGCTCTGCTTGTGTTGCTCCATCCGAAACATACAAATGTCGATTACCTGCCAATGCCTCTATTTTTTTCAGCGGAGGTCAAAGCTATTGATTTAGCCTTAGGTCATATTGAACAGTCTAGGAATACAGATTTTATCATCTTTTCTGATTGGGTATAATTCCAACTCAAGTCACTGGTCTAATTGCGAAGTCATTTTATTTAAACACTTTAACCACAGGAGCCATCCTATACCATGCACACTCATATACAAATGTATCAACTGTCAAAGAAGACTACTACTGCATATTCTCCCCGCAAACACGCTCTTTCCCCCTTTTGTACAAACTTCCAAACCTCTATTTTTAATAGTATACATTTTGCCACTTACCATTAATAATGATAACATCTACCGGATACATTATGTCACTTACTATTAATAATGATTACATTTACCGGACATCGCCTTATAAGGAGACCTTTCGGTGACCAAGAACTAATTTTAGGATGCAAAATTGAGTCAAATCTATGACGTATATTGACCTGACCGAAAAACTGCTATCTAATTTATGGCTGAAATAGTGTCAAAACCGTCCGGCGAAGGGTAATAATTGTCTGGATTCTAAGTAAACAAAGTAATAAATATTGATACCTGTCTAACCCACCCATAATTTCGAACCCGGAATAGCAGAACAAGATAAACATATCAGAAGCTACTACGTCATTGCCCTCCATCTCAAGAGTACATTTTAATATAATTATGACCAAAATTCTACACTGATTTTACTTGCGGATTTTAGATGCAACTAGTCATTATGTAACACCCGCCCTTTTCTACTGGATATTTTGGTTAAATTATTTTTGAATAAAATATCAAGGATTTTGAAACTTCGGGTAGGTAACATATATTATAGCCTTACAACAACTTTACACGTCAATTTAACTAACGGTAACATATAAAATGTCATGAAGAAACAACTTTAACATCTTAAAAAAATGATTGTAAACGGAATAAAATTTGACAATACTTATGTAACAGTATTCCTCACTTACCTCCCCTCCTGTGGTTTTCCATGCATAGTTAAAGTTTCCATGCACACTGCTAAATGAGGCTAAATGAGGTTTCACTACAAACAGACTAACGTCACTACGTAAATCCTCAATATGTTTCAAGGTGTCCCTCAGGGAAGTATTCTTTCTACTAAAGTAAAGTATTCAAGTTTCTACTAAAGTAAAGTACTAAAGTTCAATATAAAAATAAATAGCATTGCAAATTGCCTAGATAACAAAACAGATGGTTCCTTGTATGTTGACGATTTCGGAATATGCTACCGGTCCAAAAATATGCGAACAATCGAGCGTCACCTTCAACAGTGTATTAACAGAATCGAAGAATGGGCCACAAACAATGGTTTCAAATTTTCCAAGTCGAAAACACAGTGCGTTCATTTTTGTAAACTCAGAAGAATTCATAATGATCCAGTTCTTTATTTATATGGATCTCCAATACCTGTTGTTGAAGAATCTAAATTTTTAGGAGTAATATTTGACCGAAAACTCTCGTTTATTCCACACGTTCGATATGTCAAAGCTAAATGTGTAAAAGCTTTAAATCTTCTTAAAGTTTTATCAGGTACGAGTTGGGGAGCGGATCGTACCACTCTTCTTCATCTGTATCGTTCTTTGATTCGGTCGGAACTAGATTACGGATCTGTGGTGTATGGCTCAGCCAGAAAGTCCTATTTACAAATGTTAGATACTGTTCACCATCAATGACTCCGTTTAGCATTGGGAGCTTTTCGAACTTCTCCTGTAACTAGTTTGTATGTTGAATTAGATGAGCCATCATTGTATTTACGCAGAGAAAAAATTTCTCTCCAGTATGCTATTAGACTTGCTGCTAATCCATCTAATCCTGCCTACAAAGTCACATTTTCACCACAATTTTTGGAACTTTACGAACGTAAACCTACTGCTATCAGACCTTTTGGTCTCCGCATTTCACCACTTTTAGAATCTTCAAAACTCAATCCTAACAATATCGCAAAACATCTTGTCACTGAAATTCCATCATAGTGTTTGAAGAAACCAAATATTTTATTTGACTTGCATACAAACAAAAAGTCTGTTTCTAACTCAAATATTATGAAACAAAATTTCCATGTCCTTCAGTCACGGTATAAAGAGTATCACAATATCTATACTGATGGTTCCAGAGACGGAGAGAGAGTTGTGTGTGCATTTATATCTGGAAATCACTGTAATTCTTTACGTATTCCTGATGGCTCTTCTGATTTTACGGCAGAAGCAAAAGCAATAGATTTGGCTTTAGATTCTATTGACAACTATCTTCTTCATGACAATTTCATATTTTTTTCTGATTCCTTGTCAGTCTTGAAAGCTCTAAATCATACATCTTCAAGGAATTCACAAATCCAGAAACTTTTACAAAAACGTCATGAAATTACAAAATCTAAAGAGATAATATTTTGTTGGCTCCCAAGTCATGTTGACATAGCTGGTAATGAATCCGCCGACAGAAAAGCAAAAGAATCTCTTAATCTAACCATGTCCGTGTTTGAAATTCCTTTTAACAACTTTAAACCTTTTATCAACAAGTACATTTTGTCTAAATGGCAAACGTCATGGGACTCAGCTATTTTTAACAAACTTCATTCTATTAAACCCACTATTGGAAATAACCCTTCAATTATCCGAAGTTTAAGGAGAGGAAGTCGTAATTGCTCGACTACGCATAGGTCATACTAGAATTACTCATTTGTATTTACTAAATCGAGAAGAGCAACCTTTCTGCATAGGTTGTAATCAACCCATTACAGTAAAGCAAAAACTTATTGACTGTATTGATTTTTCACTTACCAGAAATAAATATTTCCAAGTTAATGGTTTAACGCAACTGTTTCAAGATGTACCTGTTGATTCTATCCTATCTTTTTTAAAAGATATAAACCTTTTTAACAAAATATAAAGCTTTTATCTTTTAACAGCTTTCATTTTCATACTTTTCCATACCAATATATTTTAAATTTCATTTTGTAGCTAGTACAATGTGTATTTTAAAAGTCAAGAATAACCTTCTAGACGCTATTGACCCAGTGGGTTGACGCGTCGTTAAATATGAAAACATCATCATCATCAATATGTTTCATATTTTACAATCCTTTCTGTGTCCTTTATAAGTCCCATTGTCACACAGTAACAGTTTATTGAAAACAACTTCAGTCAAATGAAAATCCGTCAACCTCCCCCCCCCCCGCCCTCCCCCCCCCCTCCCCCCGAGAACTCTCCATCCCTGCTGGCAAAAACAACTCCGGCTCTCCCTCGTCTTCGTACTCATCACTCATGCTCTGCGCTCCACCCGCCTCCCATTCGTCACCGTCCCCTTCCCCTTCCTCCCAGGTAGAAGTGTCCAGGGAACTGGACACTTCCTCCTCCTCAAACTCGTACAGTACGGTTTCGTCACTGTCCGTACTGCTTATAGTTATTACGGAGGAAGCATCATCTTCCCAGTGTGGCTCTGCTTCCTGTTTAGCCATTCTGTACGGCGGCCCATGGGCATGTCCTTGCCCATGGGTGAGCTGGCAAACCTGTGTTGACCACGTAATTTTTGCCATAATCATGGTATAGTCCAATTCGGTTAACCCGGCTTTCACGATTTCCTCCTCGGACATAGAGTCTCGCAAGTCCTTAACAGTTACCAGTCGCCAACACCCTGGCTCAAAATTGCTTTGAGGTTCCAAAGAAGATGCCATATTCGCACGTTACTGTATACTATTAATCCAAATAACGTTTGATTTCATTTTCGGAGAGAACTGAATTTATAGTAAATGGTGTAATGAACAAAGTTTGAACTTGGCTCCTGTATCAGATTTTTGACAGTTATTATTTTCTCTGTCTGGCACCTTTGATTAGGCAAAATTTTATACTCTAATTATAATCTCGATTGTTTCTAAAATTTCGGGGGTGGTTGGGTGGTGCGATGGAATTTTATACCCTAATTATAATCTCGATTGTTTCCAAAATTTCGGGGGTGGTTGGGTGGTGCGATGGTGCTGCGTGTAACTTTCAGTGCCGGGGCGTCCTACTGATTTGGATCATAGTAGAGCAATGACCTTCTGTGCTAGCAGTAGGTGCGGGTGGGGTTGTTTGGACATTTTTCTCTTATCTTTCATTTCTCTTTACTATCTCCCTCTCTCTGGGAGGCGGCCCGATATTTCTCGATTGTGTGCTGATTACGAAATATAGTCTTCTATCTTCTGCTAGTTAATTGAAACACCTGGCTCCGTTTGCTTTCAGGGGCGGCTGTAGTGTAGTGGATAACACTCCGGACTACCAACCCAGGGGTCGCAAGATCGATCCTCCGCTTCTCCGGTCTTTCGGATGAGACTTTAAACCGAGGTCCCGTCTCCATATGACCTCGTTGTTCGTGGGACGTTAAACCCGAGTTCACTCATTCACTCACCGTTTGCTTTCTTTTGGAAACACAAGGTCTACGTGTTAAGAGATTTTAGTTGTATTTTCTATGAAATTCGCAACTTCTTAAAGAAAAGAAGGTAAGCTTGTAAAACAAAGTTAAGCTGGAGACAACCGACTGTCTGTCCGTCTGTTTGTAAGAGTGAGGGCTGACCAACAACTTCAATGCTCCACCACTGGTTCACACATACATTTCCATGGATACGTTGTCTACACATATCGTTATTTACCAGTTTACATGTCACTTATAACATAATATGTCCTAAACTTAATATTGTTTATTTATAACACATATATTATATATATGACTTCACTGTTTGAAACATATACTTTGTCTACTATGTACAAGATTGTTGTGTCCATCATTTCGTATATTGTTACTGTGATGGCCAGTTACCCACCCTGGGTAAACTCGGATAAAGATGGTTTTGAACCGAGTCCATAGTAACCTCATCTTTCGGTGGGGCAGACTGTCCACTGCCCTGAAGAATAGTCACTCCATCCGTTTCTTTAGTGTAGGACACCAAAGGTTGGTCCTTGTCTACCTTAATTCTGTCAACACAGAAAATGGCTAGCCGTTCGCAACAACCAGGGGCTTCATGGATTAGGGTTTTCTCATTTCTCCGATGTCTTAAGTACAAAAAATTAGAAGCCCTGCTATGATACAAATGCCGCTGTTAATTATTATGTATGCCCATAATGACCAGGAGTTGTCCTGAATTTGCACCCTACGCATGCCCCACAGTTTTAATATGAAATCATCCATGGGTATTTGCTTGATCGTGCTTAAATTCGTGGGTATTTCAATTTTCGTGAAGTTCGGAAGAGAATTAATCATGTTTAGTTAAGAGGGAAATACCATGGAGAAAAGAATGTTGATTAAAACTGTGTGGCTGGTCCTCTATAATTGGAGACTGGCCTCCTTCAAGACTGGTTGACTGGTCTTCTATAATTGATGACTTGTTCCTATCTGGACTGAGTGACTGGTCTTCTGTAATGGAGGACTGGCAATCTTCTAAACTGGGTTACTGGTCTTCCATAATTGGAGACTTGTCCCTTTGTAGACTGAGTGACTGGTCTTCTATAATGGTAGACTGGCCTCCTTCAATATTGGTCGACTGGTCTTCTATAATGGGAAACTGGCCATCTTCTAGACTATGTGAATGGTCTTCTATAATGGGAAACGTGCCCCTATCAAGACTGAGTGACTGGTCTTCTGTAATGGAAGACTTGTTCCTATCTAGACTGAGTAACGGGTCCTCTATAATTGGATACTGGCGTCCTTCAAGACTGATTGACTGGTCTTCTATAATGGATGACTTGTCCCTATCTGGACTGTGTGAATGGTCTTCTATAATGGGAGACTGGTCTTCTTCGAGACTGGATGACTGGTCTTCTATAATTGGAGACTGGCCTCCTTCAAGACTGCTTTGCTGGTCTTCTATTACGGGATACTAACCTCTGTCTAGATTGGTTGACTGATCCTCTATTATGAGAGATGGGTCTCTGTCTGAAGTGACTGGCTTTTCAAGGTAAGTGGCAACATCTAGATAAAGACTTTCTTCAAACAATAGCTCCGTTATGGTACTGGCAACAAAATCATCACTATCTACAATATCTGGCAAACTGAAAATGGCGTCAATATCAAAGTCAACTACGTTGCACGTGGACAGAACAGGAACGAAGTGATTTGCCATCCAATTTTCATTGACTGCAAGAAATCTCATGGGCGACCACATGTTTTTACTTCAGTTGGATTTGTTTGATGTGATGGAAGAATGAGTCGATTCAGCAAAAGCCTGGGTACCGTATCTCCAATTGATGGGTAAATGGAACGGATCGGGATTTTCAAAACTGTGCTTAATGCAAAAAGCTGCCAAACTCCCATGTACTCTCCTAATCTAGTGACATTCATGGTCTCCTCTGGAAAAATTCTTCCGATTGTCTTTCCTGAGAGCACCTCATTCATGTACTTGTCTGAGAACATAGTGTATGTTTTTTAGAAATTTCTTTTTTCGTCATATGGTAGTGACACACCTCATGTTTAAGTAGCTGTTGTCAATATATATAGATGGACTCATTGCAGGCCAATTCAACAGCAATCCTTGCGCAAATTTCTTCATGAACCAATTCATTCCCAAACGGTGGACTGATCCTCGATTATGAGAGATGGGTCTCTGTCTGAAGTGGATGGTTTTTCAAGGTAAGTGGCAACATCTGGATAAAGACTTTCTTCAGACAATAGCTCCGTTGTGGTACTGGCAACAAAATCATCACTATCTACAATATCTGACAAACTGAAGCTGGTGTCAATATCAAAGTCAGCTACCGTGCATGTGGACACAACAGGAATAAAGTGATTTGCCATCCAAGTTTCATTGACTGCAAGAAATCTCATGGGCGACCACATGTTTTTACTTCAGTTGGATTTGTTTGATGTGATGGAAGAATGAGTGGATTCAGCAAAGGCAAGGGTACCGTATCTCCAATTGATGGGTGAATGGAACGGATCGGGCATTACAAAACTGTGCTTAATGCAAAAAAAAACTGCCAAACTCCCATGTATTCTCTTAATCTAGTGACATTCATTGTTTCCTCTTGAAAAATTCTTCTTATTGTTTTCTGAGAGTACCTCATTCATGTACTGGTCTGAGAACATAGTGTATGTTTTACAGAAATTTCTTTTTTCGTCATCTGGTAGTGACCCCCCACCCCCGGATTAAGCAGCTGTTGTCAAAATATATAGATGGACACATTGCAAACCAATTCAACAGCAATCCTTGCGCGAATTTCTTTATGAACCAATTCATTCCCAAACGCTAGAATCCTACCACTTAGTGGCAGACAATTGCCATCCCCTTCAACAATGGCTGGCAATTGACCGACACATTTATCTTTTACTTCCTTGGAAATAACTGTAAAGCCACCTTGTCTGATGTGAGCTTATTGTCTATTATTATGTTTATGTTGGCATTGCCCTGAATAGGAAACATAGTCAAATTCTTGTTTCAAATAGAGACTCTTCTTCTGAAGTTCATCGAAACTTCTGCATCTGTGAAGCTCTTTCAGTGTTTTTAGCTTACCTGAAAGGTGAGCTATTGTGATCGAAATTTGTCCGTCATCCGTCCGTCTCTCCGTCCGTCCGTCAACATTTTCGTCAAATGACATCTCCTAGACCAGTAGACCAATTTCAAAATAATTTCACACAAATGTTTCTCTTATAGCCTTGTACCAAAATTGCTAAAATGGTTCCGCTCCGCTGAACAAAATGGCCACCAGATCTAAAAATAGAAAGTCCTTAAAACATCATCTCCTCTCAAGCCAGTGGATGGATTTCAAAATAATTCCACAGAAATGTTCAAGTTACGGCCATGAATCGAAATTGGTAAAACGGTTCCGCTCCATTTGAAAAGGTGGCCGCCAGAGCTAAAAATAGAAATAAAACCAGAGCTAAAAATAGAAATAATTCTTAAAATGATTAAGAGGGCACAGTATTGGTCCAATCTTCATGAAACTTCGTCAGAATGATTATCGTCATGAAATCGGTTGGTTGGTTGGTCCGTTGTTTCTTGTTTTACGGCCCTTTGAGACAGTATTTCAGTCTGTATCGGGCAGTCTCCCAGAGAGAGGGAGAAAGAAGAGAGAAATGATAGACGAGAGAAAAAATGACCAAACAACCCCCACCCGCACCTGCTGCAAGCACAGTAGGCCCTTGCCCTACTATTAGCCAAATGAGTAGGACGCCCCGGCACTGGAAGTTATATGCAGCACCATCGCACCACCCAACCACCCACTCTTCATGAAGTCTAGGCCAGGTATGAAGCTAGGTCGTGTCGGGTTAAAAACTAGGTCATCAGGTCAAATTTTAATAAAACACACTCTAGAGGGCACAGTTTTGATCCAATCTTCATGAAATTTTGCCAGAGTGTTTATCTTCTTAAAATCTAGGACAAGTATAAAACTATGTCATGTCGGGTAAAAAACTGGGGCACCATGACATCTTAGTAAAACCTTGTGAACACTCTAGAGGTCACAGTTTTTGTACATCTTCATGAAACTTTGTCAGAATGATTATCTTCATAAACTCTAGGCTAAGTATGAAACTAGGACCTGTCGGGTCAAAAACTAGGTCACCATGTCAAATCTTATTTAAACCTTGTGTACACTCTAGAGGGCACAGTTTTGATCCAGTGCTAATGAAACTTTGTCCGATTGTTTATCTATATGAAATCTAGGCCAATGTTGAAACTCGGTCTTGCTGGGTCAAAAACAATGTCATAAGGTCAAATCTGAGATAAACCTTGTGAACACTCTGGAGGCCACGAAATTTCACGAAACAGTGTCCGATTGTTTATCTTTATGAAATCTAGGCCAATGTTGAAACTCGGTCTTGCTGGGTCAAAAACAAGATCACTAGGTCAAATCCGAGATAAACCTTGTGAACATTCTAGAGGCCACGAAATCTTCACGAAACAGTGTCAGAATGATTATCTTTATGAAATCTAGGCCAAGTATGAAACTAGGTTATGTCGGTCAAAAATTGGGTCACAAGGTCAAATCTTAGTAAAACCTCATGTACACTCCAGAAGGCAGTTTTGATCCAATGATCATGCTACTTTTTCAAATTGTTTATCTTTATGCAATCTTGGCCAAATCAAAAGCTGGGTCAAAAACTAGGTCACTATGTCAAATCTTATAAAAACGTTGTGAACACTCTAGAGGACATAGTTTTGGTCCAATCTTCTTGAAATTTTGTAAGAATGATAATCTTAATAAAATCTAGGCCAAGTATAAAACTAGGTCGTGTCGGGTCAAAAACTAGGTCACCAGGTCAAATCTTAGTAAAAATTTGTGTACATCCTAAAGGGCACAGTTTTGATCCATGCAATTTTGTCAGAATGTTTATCTTCTTCACGTTTAGGCGAGATTAGAAAAAGGGCAATGTCGGGTAAAAAAATAGGTCACTAGGTCAAATCTTTGAAAAACCTTGTGAACACTCTTGAGGTCACAGTTTTGGTTCAATGTTCATGAAACTCTGTCAGAATGTTTATCTTTATGAAATCTAGGCCTGGTGTGAAATTAGGTCATGTCGGGTCAAAAACTGTCACCAGGTCAAATCTTAGTAAAACCTTGTGTACACTCTAGAGGGCACAGTTTTGATCCAATGTTCATGAAACCCTATCTTTATGAAATCTAGGCCAATGTTGAAACTCGGTCTTGCTGGGTCAAAAACTAGGTCAAATCTTATAATAACCTTGTGAACACTCTAGAGTTCATAGTTTTGGTCCAATCTTCTTGAAATTTTGTCCATTTTGTCAAACACTAAGTCACCAGGTCAAGTCTTAGTACAATCTTGTGTACACTCTAGAGGGCAAAGTATTGATCCAGTTCTAATGAAACTTAATCTGATTGTTTATCTTTACGAAATCAAGGCCAAGTTTGAAACTCGGTCTTGTTGGGTCAAAAACTAGGTCAGATCTTAGAAAAACATTAAGAGGTCACAGTTTTGTTCCAATCTTCATTAAACTTAGAGTGATTATCTTCATGAAATCTAGGTCAAGTATGAAACTGGGTCATGTCGGGTCAACTAGGTCGCCAGGTCAAATCTTAGTAAAACCTTGTGTACACTCTAGAGGGCACAGTTTTGATCCAATGTTCATGAAACTTTGTAAGAATGTTCATCTTTATGAAATTTACACCAAGTTCGAAATTCGTCTTGCTGGGTCAAAAACTTGGTCACTAGGTCAAATCCTAGAAAAACCTTGTGTGCATTATAGTGCCATTATTTTGCATTGAATCTTCAAGAAACTTTGTCAGAATGTTTATCATCAGGAAATCTAGGCCAAGTTTGATACTGAATAATGTTGGATCAATAGTTATATCACTTGGTCAGATCTTAGAAAAAACATTGTGTACACTCAAAAGGGCACAGTTTTTGTCCATTCTTCATGAAACTTTGTCAGACTGTTTATGTTCATGAAAAAATGGCCATATTTTTAAGCTGTGCCAAGTTTTATCAAAAACTAGGTCACTAGGTCAAATTTTAGAAACTTGTGTACACAATAGAAGCTCGTTTTTCCAATGCATCTTTGTGAAACGTTGTAACAATGCTTATCTCCATGAAAGGAAGTGTGAAGCTGGAATATGTCAAGCCAAAAACAAGTTCACTAGGTCAAATCTTAGAAAACATTATGTACACTCTAGAGGGCACAGTTTTGATCCGATCTTCATGAAACTTTTTCAGAATAGATTGGAAAGTGCAGAATCGCTCCAATTGAATCATCGTCAAATAAATGATCTCCCATGTTATTTCATCATAACTCAGGTGAGCGATTTAGGTCCATCATGGACCTCTTGTTTTTGAAAAGGACTGCTCCCTTGGCATTGTCTGCTACAAATTCACATCTTCCTTGGATTTCTCTTGATAATCTTGACTACATTTGGTTGACCTTTTGTTTGTCTGCTGCGAATTCAACTTCAAAACATTTTCAAACTTCCGGGTCGCAAGTTCGATCCCCCGCTTCACTGGTCATTCGGATGAGACTTTAAACCGAGGTCCCGTCTCCATATGATCTCGTTGTTGGTGGGACGTTAAACCCGAGTTCACTCACTCACTCACTCACTCGCTTCAAACTTCCATTCTCCAACAGTGCAGAATTAGGACATGTGCCTTTGCCATTTAGACAATAACTGCAACAGCACGATAAATGTCGTACAGCTAATATACTAGGTTCAGATACGTTTACAGAATGAAACTCTCTAGTTCCTTTGATGGGTTTTGCTGCTATCCTTTCTGGTCGCTTTCTAATTGACTTCCCCTTGATCAATATACAAAAATGTACGTTTAAATCTGTCTGTTGTCTTGGTCAGTTTTTCTTTGCAAAACTCAAACTACTCCAGAATTCATTACTGTCCCTGTCTTCAATGCCCTGCTAACTGCAGATTTGACGACTCCGGAACAGCCATCAGCTGGCCCTTTCCCATGGCTTTCCCCCAAAAATTGTCTCTATTTTTATTTCATGGTCTGTTTCAGTTAAACTAACGTCAGCAAATAGTGCTTTCGATTTATATTGTGCACTGCACCCATCAGTAAACTGAACCATATGCTGACAGGAATAATATCTTCCAATATGCTTGACAGGAATGATATCTTCCAATTGTTTAGAGGTCTCAGTTAAATCATCTGATATGAAAACAAATTCATGTGTTTTTAGCTTAGTGTCATCATTATTTGCCAACACAGGTTCAGCTTCAGCTTCTTTCTGAGCTACGTAATAACACACCACAGGAGGGATAGTAACTTGTTGAGTAAACCAGTTTGCACATTGGGTCTCCTCTTGGAGCTTCAGTGTCATATTCTCTGCAAAGTACTTGTCCTTCCTCTAAATCATCTTTGGCCTTCTGTCTCAAAGGGCCGTTAAACCCAAAACAATCAGTCAGTTGTAAATTTAAAAGATAATACATTTGCTATTAAAAGCTATATAACTACACAGTCCGCATGGTCGAGGGTGGTGAAACGAATAAACGCCTTTACAGTTGTACTGCAGTTTAATTCTGGTAAACTCCGTCGAACTGAAAGTAAATATGCATGCTACAATTACTAAACGGTGGAATCATAGTGCATGAGTCATATAAATTGCACACAAGCTGATTACTATGCAATACAGGCACCAAATACCGAAACTGTGATATGTCCGAATTTATATTACATCGATGATGCGAGCAAACAGGCATTCAAATTTGCGAAAAAAAACTAATACTGTTGTAAACAGACTATGGAATATAACGGTTGGCATGGAATGTAACTGAAATATGTAGATGTTGTTGGAATACCACGTCTTTGGGCCGCAGTAATCGCAGAAATTCACCACAAAAGAAATTTTGGCGCAAGTAAAGAAGGAACACAACACCTAAAAAGTCGTACGGTATACCGTATGAATAAACGGTATGTAGTAGGGTGAGCTTTCGACTAAAGCTACTACTTGTTAAAAGTTATCTTTACTTACGCAAGGGACACAACTATTTGTATACCATTATGTCCAATTCAAATTAAATCAGTAAGTTGGATATTGGAAGTAATTTGATAAATAATGAAATGAAAATTGGCTTCATTGATATTTTCTGTTTATTTGAAAGTAAATTTATACATTTCAGCTAATGATAAACTTTGATTTAGTTAGATAAGTAGCTTTAGTGTTCAGATAGATTTTTACACTTTCTTTTAAAATAACCTGTCTCATAACACTGTATTAACAGTCCCAGGGTGGATATGATGCTCTAGAGGCTGTTGACCCTGGGGACCAACATCCGATACGACTAACCCGAAGAACAACTGTATTAACAGTCTCCTCGACGTTCGTACATCCAAGGACGTACGTTTAGATCCTGATAGTCGCAGGTAACTGCGGTTGTCTCCCCCATAATGGTCGGTACTTAGGTACTGTAGTGGTCGGTACTCAGGTACTGAAAATGCAATTTCCCCATGTAGGTTTTTTCTTTATTTTTCTAAATTGACCTTTCGGAAAAGGAGACTATATGGGTTCATCTCATATTTTCATCCAGCTGATATTAATTTAATTCTCTTTAACTTAGGTTAACTTTCATTTAGGATGAAACTGTAATTTTCTCAATATAACTGTTCATTTTGCCATTATTCATACTGAAATTACTTTGTAAATAAATTCACAGAATATAATATAAGAAAAACCAAATTATTCTTTAGTTTCACTGTGCAGATACAGACTTATATCCAGTGATCGAACCTACCACTATACGATTTACGGGAGTGCCATCGGTATACACCAAGGGGTAAAGGTATTACCGTAAGCACTCTAGGAGGCATATGTTATGGTGTCTGTCTGTCTATAGGTTTATCTATATGATATACACAATTAAAGTCAAAATCCACTATACGATCAATTGTTCATTTTCATACAGAGTTAGTACTGTGCACACGTACGGACACATGCCGTCGTTGCATTCATTTTATTATCGCCCCTACCACATTGTTGCCTGGTGACCAGGATGTAAGTTCTTGTGTCTGTACAGCTGAATTTAAATTGAAATATTTGAAAGGATAAATAGTTATTTAAATTTAGTTAAAGCAAATATGGATGGTTAAACTTGACTGAAAGTAGATCTTGTATTGTGTAATACAACACTTGAAACAAAGTGAGTTTATGTCAAATGAAGAGACCTGTTAATGTTGGATTAAAATTCAATAGATTGAATACATTAAGCAGTTAGAATTAAATAAAGAAATGGCATTGACTTATAATATTCAGGGATAAATCAGAATGCAAAATAATTAAATCAGACTTTCTGAAATAGAATTGAATTAATCAGAATTAAACTGAATAAATCAGACTTTCTGAAATAGAATTGAATAGAATTAAACTGAATATTTTCAGTAAAATGACTTAGGGTTTACAATGCTCTAAATAAAGAGAAATGAATTAATATTGCAGCTTCAAGCTACACTTTACACTGTGATATAGCTAGTACATCCCTCAAATAAAGAGAACTAAATTCATACTGTAGCAATATGGTAACTACATACAGTGACATTAGTTAACAATATGCCATGGGCAGAGTAAATAGCCGTGGCTTACATTCATACCATACCCCACCTACATACACAAGGGGTGGAGACTACATACACGAATCCCCATGCAGACCTGTTGGTAACAACAATTCACATTATAACTACAATACCCCACCTACTTATATCAGGGCTGAAGATTATGTACATGCAACCCCATACAAATATGTTGGCTACAGTACAGATTGATACCCTGCATACTCTGAGGGGTACTCAAGCATTCAGAATATGCATACACAGACTACAGAGACAAATAGTTCACATTACCATAATACTAGTGCAAATAGAATGCATGGAACGTTACAGGCAAGTCAATATGACTCACAATGCTACATGCCTGTGCATGGACATTATGTCAACCCCAGTTATACGCATCAACATATGGGGCATGTACATGAACAGATTAACAAATCATTGCAATATATGCAAAAAGACAATTCCATTTACATGCCAACAGAAACAAACAGAATACGTGAACCAGATTTATTCAATGGCACTTCAGAGATAGAATGACTTGGCTATCTGAAATACTTTGAAACAATTTCAGAACTAAATCAATGGTCTGAATCTCAAATGGCAAAAGTACTTGCAAGTAAACTTAGAGGTGAGGCACAGAAAATATTAAACACACTGACATACCATCAGTTCACAAGTTTCAGTACTTTAAAAAAGATCATATCAGAAGCTTTTCACTCTAATGACAAACAGCTGAGAGATCAGTTGATCTCCAGGTATCACAGCTGCCAACAACTGCAGTCACAAACATTTAGCAGCTGTGCAAATGAGTTGCAGGCACTTGCAAGAGAAGCATTCATACTTAGCCCAGTTTCTGAAATAAATAATTTAGTTTTGGATCAGTTCATAATAGAGTTACTTGATCCTGAAATAAAACACTACTTGAGACATTGTGCACCCAGATCAGTTGAAGAGGCAATTTGTTTGGCAGAAGACTACACTGCCATGAAAATGCTTGAAAAGGAAACTGAAATAAAAATAAACCCACACAATGACATTGTACAAACACTATATATGAAATCTAGTCTTAAACATTTACAGAAATTGTGCAATGTACTACAAGGAGAGCACAAAACAAATACACTGCCATTACCCAGTCATAACAGATATTGTCCTTCAAAGTCATGTCATGAAATTAAGGCACAATACAAAGCCTTCTTACAAGGACTATAATAATATAACAGTGACAACTCAAATTAATGTAACTGAAATAAACAGTTCACCAGAGGAAACAATTACAAATTGCACAAACAGTTACCATAACGACACTGATTTAAATCAAAACCAAAATTCAGTTTGGCTTAGCACTGAGTTAGATGACATAGATGTTTGTCTAAATGAAAGTAAAAAGTATGCAAAGACCAGGAACTGAAACAATCAAAATCCAAATCCAGCCCTCAAACCATAGTTGGAAACAACTAAGATTACAAATAATCAAGATACAGAGAACATATGGCCAACCGAGTGAGCAGCTTGTTCCCAAAAGGTGGCCACTCAGCAACCCAAACCGAACCAAAAATAATAATAACATACATAAGGTAAAACATCACAGAAACTCTGACGCCAAAAACAGGCAACAAAGAACCACAACAGAACTACCGCCTTGGAACGGTCAGTAATAAATTACTGGGGGGCTTAAATCGATTTTACAGGCCCAACCTCACCCTCAGTTTCTGAAGTGGTACAAAACATTTAGTTGGTTGTTCGGTTCGCATGATAACCCTCTAACTCGTCAATGAATCATCACGGTAAACACATAAATCAAATTTCAACACCATGAAGAAGCAAAGACGAGGACTCAACAGATACAACGGGCCGTCTGACAGGTGGAGATCCCTGTCCTGCCAAACAACCCCACTGGAAATCTGAAGCAAAAGAAGGTCACCAGTTGAGCCCCGGTGGACCAAGCAACAGACAAAAAGGCTCCGGTCCCAACCAACTAAAATATATAGCTTTAGGTCGGGGCCATCATAGAGTCTGACGACCGATCCCCCGGTGTGCAAATAAAGAGTGCAGCAAAGCTATCAACCGTGATTGGGTTAATCACTAAGCATGCAGACTGTCGCATAACATTTAAATTATAGCCAATACGTTTGTGACGTATTATTATTTTTCGGCATTGATCAGAAAAATCAGTCCTACCCTTAATCTTTTTGAATTTGTATACTAAGTCACCATAAAATTCTGGTTCCGATAGGCCTTGGTGTAAAAGAAATTTTAATCCGACATCAAATTTTGAAACCAATTCATGGTGTCTGCGATAGAATTTAGAAAAAGCCTTTCTAAGCTTATGATACCGATAGCCCTGTTGAAGAAGTTTAGCAGTTAAACATTCATTACGAGCATTAAAGTCATCTACATGACTACACACTCTAGCAAATCTTATAAGTTGAGAAATATACACTCCATAAGAGGGACGACGTGGAACGTCACCATCCAAAAATGGAAAATTAACTATATCAAAGTCAAAGTCATCACGTTTATCATAAATTTTAGAAGATACAAAACCGTTAGAAATAGATAGATGTAAATCCAAAAAGGGGGCCTCGGTATCTGAAGTATTAGCTTTATTCAATTTAAGTTCAGGTGGGTAAATTTGGTTAACCATGCTTTCAAAATAAGGATTATCAATATTCAGAAGATCGTCTAAATATCTAGAGGTTGAGTTAAATGCCTCAATGATATCAGCTTGATTATCAACAGAAAGAGAAGTCATGAAATCTCTTTCATAACAAAATAAAAACAAATCGGCCACAAGAGGAGCACAATTTGTACCCATCGGAATACCAACAATTTGTCTGTATAACTTATTACCAAATCTGATGTAAATATTATCTAAGAGATATGATAAGGCGTCACATACATTCTGACATGACCAAAGACTATATCCTCTATATATTTTACGGTCAGTAGAAGTGAAAAACGCTTTCTTATCGTTACAGGCAATATAAAGGGTATCTTCAATTTTGGAGAACTTTTTGAAGGCCCTCTCAATCAAATCAACAAGTTTTTCCTTTATTAAATTATGGGGTAATGTGGTATAAAGAGTAGAAAAATCATAAGTGGACAAACTAGTCGCACGGAACCCTCTTGACTTCAGTTTACTAAGTACCTCACCAGAATTTTTTATAGACCAAAACATATTTTTCCCTGACCTCTCATACACTGTCTCATAGTACCAAATGACACGAGATTTCACAGCAGTGAGGCAAGAAGTTAATAATTTAGATAATTCTGTAGTAGTACAAGAGCTAGAGTTGGCAATGAATCTAGCTTTATACGGTTTTTTATGAAGCTTAGGTAACCAATACATCGTAGGAAGTTTGTCTTGGCGTTCCTTAACGTTAACAGCAAACTTTAAAGGCAAATTATTTGAGTGGCTATTAACGACAGTCTTCTCATCTGTAAAAGTCTCTTCGTAAGCCGTGGTGCCGTTAAGTTCCTGCTTCAAAGTGTTAATATAGTGCATCCGACAAACAACAACAATGTTGTTTGCGGCCTTGTCAGCAGGAACCAAAACATACTTCCTATGAAAATCCTGGATACCCTGCTTCAAATATCTAAAGGAAGATTTAGGCTTAGGAGGTAAAAGATTAGTATTGTGTGAATAAAACTTTATACGTTTATCAACAATATTAAAGATACTTAGTTTCCATTTCTTTAAAGCGTTACTTTCAACACCCTCTCGTTTACACCAACGATTACCAAGATCATTTAATGCAGATGCAATTTCTTCCCTACATCTGTTGAAATCGATATGGGAAGGGAATCTATACTTAGGACCCTTAGAAACAATGTTACGAATTCTAGAATCCGGGATGATCTTCAAATTTCCAGTCACAACATGACCTGCTGATGGGTAAATAAATTTGGAATCTTTACAATCTCATGAATCAGGAGTATTAGCATCGATGTCAAGATCAGACACAAGTTTATTGAAATTAAATATGATACTTCTAATCGGTTTGTTATACTTATAACAAATAATAGGTGGTTCAGAATTTTGGAAATAATCAGGTATGGAAGATGTAACAGATTTATCCTGAAATATACTAGGTAAATCTATAAAGTCAATACCTTTGTTAATGAAAGGGATTTTAATGAAATTTCTTTTATGATTGATTTCAGAATCAATTAGTGGACGGAGAGCGTGTTGAGTATAACATCTAGTTAGAAGTGCCGCTTCGTACATTTGGTGATTTCTATCGTAAAACCTATTAGCCTCTATATCCAATTTGCGTAAGACTGGAATGGGTAGGGAACTAAGAATTGAAAGCATAGCATGTCGGCCATGTTCCAATAATTTTGTTGATAAATCATTAAGAGAAGTGTTAGATTTTTTGGCAGCACATCTTTTACGTTTATCATTTCCTTTTTGTCAGTTAGGCTGAGCACTGAGTACTTCAGTTAGGCTGAGCACTGAGTTGAAAGGAACCATTGAGCATGAAGAAGTAAAAGCAAAAGGGCTGATTTTGTGGCCGGAAGGTCAGCCCTGGGCTTTGAGAACTCAGAAAGGCCACATAGTGACACAGATAACCTCATCTGTACATGTAATATATCAGATGAAAACTTTAAACAGGAAATTGTCACATTATCTTTTACATCTAAATTCTTGTGTAGTATTCCAGAGGGCAATGATAAATACACACTGTACCCAGACATTGTCACAGTGGATAAAAGTGAGAAACTGAGTGCAAATAAGTTAGGGTGTAGCATCCACCTTATTATTGTTTGTTGTTTGTTTGGGACAGTGAAAAAGATTAGAATATGTGACAACTCTCTATGTGATTATAAACCTGACTAGATTTATGAGTTAATGCCAGCATTAATTAGTGCTGATGTACATAAAGTGGCAGACAATGTTTCTAGGTAAAGGATAGCAACAAATAATAACTGTCATCAATTTAGATTGAAGAATTAAAATGTATTTTTACTTGAACATAGTCTGTTATTATAGGCACTAAGATCAGCATAAAATATTAGCTGGAGAATGCTAGAATGTCGAGAACATCAAATTCTAATAAGCTTATGTTGCAGTGAGCTACACTTACTTTTAGATTTGCTTTTGCAAATGGTACAACATTACACTGTACATTACTTTGATGCTAACTATGCTCAACCTACCATTATGCTAAAGAAGCAGAACTTTGCTGACAAAGGATGTTAAATGGTATTTAAAGAAGTTGTTAAATGGTATTGATCAGAAGATGATTTGACTATGGTACCCACCATCTTCCACTGATGTAAACAAATGCCACTGAAGACTGCCCAGCCAGATGCGATGGATCTCTGGTGAAGACAATGAAGGAAGAAGAACTTTGAAATATCCGATTTTGAAATTTTGCATTTTACCATATTTTGAAAGAGTTTGTAAATCAGCTGGTATTTTAAAGTTTATTTTTCCTTAAAAAATATTATCATATTTTTTATCAGACAGAATGGACGAATGTAGTAGGGTGAGCTTTCGACTAAAGCTACTACTTGTTAAAAGTTATCTTTACTTACGCAAGGGACACAACTATTTGTATACCATTATGTCCAATTCAAATTAAATTAGTAAGTTGGATATTGGAAGTAATTTGATAAATAATGAAATGAAAATTGGCTTCATTGATATTTTCTGTTTACTTGAAAGTAAATTTATACATTTCAGCTAATGATAAACTTTGATTTAGTTAGATAAGTAGCTTCAATGTTCAGATAGATTTTTACACTTTGTTTTAAAATTCTGTTGACACATAACCTGTCTCATAACACTGTATTAACAGTCCCAGGGTGGATATGATGCTCTAGTGGCTGTTGACCCTGGGGACCAACATCCGATACGACTAACCCGAAGAACAACTGTATTAACAGTCTCCTCGACGTTCGTACATCCAAGGACGTACGTTTAGATCCTGATAGTCCCAGGTAACTGCGGTTGTCTCCCCCATAATGGTCGGTACTTAGGTACTGTAGTGGTCGGTACTCAGGTACTGAAAATGCAATTTCCCCATGTAGGTTTTTTCTTTATTTTTCTAAATTGACCTTTCGGAAAAGGAGACTATTTGGGTTCATCTCATATTTTCATCTAGCTGATATTAATTTAATTCTCTTTAACTTAGGTCAACTTTCATTTAGGATGAATCTGTAGTTTTCTCAATATAACTTCATTTTGCCATTATTCATACTGAAATTACTTTGTAAATAAATTCACAGAATATAATATAAGAAAAACCAAATTATTCTTTAGTTTCACTGTGCAGATACAGACTTCTATCCAGTGATCGAATCTACCACTAAACGACTCACGGGAGTGCCATCGGTATACACCCAGGGGTAAAGGTATTACCGTAAGCACTCTAGGAGGCATATGTTATGGTGTCTGTCTGTCTATAGGTTTAGCTATATGATATACACACTTAAAAGTCAAAATCCACTATACGATCAATTGTTGATTTTCATAGAGTTAGTACTGTGCACACGTACGGACACATGCCGTTGTTGCATTCATTTTATTATCGCCCCTACCACAGGTAAAACCCGGTTTACTACCGGAACCAATTTGGAGAACCCGCACATATCCACAGTTACAAGCTATATAGATAGTATGTCATTTTTTTCAAGGTTCTGTTTTTTTTCAATGGTTCTGCAAGTAAATTGAAAGATTGGATATGATGTTTAGATAAACCAATGTAGATTTTCCAAATACAGGAATGTTCACTCACTTCAATTAAGTTGAAAGATTCTCTCTCGCATCATTTGAAATCCTGTATTGATAGCTAGAATTCAGCCAACGGTAATAATCTAAAAACTTACAGGAAAAGGAGGTGGTTGGGTGGTGCGATGGTGCTGTGTGTAACTTCCAGTGCCGGGGCGTCCTACTGATTTGGATAGTGGTAGGGCAAGGGCCTACTGCGCTTGCAGTAGGTACGGGTGGGGCTGTTTGGACATTTTTCTCTCGTCTATCCTTTCTCTCTATTTTCTCCCTCTCTCTGGGAGACGGCCCGATAAAGACAAACAATGTCTCAAAGGGCCGTTAAAACTTACAGAAAAATTGATTATGAATGGTAAGAGTATTTGCTAAAACTGATTCGCCAACGTCACATATCTCCTGTTTCGCTCGGGGGTGGTCGGGTGGTGCGATGGTGCTGTATGTAACTTCCAGTGCCGGGGCGTCCTACTGATTTTGAACATTGTAGGGCAATGGCCTACTGTGCTTGCAGAAGGTGCGGGTGGGAGTTGTTTGGACATTTTTTTACTCTCGCCTATCATTTCTCCTCCTTCGGAGACGGCCCGATATAGACTGAAATACTGTCTCAAAGGCGCGTTGAACCCAAAACAATCAATCAATCAATCCTGTTTCGCTCAATTCCGTTTCAGTGCGCGTAGTTTAGCGATAGGAAAGGGTAGGCATAAAAAGAAGTTAAAGGACAGGATTTGCCCTCTTTGTAAAAATAGTGTCGAAACAGACGTTCATTTTTTTCATTATCAGTCATTAACAGAACACAAAAATAACTTTTAAATGAATTAGGGGAAATAACTCCTACCTTTAACAATATGAGTGCCGGTGAAAAGTTTTGTTATATTTTACAAAATATGATGTTTTGCATATTTGTTTATCACACATATATGAAATGTTTGAAGCTAGAAATACTTTATTTTGGTAAAAGACAATAATAATATTGTGATGAATTGTCAACATGTTGCATTCTCATGCATGTACTGATTCATGTTTGTATATTTGATGTGCTAGATTCTAAATGTTTAATGCGCTTACTGACAGTCCTGTTACTGGATTAAAATGATTTGATTTGATAAAACTGCTGCATGTTTTAACATAGTAGCTATACTGCCTTAACTGTAATTGACACAATCTTACACTGAGGTAAACCGCTACTGATTGGAGAAGAAACAATAAACAAGACAAGTTGTTTCTGTAGCACTATCTTTGACTTGGTATTTGTGTTTAAGCAATAAAGAGGGGTTTAAACACTTCTGATGATGGGAAACTGCAAAATAGGTCTCGCATCCACTATGGTGCATACCATGGCCGTGACAGATGTTATAACTTTGTCGGAGAATTTTTTAGATGCATCAGATAACTAGATTCAAGTACCCTACGTGTTATGTCACCCTATCATACGGAAAGCCCCCCCCCCGCCACCCATGTGGGAAGAGTGAGGCGGATTGAAATACCACACAATAGATGTACTGATCAGAATTTCTTGACTGACACATCTTCGACAGTGACACAATCTGCTTTAAAACAGTGACACAATCTGCTTTAAAAGCATCAACTGCACCAATAAATCGGAGCCACGGCCAGACCGCAACTGAGTTATATTTCTACTGATCGCAATGAATTGCCTGAGTGCATAAATTAATGATAAAGCTCATTTCTTCAAATACTTCAGTGTGTAAGTCTCGGGGTTTTTAGACAGATCAGCTCTTACTCTGAGCAAGGCCTCCCCTCATAGGGGTGGTCAGGTGGTGCGATGGTGCTGTGTGTATCTTCCATTACCGGGGCGTTCTACTGATTTGGAACGTTGTAGGATAAGGGCCTACTGTGCTTGCAGTTGGTGCGGGTGGGGTTTGTTTGGACATTTTAAGGCTAGCTCGGTCACCTGAGCCCTGTTTTGTTCACCCTGGTATAGAACTGGCCCAGACTGCTGTTTGGAGTGGTTTGATGTGGGACTTTACACTTTACTGGTGCATTTTGGTTTAACATGTCCGGGCATCTTTGACACGCCTGCCATTCAATCTAATGTATTGAACCGTCCGCGTGGCCGAGCGGTTAGCGCGCCCGACTTCTTTCACGGGGTCTCGGTTTCGAATTCCGTGAGAGGCGAGATTCTTTTCACATCTGAACAGGCGGTTCATTGCACAGTCTTTCATAATCTTCCACTCATCGTCTACGATGACTGAAGTACTGTTGAAAAGGAAGTAATGCAACATAACATCCATCCAACTATGATTCTAATGCGTAACCGCATGTTAAGCAAACAAATCCGTTTGCTGACCTTCCGGTTTTGCATAAGAGGAGCCCAAATTGTCAACAACTGCAGCACGCTGTGAAGGCTTGGCTTATTTTTTGCCTCTCGAAAAACATTTTTAGCTCACCAGAGCCGAAGGCTCCGGGGGAGCTTATAGGATAGGCAGCTGTCCGTCGTCGTATGTCGTCTGTCGTATGACGTCGTCCGTCAACACTTTCAAACAACATCTCCTCTAAAGCCACTGGGCCGATTTGGCCCAAATCTGTAGCATCCTTGGGCTGGGGGATTGAAAGTTTGTGTTTTTGATGAAAATCTGCTCTTTAGTTTGGTTGCTATGGCAACTTAGATTTCCCATAGACTTATAATGGGGAAAATTGAAAAATGGCATTTACTGCCAAGCCATTGCAGATATTTTGACAAAACTTGTACAGAAACATTCTTTGAGAAGTCTTTTATCAGCCATATGTTTTTTGACCCATTGCTCTTTTTATTGGTTTCCATGGAAACCAAAATGCAAAAAATTAATGAAAAAATACTTAAAAATTATTTCCTCTGAAGCCATTGGACCGATTTGGCCCAAGTTTTATCTGTAGCATCCTTGTGCTGGGGGATTGAAATTTTTTGTTTTTTATGAATATTGGCTCTTTAGTTTGGTTGCTATGGCAACTTAGAGTTCCCATAGACTTATAATAGGGAAAAGTGAAAAACGGCATTTACTGTCAAGCCTTTGCAGATATTTTGACAAAACTTTTACAGAAATGTTCCTTGATAAGGCTTCGATCAGCTATATGTTTTTTTTGGCCCATTGCTCTTTTTATTGGTTGCCATGGAAACCAAAAAAAAAAAAAAAAAAAAAAAAACTTAAATCATCTCCTCAGAAACCATATGCTCTATGAGGCAGACACTTCATAGACATACTAATCATCTTAGCCTTTACAGATTTTATCTTCTCCATTGTCATTGTTCAAAGGACATGACATGTTTGGTATGGCAATTTATAATGGAAAAACAAAAAATGAGCTTCATTGCTAAGCATTCGCAAATAGTCTGAGCTCTTTTTCAGAAATATTCCTTGAGTGGTCTTCTATCAGCCCTATGTTTTTTCTGCACACTGCTCATTTCTATCAGTTGGCATGGCAACCAAAAGGAAAAAATAGTAAAAATCCTTTGAAAATGATTTTTTTTTGTTGTCATGGCAATCAAATGTGGACAATAGCTATGTATTTTGTAATCAATTCAACAGACTCAGACTGAGACTTTGTAGTTGTATATTTTGTATACGCCTGTACAATTTTAAGCCTATACAAATGTGATAGCAATTTTGAGCTAGAGATCTGGTGAGCTTTGTGGCCCGTGGGCCTCTTGTTCTGAAATATCAGAATGCTATTTTGTCACGTATAGACTGCTTATTCCGCACAACAAATGATTTAAGGCAAATGATCGTTTCCGAGAAATCTGATTAGTACGGTCAAAGATCTGAAATTCGCGTATTTGACAGGTGAAAAGAAGTTCATTTTCTGGCTCAGTTTTAAAACTGTGACCTTGTCGGTAGCTTTTTTGATTGATTGATTGTTTGGGGTTTAACGGTCCTTTGAGACAGTATTTCAGTCTATATCGGGCTGTCTCCCAAAGAGAGAAAGAGGAAATGATAGAAGAGAAAAATGTCCAAACAACCCTACCGCACCTACTGCAAACACAGGCCCTTGCCCTACAATGTTCCAAATCAGTAGGACGCCCGGCACTGAAAGTTACACACAGCACCATCGCACCACCCGACCATCCCCTTGTCGGTAGCGATGGAGTGATCAGAATTACCTCATAGATGTGTCCAAACATCGGAAGTAAGCTTTAGATGGTAGACATTTTAGCACACGGACGATACACTCCAAAACATAGCATACGGACGATACACGCCAAAACATAGCATGGAATTGCCGGTTAGGCATGAGATTATACAAAATACGAAGCATTTTCATCAAATCCAGCCTCAGAACAAAAGAGGGCTGGAAATTGAGTACAGATTGTAATAGGTCTTAATAAGCTACAGGGGGTGGTCAGGTGGTGCGATGTGCAACTTCAGTGCCGGGGCGTCTTACTAATTGGAAGATTGACAAGGACCTACTGCGCTTCCAGTAGGTGCGGGTTAATTGGACATTTTTTTTTCTCTTGTCTACCATTTCTCTCTTCTTTCTCCCTCTCTTTGGGAGACGGCCCGATATAGACTGACTGATTGATTGTTTTGGGATTAACGGTCCTTTGAGACAGTATTTCAGTTTATATCGGGCCGTCCCCGAGAAAGAGGAGAAATGATAGACGAGAGACAAATGTCCAAACAACCCCACCCGCACCTACTGCAAGCACAGTAGACCCTTGTCTTAGTCGTATCCAAATCAGTAGGACGCCCTCGCACTGGAAGTAACATGCAGCATGATATAGACTGAAATACTGTCTCAAAGCGCCGTTAAACCCCAAACAACCAACCAACCATAATAAGTTACAATGTTGTTTCTCAACTTTTCTGCGTATGTCAGTCACAGCGGTTCCTTTAAATAGGGTATATTGGAAATATTCCTGTTTTGCTTTATTTGAACGTCTTCCAGTGATTTGGATAATTGCAGGCCAAGGGCTTGCAGTAGGTGCGGGTGGTGGTTGTTAGGACACTTGTTTTTCTTGTCTATTATTTTTTCTCTTCTTTCTCTCTCATTGGGAGACGACCTAATAAAAACTGAAATACTGTCTCAAGGGCCGTTCAACCTAAAACAGCCAACCAACCAAATTATTTGAACGTTGAAAAGGTTTGGTAATTAGTTGAGATAAAAATGTCTGCAACCTCGTGGTTTTAAGTTCTTTTGTACACATTTTCGGCAAAAAGTTACCATGTGACCCAGGTCCTGCCAAAACAAAAAATATCGGTTCGGCATTAGAGTGGCCGGCTAGGCATGGGAGGAACTGTTCACGTGGCCGAGTGGTTAGCGCACGCGACTTTGGATTTCGGGTCCTCGAGTTCAAGGGGATGGTTGTGTGGTGCGATGGTGCTGGGTATAATTTCCAGCGCCGGGGCGTCCTACTAATTTTGATACTAGTAGGGCAAGAACCTACTTTGCGTGCAGTAGGTGTGGGTGGGGATTGTTTGGACAGTTGTCTCGACTTCCAGTGCCGGGGCGTCCTACTGATTTGAAACATTGTAGGGCTAGGGCCTACTGTGCTTGCAGTAGGTGCGGGCGGGGTTGATTGGACATTTTTCTTTCGTCTATCATTTCTCTTCTTTCTCCCTCTCTCTGGGAGACGGTCCGATATAGACTGAAATACTGTCTCAAAGGGCCGTTAATCTCAAATCCATCGATCAAGACATTTTTTGTCTCGTCATTCATTTCACTTCTTTCTCCCTCTCTCTGGGAGACAACCTGATATAGACTGAAATACTCTCTCAAAGGGCCGTTAAACCCAAAACAATAAAAAAACGAGTTTAAATACCGTCAGAGGCGAGATTCGTTTCGCACCTTTGTTATATACTGTTTGTAACTTGATACGGCAGCTGCTAGGCTTATAATAGCGTGCATGCCTTTACTTTGGGCTTTTCCGCAGTTACAACGTCTCGACTGTACTTATCCCGAATATAATTTGGATGACAGAAGTTAATTAGGAATTAATTACTGGATTTATATAAACAAGGACAATAAAATATATTGATTGATTGTTTTGGGTATAACTGTCTATATCGAGCCCTCTCCCAGAGAGGGGGAAAGAGGAGAAATGACACACGAGAGAAAAATGTCCAAACAACCCCACCCACAACTTCTGCAAGCACAGTAGGCCCTTGCCCTACTGTTAGATAAAATATAAATAAAAGAATTAATTGGAGATAGGACTCTACTTTCTTAAATAGTTTTACAAGAGAATCATGTCTTATTTTCGACTGCATCCTCCAGAACAGTTGAATTTCAAACAGCCCTCAGAATTTGAAAAGTGGTTGATAAGATGTACGTTTCAAAACAGCTTCAGGACTTTCACAAATACCAGAAGACCAGCATGTAAATTCTCTTATTTATTGTATGGGGAAAAGGCGGAAGATGTGTTCAAGTCCTTCAATTTATCTGAACAGCAATCAGAGAAGTACACTGGCGTAACGAAAAAAATCAAGGATTATTTTGTTATTCGACGGAATACTATTTTTGAGAGAGCAAAATTTAATTTGGGAGAATCAGTAGACACATTTATTACATCACTTTATTCTTTGGCGAACATTGTGAATATGGTGCACTGTAAGATCAGTTACTTCGAGACAGGATTGTAGTAGGGCTACGTGACGCTACAGTTTCTGGAAAGCTCCAGTTAGACCCGGGGCTACGTGACGCTAAAATTTCTGAAAAGCTCCAGTTAGACCCGGACTTGACACTTGAAAAAGCTGTGAACCAGGCTCGACAGAAAAAGGTGGTTGAGGAGAAACAATCTGTTGTTCGGAGTCATGTTGTTTCAGAAAGTAAACATGTTGTTTCAGAAAGTAAACTTGACTTTGTGAAAACTTAACAAGCACATAGTGCTAAGACGAAACTGAACTCTCAACACAGGTAAAAGCCATCTAGCCCGTCGAAGTATACTCGATGCGGAGCAGTACCGGCGCACGGCCGGGACGTATGCCCAGCTGCGCAAGCCAAATGTCATGGCTGCGGAAAAAGGGACACTTTGTACGATGTTGTTTATCAGCCAAGAAAAACGTTCACGAGGTAGAGGGTGAACAATTGAACGAATTCTAAGAAAAACGTTCACGAGGTAGAGGGTGAACAATTGAACGAATTCTATGCCTACATTGGGACAGTCGTCGATATGGGAGATAACGACGACGACAGCAGTGGTGACAGTGATGGAACATTTATTAGGACAGTCCATGCGCAGTGAACAGACCCATGGACTATTGACTTAAAGGTGAGACAATTTGTATCAGATTCAAAATTGACACTGGAGCTTGTGTTTCAGTAATATCTGACAAAGTGTACTCGCAATTTGGCAAATTACCTTCGGAAAATGCCCAAAAAGCTTTATGGTCCAGGTAATAAAGAATTAAATGTCATGGGTTTATTCGCAGAAAAAAAAATTCTAGCGATAAGCATTCAGCGGTCGGTCTTGAACGATCCCTGCTAGGCTGACCAGCTATCATTAGCCTTAATTTGCTCGAAACTATGGATAAGAGCATTAGTGAAGTTACCTCTCTTGAATAAGTAAAACAAAAGCACCCTAACCTGTTAGGGAGCTAGGTACGTTAGACGGTGAATACCATGTTACTCTTAAAGAGGGAGCTAAGCCGTATGCGTTAGCGGCTCCGAGTAGAGTTCCTAACCCATTGCTTCCAAAAGATAAGGAGGAGCTCGAGAAAATTGAGAAAACGGAGTTATTTCCCGTGTAGACCAACCTACTGACTGGTGCGCAGGTATGGTCATCGCTCCTAAATCTAATGACAAAATTAGGATATGCGTAGATTTGACGCGGCTCAATGAAAACGTCAAACCGTGAAAATTTTCCGTTACCGGTCATTGATCAAAGTTTAGGTCTGCTTTCTGGAGCAAAATATTTCAGTAAACTCGATGCAAGTTCGGGATTTTGGCAGATTAAACTTTCTGAAAAAGCAGGTTGCTCGCTACCTTCATTACCCCTTATGGCAGATAACCGTCTTCCAATGGGTCTTAATAGTGGTAGCGAATACTTTCAGAAGAAAATGACACAGATCCGTGAGGGGATCAGTGGGGTCATTTGTCAGACAGACGATGTTCTTGTTTTTGGCAAAACGAACCCGTACAGCGCTTGGACACTGTGCTGTCTAGGCTACAGAGTGCTAATTGTAGTGTTGTTGCCTATAGACTAGCATTTTCATATTTAAATAAGCTGAGGTTATAGTTCATAAAGTATCAGATTAAATCCAGCATGCTCTTATAATGTACTTCACTTGCTCTGCGGGTTTTATATAATAAACATCTAGAGTAGTTAAACAGTGTTTTCATTCACTATTTTACATTGGCGACGATTGGAAAATTTTCACAACAAGGGAAAAAGGAGGATATATGCAGCAACTCCAGCTAATAACTTTAATTAGTAGGACTGATTAAATGGACTAGTAGTTGTTTAAACGGTTATAATGGCATCAGCTTTACCAACATTTCCACCTTTCAACATTCATGAAACAGGCGAAAAAGGATTAATCGGTTGGAAAATCTTCTTGTTGGTATGGACGTAAAAGATAAGAAATGTCAAAGAGCTTTGCTGCTTCATTACGCTGGAGAGGACGTTAATGACATCTTTGAAACCCTGCCGGACACGGGAGACGATTATGCAACAGCGGTTGCCAAACTGAAGGATTATTTTGCGCCACAAAAGAATACGGAGTATGAAGTGTACAAATTCCGACAGGCCAAGCAAGAGCCTGATGAGGGGATTGACGCTTATTTAACGAGGCTCAGGCAGCTCAGTATAAACTGTGACTTCAATGCAAACCAAAACAAGGAAATTAAGTCACAAATTATTCAAGGGTGCAGCACTTCTAGACTACGACGTAGGGCGTTACGCGAGGACCAGTCTCTTGATGATCTTTTAAAACTGGTCCGATCCATGGAACTGTCAGACAAACAGGCATGTGAAATAGAACACACAGAACAACCGGAAAGTGCAAACACGTTTAAAAAGAAATACAGGACAAATAAAAAGAAAACATTTCATAAACCATCAGAGTCGAAGGATAATAACAAAAAGCAAACATGTAGGAACTGTGGAGGTGAATATCCTCATGTGGACAGACAGTGCCCAGCACAAGGCAAAGTGTGCCACGCTTGTAAGAAACGAAACCACTTCTCTTCAGTTTGTCGATCAAAAGCCAAATCAAAAACTAGATCTGTCAATCAATTCGAAAAGACAAACGCTTGTGACACTAGTAGTGACTCTAATGATGATTACGTATTTGGAATACAAAAACAGGAAAATGTCAATTCGGTGAAACCTAAGCAGCCCAGTTTGAATGTGACAGTAAATGGATTAAATGTACGAATGTTAGTTGACACTGGATCAAGTATAAACATTTTAGATGAAAGTACCTACAACAGCTTCAAGGTAAAACTAAAATTGTCAAAAACTGATACCAAAGTTTTCACCTACGTTTCAAACACTAACTTTCCATTGTTAGGAAAATTTATTGGAACCATTAAAACCAAGCAGAAAATTACAACTACGACCATATACGTAACACAAGGTGCAAGTGGATGTTTACTGTGCTATGACTCAGCTGCCGAACTACAGGTAATTCCTAAAATATCTGTGTTTACAACTGGAAACAATAAAGCTGAACACTTATGCCAGAAATATTCGTCGATTTTCGAAGGCATAGGCAAGTTAAAAGACATTGAAATAGACTTGCACCTCGACCCAAGCGTTCAGCCGGTACAACAGCCGCACCGACGCATACCGTTCCATGTACGTAATGACGTGGAAAATGAACTGAAAATCATGTTTGACAACGATTTGATAGAGGAAGTGGATGGTGGAGCAACGCCATTAGTGGAGCAAATATGGTTGGCTATCTTTCAAGGGGGTGGTCTACGGAGTGTAACATTTGTTTTTGTATACCAAAATGATCGCCTGGGTCTATAGTTATCAAATTCAGCGTTTGCCACTTTGGCAAACCTTGCATAACTCTGCAGTGGCCAGTTATTTACGTTACCTCGTTATATTTTGGCTATCAAACATATTTATCGATGTCAATAAGAAATATGTTTAAACAATAGAAATGTATCAAATATTCATATTTTCTGCAAGAATGATTAACATGCTGTAAATAAGGCTGCTTAGAAAACAGTTCAGAACTTCTGTGCTGTTGTTTTCGTTACAATATAATATGTACCCCTCGAAAATTTAAAATGTAACTTAGGTTGTTGCATTTATAAACAATTTATGATAAAATAGCCCAAACTTCTTCAATTTTCTAATTGTCTCGTTAAATACCATTCTAACAAAACAAATTTGAGACCTCTAGCTTTTATACTTTGTCAAATATGTACTGTTAAACATGATTACACCTATTCCCTGTTGGTGGCTGCAAACTCATTTTCCTACAATAGTTCGTTCAAAAGGTGGCTAGTAAGTTATTATAAACTGACGAATTGGCCCTGTTGCAATAAGATCATGCTAAACATGATATAAAACAACAGTTCACAAAATGTTTTGCACCTTAGAATACGTATTTTAACCAAAGTAACGTACTTAACAGATTTAGATGTTTGAGTAAAGCAAAGGTCATTCCCACCACGAATATATTTATTTTTGAAATTCTGACTTTTAACAACACAAATGTGATGACAGTAGTTGCTATTTATTGTAAATTGAAAATTTTGCATAGTTTAACCGCCTACTTAGACAGAAAACCGTGTTATTTACATGACTTGCAAAGCTGAGATTGTTCTGTTGTTTAAATGAAGCCTTTGTTAATTAATCTGTACATGAAATATGATTATTTTTTTCACCAATAGCCAAATGACTTTTAAACAAAACCTAGGGTATCAAACTAGCTAATCATAACTTACAGTTTTGTACTCAGAAAGGTAACGTTAATAACCTTTATTTCAAAACAGTCACTGAGATTAAATATTACTACTGCCAAATATGTATAAGCTTTATCATTTTGAGAAAAGTGAAAACATTTCTAAAAGGCACATTTGACCGGTTAAAGGCTACCCAAAGTGACTCTTTATTGAAAGCTTCATGGCAGAGTATCCGTTGTGGAGTATTGATGTTATAGTTTGTGTCATCCACTTATCTGTTATTTTCCAAAAATCGCTAATTTTCATCGACATATTTGCTATCATTCTGCCATATATAGCCATATATAGAAAAAGACAGAAATGGGTGAAAACAGGCATTTGTGTGACTAATTATGTTTAGCTTATGCTGGCTTTGTGATCATCTGCATGGAATGGGCTGCATGTTATTTGGCTAGTATCATCTGACTACTTGTCATAACTTTATGCTGCTATTAGCAATTTGGTATTGCGAGTGGATTTTTTCACAGAAGGAATACATTCCTGATCGCTGTGCCTTTACACTTCTTTCTCTGTTTTGACATTTTCCTATAAAAAGCAATATATAAAACGAATGTTTAATTTTTTGCCTTAAAGCATACATTTTCATCAAAGTAATGTATATAGCAGGTTGAAAAGTATGAGTTATTTTATTCTAAAGCAGCAATTGTAAAGTTCCGTGTGCTTACCATGAAAAGTTCCGTCGTACCTCATCGTATTGAAAATAATGTTTGGGTTAATCTAGGCTCATTCAGAGTCAGTTTGGAAGAAAAAGGAAAAGCTGAACCTGGTGCTAGGGGGCATTGTCATTGTTGCAACATTACATTGCTGGGGCACACACTCAGCTTAACCAAGGGTGCTAATTTTGTTTTCTCTGATGCATTCTTTGCTTCCAGAGAATCTCCCTTTAGAATTTTATTAGGTGAACGGATATTGTGTGAAATGAAATAACTATGACTATCTTGGCCTCCCTGTCTAATGGGGGTAACCTTATTACTTTGAAATCTTCATCAAATGATATTTAATTCGAGTCAATGATAATTCACTAACTTCAACTACTTGTTTTGGTAGTCGAAAAAGGTAACGTATACAACATTCAACAGTAAACGATTTGTCAGATTACCCCATTACTGTTAAGAAGTTTTCATATTAATGCTAGAGTAACAAGGTGCAGAAAGTAACCGCCTTCAGGTATAACGCAAATGTTGAAAGCAAACATTGAGGTGCCGAAGGTTAACCTAACAGCAGTATAGCCATACATCTCTAAATGGATTTAAATATTTGATGCATATACATGTATTTAATTGTTTTAAATAATTATAGTCCCAAAGAAAGGGCTAAGACAGTAACATAATTACCCATTATTTTTTCTATATAATACATTTTTATTAGTAATATGCCTGTTTTAGATCTTTTACTTAAAGGCGGTTATTTTCTGCACCTGGTAACCAGAGCATGAATATGAAACTTGTTTATAGTAAAAGGGTCTGTCCCAAGAACTGAGGATTTTTTAAAGCTTCATCTTGCTGCATCATACCAAACAGATGATATCATAAAGAATCGTAATTCTAATCTGACAAATCGTTTACATTGAATGTTGTATACGTTACCTTTTTAAATACTATTTAAAGGAGTCAAAGTAAGTGAATTATCATTGCCTCAATTAAAAGGTCATTTTGATAATGGTTTTAAAATAATAACAGTATGTCATAGTCATATTATACGTGCCTGATCTTGAAAGGAATCAATTAAATCGAGTCCGCTATGTTCTTTCTCATGTGTATTGCTTGCTTTCATATGATCTTCTAGTATATTTTGGAAATAATACTGTATCATCGTGAATGGACCACCTCAATGTTTTACTACAATCTTTAATGCTTCTGTAGATGATTCCTATTTCTGTGGATGATATAACCCTTCCAGAAATTGTCTACTCTTAAAGAAAACACTTTTCTCTTACAGTAGCCAATTCTTTCCTTTTAAAGTTTACTCCCATTTAGAAGAAAGACTATAGTAAAATTTGCAGAATATTTTCACGTAATAGTGTATCCAGTCACCTTAAATTCTTGGACTGATTATTTTAACTCTGAAGGAAGATTTCCTGGAAACAAGGCATGGATCACAAATATAAATAAATAAGTAAATAAATAAATAAATGAAAAAATAAAATTAAATAAAGCAAAACAACAACCTCGGTTTAACTAAGTTTATATCCAGGAATGTAATGTTGCAACACTGCTAACGCAACCAAGCACCACCTTCAGCTAAATTCCTTTTTCAAATCGACTCGTAATGAGTCCAGATGATCCCAACTGACCAGAATATACATAATTTGCATTTAAATGAAGTACAAGAAAGAGTTTTAAGGTAGCCGCATGACAATTTACACTAGGTGAAGTAAAATAACTTTTACTTTTTAACCTGTTATATACGTTACTTTGGTTTAAATATATGCTGTAGGGCCAAAATATTTTAACTACAGTTTTAAATATTGCTTTTATAGAAAACGGTCAAAACAGATAAACAGTGTAAAAGGGCACCGATCAGGAATCGTTTTAACTACTGTCACAATTCTTGCTCCCACAACACCAAACAGTAATTAGTAACATAAAGTAACAAGACATGTACTCAAACGATACTAACGGGTGGCCAAATAAACAACCAGCCCATTCCATGCAGATGACCACAAAGCTAGCCTTAATCAAACATACCCAGGAACACATATTGTCAATTTTCACCGATTTTTTTGTTTGTTTCTATTTACATCAGAATGACGGCCAATAAACAGAAAAAAACAAATTTTTTTTTCAAGGCTACAGGTAAGTGGAAAACACAAACTATAACACCAATACACCAAAACGGATGCACCAACTTAGAAATGTCACTGATCAATCATATAGGTTCGGTTTAAATCAGTCGAACGTGCCGTTTTGAAAATATTTTAACTCAAACTAATAAGGATGAGGCACATTTGGCTGTAGCAACAGTTAATCTCAGGAATTGTTTTCCAATAATGGTTACAAACGTTACCTTTCTGATTACAAAACTGTATGATATGATTAGTTATTTTGATATAGTGGATGTTTTAAACGTGATTCTGATATTAATGGAAAAAATAATAGTGTTCCATGTACAGGTTAATTCATGAAGGCTTATTTTTAGTTGTAGGACAATCTCACCTTTGTATGTCATGTAAATAACACTGTTTGCTGCCCGAGTAGCCAACTTCACCACGCAAAAAATTCATTTAACGATAAATAAAACGCATATTTATCACAACTGCATCGTTTAAAAGTCAGAATTTCAAAAGAGTGTTTTCCTGGCAGGAATGATAGACGCTTTACGCAAACATTAACAATCTGTTAAGTACGTTACATTAGTTTAAATATGTGTTGTAAGGTCAAAAATATTTTTAAATAGTTGCATTATATCATGTTTAACATGACCTCATTGCAACAAACCCAATTTGTCAGTTTTAGATAGCTTATTAGCCATCTTTTGTAAGAATAATTGCGTGAAAACTGACTTTCTAGCCTCCGACAGGGAATAGGTATAACCAAGTTCAACAGTACATGGTTAACAAAGTATAAAAGCTAGAGGTCTCAAATTTGTTTTGCTAGAAACATATTGAAAGTTGCTAGTTAGATAACAGGAAAATTGAACATGTTTGGGCTATTTTGTCATAAAGTTTTCGTAAAATGCAACAATTCAAGTTTGAATTTTAAATTTTCAAGGGGTACATTATATTTTGTCACGAAAATAACAGCACAGAAGTTCTAAATTGTTTCCACAGTAGCTTAATTTATAGTAAATTAATCATTCCTACAAAAAATATTGACATTTGATACATTTTTAATGCTGAAGCATACTTCCTATTGACTTAAAGGAATATTTTTGATATTCAAAATTTACAGGGGTAACGTAAATAACTGGCCACTACAGAGTTATGCAAGGTTTGCCAACGCTAAATTTTATAACTACAGACCAAGGCGATCATTTTGATATATGAAAACAAATGTTACACTCCGTAGACCACTACCTCCCTTTTCTAGGCCACTTACGCAATCATATTTGCTCCACTACATGGGTGTCACCAATAGTCGTTGCACCTAAGCCCAAATCACAAAACGAGGTAAGGATATGTGTTGATATGAGAGAGCCAAATCGTGCCATAAAGCGCACACGATACATAATTCCGACTGTAGACGACATAATAGTGGATCTAAACGGTGCCAAAGTCTTTTCAAAGCTGGACTTAGTGAAAGGCTATAACCAGTTAGTCCTGGCAGAAAGCTCGAGGAGCATTACATGTTTCACAACACATTCAGGATTATTTCGATATAAACGATTGTGCTTTGGAATAAGTTCCGCTGCTGAAATATTTCAAAATACGTTAAGAAACGTGTTACATGGATTAGAGGGTGTTAAGAACATAAGTGATGACATAATAGTATATGGCAAAGATCAGGAAGAGCATGACAAAAGGCTCGAGGCAACATTTGCTCGACTGCAAGAAAGAAACTTAACTTTACATAAGAACAAGTGTGAATACAACAAGGATAGAATTGAATCCTTTGGACATGTATTCAGCGCAGCAGGAATTTCAGCTTCAACACAGAAGGTGGATGCCATCAAGAACATGGACACACCATCATGTGTGTCAGAGGTACGTTCATTTTTAGCCATGAGCAATTATTTGTCAAGGTTTATTCCACAATACAGCACGATCACAGCTCCATTAAGATACCTGACCAGACAGGATGTGCAATGACACTGGTCAAAAGAACAAGACGATGTATTTAACGAACTGAAACGTGTGTTAACAAGTGAAACAGAAATGGCATATTTCGACCCAAAAGAGCAGACTGATACTTCATTGTTCGTGGACGCAAGCCCTGTAGGCTTAGGTAGTGTTTTGATGCAAAATGGAAAAGTAATTGCATACGCGAGCAGAGCGCTATCAGATGATGAACAATGTTACTGTCAAACTGAACGCGAAGCCCTGTCCATTGTTTGGGCGGTTGAACACTTCAGATTGTACCTATACGGACATTATTTCACGTTAATCAGTGATCACCAAGCCCTTGAGATCATATTCAATAATCCAAAATCAAAACCGCCTGCAAGGATTCTATGCTGGCAGTTACGTTTGCAGGATTACAATTTCAAGGTCGTTTATAAAAGTTGCAAGTCTAACATTAGCGATTACCTGAGCAGACACCCAAACAAAGATCAGCTGATTGCCGATAATAGCAGACAGCAGGATATTGCGGAATGCTATGTGAACTGTTTGATAGACAGCAATGTTCCTAAGTCCATGACCCAGAAAGAAATCTGCCTCAGTACACATAATGATCATGAACTTCAAACGGTGATACAATGCGTAAAATCAGGCAGCTGGGATAAATCTTATCAAAACAAGACTGTAGATACGTTTTGCAGGTTACGGAATGAACTCACGTTGGCGAAAGTGCAGCATGGAGAAATTTTGTTGCATGTCAACAGACTTGTTATTACAGTCACGAGTAGTCAAGATTGCTCATCAATCACACCTCGGGATTGTAAAAACTAAGCAGTTGTTAAGAGAGAAAATATTTCCCTGAGATCGATAGGAAAGTTGAACTGTGTCGAGGGTGTATACCGTGTTTAGCAGCCACACCCATGAAAACATCTGAACCCTTACAAATGTCAGATTTACCGGATGCACCATGGACAGTGCTTAGCATAGACTTTTGTGGACCTTTTCCCAATGGGAGTTATTTACTCGTTATAATGGACGAATATTCCAGATACCCAGTCGTTGAGATAATCCAGTCATTGAGTGCGAAAACTGTTATACCAGTTTTGGACAAAATCTTTGGATTATTTGGGTCATTAGATGTGCTAAAATCGGATAACGGTGCTCCTATGAACTCAGAAGCATTCAAAAACTTTGCGAACTATCTAGGATTTGAACATAGGAAGATCACACCTCTATGGCCAAAAGCGAATTCAGAGTGTGAAAGGTTTAACGAAACAAAATGCAAGGCAATTCGTGCAGCCTTCGTGGAGAACAAAGACTGGAAGCAAGAAATGTACAACTTCTTGAGAAATTATGGAGCAACTAAGCATGCTACATTAAACAAGGCTCCAGCAGAAATTTTGTTTGGTAGGAACATAAAAACTAGACTGCCGCAGTTTACACCCAAATCAAATGACAAGAAACTCAGAGATATCGATCAGCACAAAAAGCTGAAAATGAAATTGTATGCTGATGAGCGCAATAATGCACGAAAATCAAACGTGACACTTGGTTATTAAAGATCTGCAAGGCAGAAGCCACATCGCATTTTTTTAAATGTTTACTCTAAAGAAATGGAAACACACTTTTGATATGTTGATATGTTCTAAACACACCAATAAAAAGCGATCATATTAATTTCACAATACTCTACAATCTCATTTCTTACATGTGAAAGTTGTATAAATTCAAACTGATACACTCTTAAGTCTTTTTTTTCATCAGTAATCTTCTTGTTGGAGAAACATGAAACATTTCGTCTGGAGTTCTTTGATAGTTTTTATAATTTTTACATGAAAATACCCCCGCCACCCGACCTCCCCTTTTCCTAGGGGACTGCTCTAAAAGGAAAGAATTTGTTCTCTGTAGAGAATTTTTTTCCTTTACGAGTAGCCCCACTTGGCAGTGTATTCGATGTACTTGAAATGAAAATTGCCAGCCGATTAGAGCCTAAAGTATCAAAGTAACCCTATGTATTCGGCAAAATCAGCCATTTCTGTTCATTGAATTTTAACATGTCTGCTCTTGTTGTCAGGGATGCTGTAAACACTGCAGTCCCTAATCAGACTGCTCGAAGAGACTAGGGGTGGTCAGGTGGTGCGATGGTGCTGTGTATAACTTCCAGCGCCGGGGCGCTCTACTGATTTGGATAATAGTAGGGCAAGGGCCTACTGTGCTTGCAGTAGGTGTTGGGGGAGGGTTGTTTGGACATTTTTTCTCTGGTCTATCATTTCTCTTCTTTCTCCATCTTTCTGGGAGAAGGTCCGATATAGACTGAAATACTGTCTCAAAGGGCCGTTAAATCAATCAATCAGTCGAAGTGACTGATATGTGCAGTCTACATAGTTTCCCACAAATTTCCAACTATGAATGGAAAACGTTATACAATGCTAAGATGTAGATACACCTCCATGTTTTCCACCATTTTTACCAAGGGTAACAAGCTCTGTCACTTCCTGTTTGCTTCTCTGGATGGAAAATTCCTTCCGAAAATTAGGCAACATGTAAAGAAAAGAACTTGCTCCTCTAGGAGCTAATTTTCTTTTAAAAGTTGACATTTTAAGGCTGCAAGACTGGTAATGACACAGTGGCCTGCCCCTGAATGTGTGCAACTCAGTAATAAGTATCCAGGCATAAAGTCTACAGCATGCTATACAGATTCAGATCAGACTCTTATACGCAGCAGTCTGAGTGCGGTCTGCTTTCTTTGCAAAATGTGATATGCGAATTCTGTAAAAGTTCTAATTACTTTAGGAACTGACTGAATCAGATCCCAAACCCCATCCCCAACATCAAAGGGAAAGATTGACAAAGACATCCCAACAAACAATAAATTACAAGTGATAAGCCGAGTCAGCAGCTCTTACCCAAATAGGTGGCAACTCAGCTATCGTTACTGAACTAAATAATTTAGACCAACAGAAGGGTTACAACAGACTAAGCAAATTATACGAAAAACATTTAACAACTATTTTACCTACTTTCTATTTGTATTATAGAAGGTTTAAAATGAGAAAACAATAAATTAAACACCACCGAACATAAAACAAATGCAACCGCAACGAAAGTACCGCTTTGGGATGGTCAGTAATAACTACTGGAGGGGTTTAAACCGGTTTTTCTGGGCCCAAACCTTCACCATCACCCTCCGCCGCGGTGCACACAATTAGTTGGTAGTATGGTTCGTATGGAGGTCCCCTTACTCACCAGAGAGTCATCACGGCCAACATTTAAAATCAAGAAAAGACTGTGATGAAGCAAGGATGAGGACTCGACAGCCAAAACGTGCTGAGACACCTGGAGATCCCTGGGGCGTCAGCAACACCACTACAACACTTAGGTCTGGTCAAACACTGCATATCCAGATCAAACGGACCCCAAAGGAGCAGTCTTGTCAGGTTCTACACAGTTTGCCATTTCATCCCCATCTTTTGAATGCATTTCTGCACTGTAAAATTGACTTGGTTCGGCTTTAGGACAATTATGGTGACTATTTTAGGTTTCCCATTTTTTAGAAATTTTACGTTTAACACCCTGTTCACTCTGAAAAGAAAGATATAAAGAGCTATTTCTAAAATGAAAGGGATAATATTTCCAAGATATTGAATTTAAGAACAAGTACATGTAATAAATGTTCATAAAAGTAAAAAGTATGCAAAGACCAGGAACTGAAACAATCAAAATCCAAATCCAGCCCTCAAACCATAGTTGGAAACAACTAAGATTACAAATAATCAAGATACAGAGAACATATGGCCAACCGAGTGAGCAGCTTGTTCCCAAAAGGTGGCCACTCAGCAACCCAAACCAAACCAAAAATAATAAGAACTTACATAAACAACGCATCTATATACAACAAGCATAGAAAAGTCAATAGAATGCCGGTCAATCCAAAACCATCTATTTCAATTGACTAACCGGTTTCATATTTTACAATAAATATATTCTCAAAGCATTTAGTATTAGAAACACTGTTACCTAAAACAAGTATACAAGTAGCCTGTGAAGCGTTATTATTGTCCGACCAGTACAACAGTTTATGTTGTTGTTTTCATATTTAACGACGTGTCAACCCACTAGATTATTTGCGTCTAGGTTAAGCTTGACGCTTACACATGTTATGCGTTGTTATTGTCCGACCAGTACAACAGTTTATACGAGTCTTTGCGTACATTTTGTGCTCTTTTTGTGCCCCCAGTCAAACCTATAACAATTAAAGTCTCTCATTTGTCTCTGTCTCCAGAATTCCACCGTACTGATTATGTCGTGGAAATATTTACAAGTCTGGGTCATGTTCAAAACATCAAGAATTGATAATTTGTCTGTGATCAACTCTATGATTTCTGGTGGCATCGTGGAAAATGTCGGAACATTACGTGGTGTGGCATTTGCCATACACGAACAACGATCAACAGTTAGGTTTATCCCTAAGAAATGTATTTCACTTATTATTTGTCGCTGTGAGGGAGCAATAACTATTTCAAGCTCCGACAACCTTATGATATCTCCGACTCTAGATGTGAACCTGCAATTGTGGAGGTATCCTAGTTTCATTGCTACCTCCATTTATGCAAGCGGACTTCTTTGTCCACATGGGATCAGTTCGTCTTGCCAATTATTTCTGCCTAGAGCTTCCGACCAAATCCCGATAATTGAGTCTGTACGTTTGTATGTGATAGTTATCTTGAAATTAATATTGTTTAAACCAGTTATTTCTGTCTCTATGTTATATACATGCGTGCAGTCTAGCCTCCTTCTAACCGGAGGCTAATGCTGACATAGCCGTCTTTTACAACCCGTACAATAACGACAGCGCTTCCTCTGAAAGTTTTGTGGATCTCTTTTGCCCGTCTGTGATAAGGGCATACATCGACCCGTCTTTTATTTCCGGAAGGTGATAGTTTTCTTGTTCTCTCCATTCCTTTCCTGTCAACAGCCATTTTTGCTCCAAACGTGATCTGGTTAGTTAGAAAGACAAGTTGCCATTAGACAAGTTACCATACTGTTGTCTGGTCAGTTAATTCCGTTGTACTGTAACTTTATTGTTTATTAATTGTCAGGTTATTGACTGGTTTGCTGCTCGGAAGGCGGAGGGTGAGGGTGAAGGTTTGGGCCCAGGAAAATCGGTTTAAACTCCCCCCCCCTCCCCCCCCCCCCCCCCCCCCCCCCAGTAGTTATTACTGACCGTCCCAAGGCGGTACTTTCGTTGCGGTTGCATTTGTTTTATGTTCGGTGTTTTTTAATTTATTGTGTTCTCATTTAAACCCTTCTATAATAAAAATACAAAATAGGTAAACATAATTGTTTTACGTATAATTTGCTTAGTCTGTTGTAACCCTTCTGTTGGTCTAAATAATTTAGTTCAATGAAGATAGCTGTGTTGCCACCTATTTGGGAAAGAGCTGCTGACTCGGCTTATCTCGTAATTTATTGTTTGTTGGGATGCCTTTGTCAATCTTTCCGTTAGATGTTGGGGATGGGGTTTGGGATCTGATTCAGTCAGTTCCTGAAGTGTAGTTACTCTTTAAATTAGAAGTGTTAAGCACTATAACCAAATCTTCTGTCATGTTTCGACAGAACGACGCATGCTTTCGCTCATCGACACAAAACGGTTCTACTTTTCGGCTAACGAATCGTTAAGGTCACTACAGACTTAATCAGGGCACAGCACCCGATGCAGTGACTTAAAGCAGCTCAGCTAAATGTGAGTAACGAACATATAGTCTTTTGCCAGCAGTCGCCATAATAGTATTCTTTCCAGAAAATATGATGGCCCTTAAAAGGGCCGTTTGGGTGCTAGCTGTTAATAGCTAAGTCTACGAAAAGAGTTTCAGTGCCTCGGTTTGGTCCTCAGGGATCATAGGCCTCTTTACACTCCTCACAAGGTGAAATGAAATAGTCTTCGTGAAACCCTTCGTCTTCGTCTACACAGCTGTGTTTCTGTCTAATTAAAATACAGAGCCATTTATTGCATTCAAGAATACAGCGTCTCTTGCAGATGCTTTCGGAAGGCTGTCCCAGTTATATAAAAAAGGGTTCGTTTTTTTTATATAACAGTCTTTATACGCATGCCGCTATAATTTCGGTGGGTAAAATTGTAATGATTAGTTTTGATTAGTTAGGTGTGAATCTTGGCGTTCGGTTATAACTGAATAATAAAGGTGATTAGAACTGAACCATTTGTTTTTTATTCGTTAGGTGTGAATCTAGGCATTCGGTTATAACTAATAAAGGTGAATGAATATAACTGAACCATTTGATTTTTGATTCGTTAGGTGTGAATCTAGGCGTTCGGGTATAACTGACTAATAAAGGTGAATGAATATAACTGAACCTTTTGTTTTTTTGACTCTTTAGGTGTGGTTATAACTGACTGTGAAAGGTGATAATTGAACCGCGGCACGACAAAGCAACAAAGTAGCATATGCGCCCAGCGATAACTCAGATAAGCCTGGGCATCCGCCCAGTCTGATCAGAGTCTGCCCAGTCTGATTAGAGTTTTTGATGTTCGCATGGTGCTGGGGCGTCCTACCGATTTGGAACACTGTAGGGCAAGGGCCTACTGTGCTTGCATTGGGTGCGAGACATTTTTTCTCTCGTCCATCATTTCTCCTCTTTCTCCGTCTTTGTGAGATGGGCTGATATAGACTGAAATACCGTCTCAAAGGGCCATTAAACCCAAAACAATCGATCAATCAATGTTCGAATGGAGCTTGCTTAAAACGAATTATATACGTTCTTTAAATGAATTTATGAGTCGAGGTACTTGTCCATGCACTTTTCCATTTTGTCAATTCTCTTTAGGTAGCCGGGCCGGGTAGCGCAATCGGTGGGGCACCTGACTCGTAAGTCAGAGGTCCGGGGTTCGAATCCCGGTCTGGCCACATACTTTCGTTTCTCCTTCCGCTAATTCAAGAAGGGCAGTTGTCAGTTACTGGCGAAAGTATGTGCACTTAGTACTGGTTAACCGCTTAGGAGGTCTAAGCCTGCCCAGGAATAGTGTGGTTAGGTTAACTGACCGTCCCGACATGACCTTAGTTGTTTACCGTGGACGTTAAGCATCAAATCAACCAACCAACCAACCAATTCTCTTTAGGCGCACATCGAAGACTGATCAGACTGGCAGGTTGCCCAGGCTGATCTGAGTCCTCGCTTGGCGCACAAGCCACTTTGTTGGTTGACTCAATTGTTGGTTTATGTATATGTGTGCTTTCTTCCTCCTTAATACGTGTAAACAAAGAAAGCGAGAAACCTGCGTAGTACACCAAAACTTAAGTAAAAATGTGTAATAATGACAAATTTAACCCTATGAGTATATACACCCAAGTAATTTAGAAACTGTTTGAACGACATAAACAACAATAATGAGACTTTAAAAACTGTTACCGCAATGGGTCGTTAATCAAGTGAAGCGCCAAACGATTGGCTGAATCTTTTAGGTAGTCATGATCCATTGGAAAAGTTTTAAGTGGGCGGAGCATTTAACTTGACTATATCGAAAGTGGGCGGGATGTTCTGTACTTTTGTTTGTTTCATAAAACGTTTTTTGGTCTTTCTTTTTTACAATCAACAATAATAATAATTGTCGAAGCTAGCAAAATGTTATTTTCTAGCATTTTCCCATATTTTACCTTGCCGTAACATGGTCAAGATCAACCCAAGGTCATCGTTTGAACAATATCGATTATACTTGAGTACCTAATGCTACATACAAAGTTTAAAGCTATCGGTCAATTGGTTCTGCAAACGTTTAAAACTTTTTATCATATATGTGTGTGGCAGCCATGTTGGTCATGTGACCGGACCAATCTGAACAAATGATTATTTCCTCTACCACTGGAGGCAATATATGAAATTTAGTTACAATTGGCCATGTGGCTTTTGAGGAGATTTCTTGAAATTGTTAAAATATGAGAGTTCAGGGTCAAAGCTCAAAGAATGACATTGACCTCTTGTACTCATAAATCTTCATGTGCTAATTAAGATGAATATATATACCAATTTTTAGACTTTCTTCAAAACTTTCCACAGAATCTTCTTTTCTAGCATTTTCCCATATTAGACCTTGCTGTAAAAAGGTCGAGCAATCTTGGTAGATCTCGAGTACCCAATGCTACATACCAAGTTTCAAGGCCAGGGGTCAGTTGTTTCTGGATAAGAAAAAAAATAATGCTTTTTACCATATATGGGCATGACAGCCATGTTGGTTATGTGACCTGGACTATTCAAACAAATTTTCGTTCCTAATTTAATCTGGTTCTTTTATTTTCGCACTGGAGATAAAATTCCTGACAGGTTTGAAGAATGAAAACAACAAGACAAAATCAATACTTGCAAGCGATCCTTAAAAACTCGAGACTGAGCAGGCCAGCAAATTGCATTCGACAGCCGTGGAATTTCCGGATAACCTGGTACTTCCTCTGAGAACGAAAGAGAAAGTACTTGATTTGGATGAACAATTGAAAGATGACAACCTTAAAAAACAACTGGTAAGATGGTGTATTTTGATGCATTTTGATGCTTTAGTGTCAACTAATATTGGCAGAAGAGACGAGACTGTCTACTCACAGGGTAGCTAAGCTGACAGTGCATTGTAATTACATAAGAAAATTAACCGAAATATCCAGTTTGGATGCTGATGCTGGCACCAGATTTTGTATCACCTACAAGATTTTCCCCTGCCTTGTATCTAAGTTTTTGGGACTGACACACCAATTTTTAGGGTCCATTGCCAAAAGTTAAGGGTTCTGTGCTCTAAAACACCTTACAAAATGTCCAAATCAAAATTTAAAATTTTACAAATACTATATTCTGAAAACCATTACTTTGTTTTGTGCCAAAAATAATTTATTTTTTATTAGAATTTATCACTTTTTAGTAGTATTTGGAATTTGTTGTGAGAGTCCCAGTGGATGCGCACATTATTTCTTTGAGTCACAGACATCATTTTATGAGTCTGAGACCTTCTATCTTGTGTCTGGGAAAACCCTTCACCTACTGTACATCAGCTAGTATAGTTATTTTTGTCTCACCTACAAGTAGCAGAAGTGAGAAAAAGGTATAATTTATCTTGCATTATCAGCCACAAAAGTTGTCATTGTTTTCTGGTTTAGCTCTGCTCTGTGTGAGACAATTCGCTGACAGGTGAGACACCACATTCCATGGAATTCTTGTTTAAGAATTGAATTTTATGCCTCCCCAGTCATGCAACAGACTAATACTAGAATTGTTTTTCTATGAAAAAAACAGATGTCTCCCCCCTTTTTGATGTCAAAAGGATCAGTCATTAAATACAATTTCAAACGGAAACTTTAAATACAATTTCTAATTCAAATACTGGTCATTTTTCATGCAAACAATGAGCTTGTATCCAGTAAAGATATCCTGCCAATGGATTTTGTGATAGACTAACAGACAGACGCCAAGGGAAAAAACAATATGTTTCCCTACCCTGAAGCAGGGATTCATAATAAGTAAAAAGTATAAATGCAAGAGTTATAGTTGTTATGCTCTGCATGTCATGTAATGTTGACTGATATTCATATTTAGTTTTTGTCAAAAAATATAAATGCAAGAGTTACAGTGCTCTGCACGTCGTCTATTTATATGCTGACTGATATTTGTATGAAGTTTCATGAATATAGCTTAAACGGTTTTCAAGTTATAGAGCTTAGACGATTGAGACACGATTTTGTGAATGACAAAGTTCCAAGGGAAATAACTCAAATAGTATAAATGCTGTGCTCTGTGACTTTAATTGAAATTCTAAACATTTTAAGAGTTACATTAATGTATAATATATCTGCTACAAATGATATACCAAAGGGTAAAGTCTGAATACAGTATCATATTAAATTCATATACATGTAGTGTCATATTGTTTTAAAATTCAGATGTACATGTACCAAATAAAATCATCGCAAATGACTGTGTGATACCCCACCACTGCAAACCTATTTCACTCCTCTAGTTTAACATAAAAAAGAATTCTGTCATAGCCAGTGTCTCACCTAGAAGTAATATAGAAAATATATCAAAAGGTTCCAGTATTGGAAGTATTTGACATTGACCTTATTGAAAGATTATGAACTTAGCACAAGACTTTCATGAACTTCCAGTCTTCCTCAGTGAAATCAGCTGATATGTGACTTGGTTTACTTTTAGGTTGCAACAATAACATCATCTATGCACTGCAGGTAGCATAAGGTGAAAGTCACATACTTGAACATGACCTATCAGTGGGACAAGATAGTTCGCCTGACAGCGACTTGCCCATCACCTAAAAAACTTTAACGTAAAACTTTAACATTTTGCTAATGCCGCCAACGCCAACGCCGGGGGTAGTGCAATAGCTCTTCCTGTACATTCGTACAGGTGAGCAAAACATTACATCAGAGTTTTCCTATTTTTTTTTTCTTCTTTTTAATGTTGATAAGTGGACAGACAGGTGAATGAATATCAGAGAAAAGCTATATACCCCTCACTATACTTCGTATGTATCAAAAAGTCCACCTGAACTGGTATTTTGCCATTTTACACCTCCATATTACCCCCATATTTCATAATTTAGCCGACACAACAAAACCAACGAAGTGGTTGTGTGACTGCGCAGAATCAGGTCAGCCTGAGCATTCACCCAGTCTAATCAGAGTCTTTGCTGTCCGCATGGAGGCAGCTTAGACCCTTAGCTACCCTTGAAGCGTTCTGCGACGAGTCTGATCAGACTTGGCAGATGCCCAGGCTGACCTGATCTTCGCTGGGCTCACATGTCGTTTTGTTGGTTTTGTTGTGTCACGGCTCGTATAATTCCTTTTTACAAAGGGAAAGAACCCTTTATGACTTCTTGTTTCCCTCCCTGCACAAATGGCTCATATTATTTCACCCTTCTTACAAAGGGAAAGAACCCTTTATGACTTCTTGTTTCCCTCCCTGCACAAAGTATTCCTTTTGAAACCGGGAAGTACTATTCCTTAGGGAGCAAATTCTTTCCTTTAGAAGTTGACCAAAATTGAGAAGGCTGGCGAAAATGATAGAGGTCCTCTGAAAGTGTACCCATTCACCTTAATTTTGCTGTGAACAGTTCTGATTTTTAGTCTGTATCACTTTCGGACACTGCTGTTTCTTTCTCTGGAGCATTGGTTGCATTTGTTGCTTTCACAATGTTTCTCTCTTTTCTGCCTCTACGCCTGTCTTCCGTAAATCTGAAGAAGTCTTTTGTAACAGATTCAATCTCTTGATCTGTTGCATTTGAAAAAAGTCCGTTCTTTCTTACAGCCTCTGAAATAGAACATATCTGAGTTTTAATTTCTTTTGAACTTTTATGCTTTCTTTCGTAACTCTTTCTGAGCTAAAACATGCATGTGTCAAGCTTTGCCTTGCTTGACAATGGATGGATGATGTCTTTGATGGATGACTTGTGATTTTCAGCAGTATTTCAGTCATTTCAGGACAATGTGAGGGTGATGATGAAAGGCTGTGTGTAGTATAGCTCCATTTACCATTGAAAAAATTCTGTCTTAAGAGGGAATTGAATCAGATTCGCAAGTTTTAAAGCAGCCAAGCACTAAACCCACTTAGCTAACCATGCTCCTTCACTTGCCTGACAAAGCTCTTATCTGACAGAAGAGCTGCCACTAACAGAGTCAAAGACCAGTGAAAGGACTGCCTCAGGGTAATTAACATCTATTAAAATCAATATGATCCGTAAACCATACTGATCCTAATAAACACCCCAGCTGAAATAAATGCCCTATCTCTTCTCCGAAAATAATTTCATATTAACTTGCATGAATTCCTGTTTGTTCCTCTGGATCAGACAGATCCTAGAAATAGGATCTACTCTCAAAGAAAAGAACTTGCTCTTAAAAGGAGCAAGTTCTTTTCTTTAAGAGTTATTATTGTCCGACCAGTACAACAGTTTATGTTGTTGTTTTCATATTTAACGACGTGTCAACACACTGGGTTATTTGCGTCTAGGTTAAGCTTGACGCTTACACATGTTGTGCGTTATTATTGTCCGACCAGCACAACAGTTTATACGAGTCTTTGCGTACATTTTTTGCTCTTTTTGTGGCCCCAGTCAACGATCAACAGTTAGGTTTATCCCTAAGAAATGTATTTCACTTATTATTTGTCGCTGTGAGGGAGCAATACCTATTTCAAGCTCCGACAACCTTATGATATCTCCGACTCTAGATGTGAACCTGCAATTGTGGAGGTATCCTAGTTTCATTGCTACCTCCATTTTTGCAAGCGGACTTCTTTGTCCACATGGGATCAGTTCGCCTTGCCAATTATTTCTGTCTTACGTATACATGGGGAGATGTTTTTACAAGCCTAGAGCTTCCGACCAAATCCCGATATTTGATTCTGTACGTTTGTATTTGATAGTTTTCTTGAAATTAATATTGTTTAAACCAATTATTTCTGTCTCTGTTATATACATGCGTGCAGTCTAGCCTCCTTCTAACCGGAGGCTAATGCTGACATAGCCGTCTTTTACAACCCGTACAATAACGACAGCGCTCCAACTGAAAGTTTTGTGGATCTCTTTTGCCCGTCTGTGATAAGGGCATACATCGACCCGTCTTTTATTGCCGGAAGGTGATAGTTTTCTTGTTCTCTCCATTCCTTTCCTGTCAACAGCCATTTTTGCTCCAAACATGATCTGGTTAGTTAGAAAGACAAGTTGCCATTAGACAAGTTACCTTTCTTGTTCTCTCCATTCCTTTCCTGTCAACAGCCATTTTTGCTCCAAACGTGATCTGGTTAGTTAGCAAGACAAGTTGCCATTAGACAAGTTACCATACTGTTGTCTGGTCAGTAAATACCGTTGTACTGTAACCTAATTGTTTATTAATTGTCAGGCTATTGACTGGTTTGCTGCTCGGAAGGCGGAGGGTGAGGGTGAAGGTTTGGGCCCAGGAAAACCGGTTTAAACCCCCCAGTAGTTATTACTGACCGTCCCAAGGCGGTACTTTCGTTGCGGTTGCATTTGTTTTATGTTCGGTGCTTTTTAATTTATTGTGTTCTCTCCCCGTGCCGGACCCGGGGTTGAGAGAATAGGCCGGACGCCCCCTCCCCTTGCGCAGTCAGTAGAAACCTGACTAATAGGGGTGCGGCTTGTTGGCCGTGAGCTGCGACCCGTGTCGCTGGAAGAGGGGATCCTGGTGATTGAGCATGTCGACTGTGCTTGACGATTGCCATCGGCAAGCAACACATCACTTTGGCCTTAATTTCAGCTAGACGGGAGGCCATACGGGCTCGGGTATGGTCAATCGGCTTTGTCGCGCCAAGCCCTAGGAATAACCTTTGCTTTCTCTTCGTTTTCTTTTGTATCTTTCTTGATGCCAACCATGTTCCCATTCGTCTTTTCATCTGTCTTTTTTATTCCTAGAAGGCGGCGGCTTAACGGGTCAATCGTGTAGGCATCTTGCTTGTACGAGTATATCTCAGTGTATCTCTAACACTTGTGAGTTGGAAAACCACTCATTTTTGGTGTTCCCTTGTTGGGCTCCGGGGCGGGCGGAGAACATGTGGGATGAATGTACAATCCTTTTTTGTTATGGGGAGAAATAAACATAACAAATCGTCCCAACCAAACGTCAAAAAACGCAAACAGTCAACTGGAGAGTCATATGAATCTTCTGATTCAGAACCAGAAACTCAACAGTCCAATTCAGCAACTAACATAAATGTACCGCGCTTCTTGGTCGTGAAGTCACAAGAAGAAAATCGTACAATGGCAGATCTGTCCCCTTTCGTGATTGAAAAATGCATTCAATCAATTGCAGGACACATTAAAACAATTAAAAAACTCAAATCAGGTGACCTGCTGTTAGAGGTGGACAGAAATCAACAAGTCGAAAACCTCTTAAAGACAACCAAGATTTTTGATCTGAAAGTGAAAGTCTCACTACATAGTTCTCTCAATTCTTCTAAGGGTGTCATTCGCTGCCCGGAGCTACGTCCTTGCAGCGACAAGGACATCCTTGAAAATTTGAGAGAGCAATGAGTCATTGGTGTACGTAACGTCAGCATTCGCAGAGATGGTGTAATCAAACCAACTAATACATATGTTTTGACATTTAATACGCCAATTCTCCCGAAGAAAATCAAAGTTGCTTTTCTATCTGTTAACGTAGAGGTCTATATTCCAAATCCTCTAAGATGTTATCAGTGTCAGGTTTTCGGCCATCATGAAGATCATTGTACGAAAAAGCCGATCTGTGCAAACTGTGGTGAAGAAAGGCATTGCAGCGATGATCGCAACTGTAAAAATACATCCAAATGCGTCAGTTGCAATGGCAATCACCCAGTTTTTTCTCGTGACTGTCCGACATGGAAAAAAGAAAAAGCGGTTCTCAAAGTTAAATTTGAGAGATCAATAACTTTTCCAGAAGCGCGGAAAATCATTGAAGAGCAATTTGCAGCTCCAGGCAAAAGTTACGCCAGCATCACTAAAGTTGCTGGTGTACACGTTTCATGTACTGATGCACAAACGCAAACAGACGAAACGTGCCTTGCTGAACAAACGCCAACGTCATCTAAAGAAACACCAATATCTAAACCTGTGTCTCGAATGGGACAGATTGTCATGGATGCAGTTCAAAAGAATTCAGCTCAGCCAAAACCTGCTGAGTCTGCCCAAAACACTGCTGAAATGAAATCTACCCAAAAACCGAAAGACAAAGATAAAATAGATACGGGAAGAACAGCGAAGGGATCGGATGATCCCATTAAAACACATAACAGGTATGGTGCCTTTAACGAGGACGACATGGATACAGAGATTTGTCCTGCCAGTCCTCGTAAAGGTCTCATTGCTAGATTACCTACTTCTTAAGAATAGATCTAACCATCTTGCTCCAATATATATTCATAATAATTAATAATGAAAAACAGAATTATACAGTGGAATTGTCGAGGCTTAAAAGCCAACTATGAAGAAACATTGTTGCTCCTTAAGGATTATGAGCCTGCTGCTCTGTGTCTTCAAGAAACTCATCTAAAAGACAGCGATAACATTTCCATTCGAAATTATAACTCTTTTCATACATTTTCGCCAAACAATGAGAGAGCCTCTGGTGGTGTCTCTATCTTTGTCAATAATAATGCTCCTCATAGTCAAATACCTTTGCAGACGAATTTACAAGCTGTTGCAGTAAGCATAACTCTCCATCGCGTAGTCACTTTTTGTTCTATATATATTCCTCCCAGTTCGAGATTATCTCTCAAAGAGCTTGATGATCTCGTTCCACAACTCCCCTCTCCCTTCATCTTACTTGGAGACTTTAATGGTCATAATATCCTTTGGGGTTCCAAAGATATTAATGACAAAGGCAGAGTTATTGAAAATTTTATTGATAATCATGGACTTTGTCTATATAACACCAAAACTCCAACGTATCTACATCCAGCAACTGGTACATACACTTCTTTAGATCTTTCTATCTGCTTTCCCACCCTTCTTTTAGACTATGATTGGAAGGTTCATGATGATCTCTGTGGCAGTGATCACTTTCCAATATTTCTGAATAATATTGGTCAAGATATTGAAGAGCCAGTTTCAAGATGGAAATTAAATAAAGCTAACTGGAATCAGTTCCAAACCCTTTGTGAAACTCGACTTTTTGAAGACACAGTCCAGGAGGCTGATGATCCGATTGAGTCATTTGCATCGCTTCTTATTAATATTGCAGAAGAAACTTCCTAAAACATCAATAAAATCGGAAAAGGTTAGAAAGCCTTGGTTTACAGATGATTGTAAAAATGCAATTAAACAACGTAAAGGAGCACTGCGACAATTCAATAATCGTCCAACACATGATAATTTAAACAGTTATCGTGTTTTTCGTGCAAAAGCTCGTCGAACCATCAAAGAATCCAAGAAAAAATCTTGGAAACAATATGTTTCCAAATTAAATTCTCGAACTTCAATAAAGAAAGTATGGGACATGGTTCGGAAGATTCAGGGAAAAGGAAAATCGAGCTCACTCGGACACCTAAATGAAAATAATTCTAAAATTACTTCCAAAAAAGATATTTCTAATACCCTCGCTGATGTGTTTTCAAAAAATTCTTCTTCTGAAAATTACAGTCCAAAATTCAGAAATATCAAACAACAAAAAGAAAAACAAAATCTAAAATTTTCATCTAACATTACAGAAGCTTATAACAAGCCTTTCAGTCTTTCGGAACTTAAAGATGCTCTTTCAAAGGCCCATGATTCATCTCCGGGCCCTGATGATATTCATTATCAGTTTTTAAAACATCTTCCAGACTCTGCTCTTTTGGTTCTTTTGAAAACTTTCAATGATTTTTGTGAAACTGGTAATGAACCGAAATCTTGGAAAGAAGCTACGATAATCCCTATACCAAAACCTGGAAAGGATAATACGAACCCGAACAACTACCGTCCTATTGCTTTAACGAGCTGCATATGTAAAACATTGGAGCGAATGATCAATGAAAGACTCGTTTGGTACCTTGAAACAAATAATATTATTACAGAATTTCAGAGTGGTTTCAGGCACCAACGCAGTACTAATGATCACTTGGTTAGATTAGAAACCTTTATACGTGAACCTTACATCAAGAAGGAGCACTTAGTTGCTGTCTTCTTTGATTTAGAGAAGGCTTACGATACAACTTGGAAGTATGGTATAATGAATGATTTACATCAAATAGGCCTTAAAGGCCGATTACCAATATTTGTTCAAAATTTCTTATCTAACAGAGAATTTAAAGTACGTGTAGGTTCAACTCTGTCTGAGGCACACGATCAAGAACAAGGTGTGCCTCAAGGTAGTATTTTGTCTGTCACTCTTTTCAGTCTTAAAATAAACAATATTGTTAAATGTCTTAATCCTGGTGTTGACTGTTCATTATATGTAGATGACTTTTTGATTTGTTATCGGTCAAAAAATATGCATACGATTGAACGTCAACTTCAACAAAATCTAAATAAAATACAAACGTGGGCGACTGAAAATGGATTCAAATTTTCTAAATCTAAGACAGTTCGTATGCATTTCTGTCATCTTCGTAGGGCGCATGATGATCCAGTTCTTAACCTGGACGGAACGCCGATTCCTGTTGTTGAAGAAAATAAATTTTTGGGTGTTATCTTTGACAGAAAACTCTCATTTATTCCGCATATTAAACAACTTAAAGCAAAATGTCAAAAAGCGTTGAACCTACTACGAGTTGTTGCCCATACTGACTGGGGAGCAGATCGTAAAGTTTTACTTAATCTGTATAGAACTATTATATGGTCCAAACTAGACTATGGCTCAATAATATATGGATCCGCTAGAAAATCTTATTTGGAAATGCTTGATCCCATTCATCATCAGGGACTCCGGCTCGCCTTGGGAGCTTTCAGAACATCTCCCTCGGAGAGTCTTTTAGCAGAGGCAAATGAACCAATGCTTCATAATAGACGTCTAAAACTCTCTCTGCAATATGCCCTTAAACTTAAGTCAAATCCATCAAATCCAACGTATGAAACTGTTTTTCGACCACAATATAAACCATTATTTGAGAATAAACCAAATATGATTCCTTCCTTTGGCATAAGAATCTCTTCAGAATTTGAAAATATGAATTTAGATTTAGACACAATTGAACAGTTTAAGGTTCCAGATGTGCCACCATGGACATTTACTCAGCCACGTGTTTTATTTTCTTTGCATACTGATAAAAAATCTCAAACTGACCCTCTTGTATTTCGAACTAAATTTAATGAACTGCTGTCTGACTTTTCTAACTATGAGACCTTATATACTGATGGTTCAAAGGATGGAGACAAAGCTGGCTCTGCTTGTGTTGCTTCATCCGAAACATACAAATGTAGATTACCTGCTAATGCCTCTATCTTTTCAGCGGAGATCAAAGCTGTTGATTTAGCCTTGGATCATATTGAACAGTCTAGGAATACAGATTTTATCATCTTTTCTGATTCCCTCTCTGTTCTGCAATCCCTAAATAATCGCCATATTGAAAACCCTCTTCTTTTGGATATTCTCTTGAAACATAATGACTTAGCTGAGCTAAACAACATTGTATTTTGTTGGCTTCCCAGTCACGTTGGGATAAAAGGCAACGAAAAGGCCGACATTGCTGCGAAATCGGCATTAGCTCTTCATATTTCTGATCTTAAAATTCCTTACTCTGATATCAAACCTTGCATAAATACTTATATTCATGATAAGTGGCAGATATCATGGAATGCTGCTGTCTTTAACAAACTACATTCTATCAAGCCTTCACTTGGTGAATGGCAACCATCGTATAGAATTGATCGTAAGGAAGAAGTAACTCTGGCTCGACTCAGAATCGGCCATACCTTTATTACTCATTCGTTTCTGTTGAAAGGTGAGGATCCGCCTTTGTGCATTCCTTGCCAGGAACCTTTTAGTGTGAAACATTTTCTTTTAGATTGCATGGATTTTCGTATTACGCGTGCTAGGTTCTTCCGTGTCAACAGTATGAAACAACTGTTTGACACGGTTGAACCAGCGAAAATCTTCTCTTTTCTGAAAGAGATTGGCATATATAGTAAAATATAGTTTAAGTAAGTCGAGGTAGTTTTACAACAGTTGATTTAAATTTGTGTTTACTCATCTCGCTGGTCGAGAGTTCGTTTTATGTTATCAGTCTTAAGATATCCGTTGATCGGCGCGTTTTACCACATACCCGACTTGATTCATTTTTATACTGTGCATTCATTTCTGACATTATGAATACAGCACGTTTTCGTTTATAGCGTTTGCGGCGCGAAATAGCCCTTTTGGTGCTGATGTGCCGTAAAATCCATATCACTCACTCACTATTGTGTTCTCATTTTAACCCTTCTATAATAAAATACAAAATAGGTAAACATAATTGTTAAATGTTTTACGTATAATTTGCTTAGTCTGTTGTAACCCTTCTGTTGGTCTAAATGATTTAGTTCAATGAAGATAGCTGAGTTGCCACCTATTTGGGAAAGAGCTGCTGACTCGGCTTATCACGTAATTTATTGTTTGTTGGGATGCCTTTGTCAATCTTTCCGTTAAATGTTGGGGATGGGGTTTGGGATCTGATTCAGTCAGTTCCTGAAGTGTAGTTACTCTTTAAATTAGAAGTGTTAAGCACTATAACCAAATCCTCTGTCATGTTTCGACAGAACGACGCATGCTTTCGCCCATCGACACAAAACAGTTCTACTTTTCGGCTAACGAATCGTTAAGTTAAGGTCACTACAGACTTAATCAGGGCACAGCACCCGATGCAGTGACTTAAGGCAGCTCAGCTAAATGTGAGTAACGAACATATGAGCCGCGACACGAGAAAACCAACAATGTGGTTGTGCGCCCAGTGCAGACTCAGATCAGCCAGGGCATCCACCCAGTCCAATCAGATTCTGAGCTAAGCGCTTAAAAGGTAGCTAAGGGTCTAGGCTACCTCCATGCGGACAGTGGAGACTCTGATCAGACTGGGCGGATGCCCAGGCTGATCTGAGTCTGCGCTGGACGCACGACCACATTGTTGGTTTTTTCACGTCGCGGCTCATATAGTCTTGTGCCAGCAGTCGCCATAATAGTATTCTTTCCAGAAAATATGATGTCCCTTATAAGGGCCGTTTGGGTGCTAGCTTTTTATAGCTAAATCTATGAAAAGAGTTTCAGTGCCTCGGTTTGGTCCTTAGGGATCATAGGCATCTTTACACTCCTCACAAGGTGAAATGAAATAGTCTTCGTGAAACCCTTCGTCTTCGTCTACACAGCTGTGTTTCTGTCTATGATAAATTAAAATACGGAGCCATTTATTGCATTCAAGAATACAGCTTCTCTTGCAGATGCTTTCGGAAGGCTGTCCCAGTTATATAAAAAAGGGTTTAGTTTTTTTTATATAATAGTCTTTATACGCATGCCGCTATAATTTCGGTGGGTGAAATTGTAATGATTAGTTTTGATTAGTTAGGTGTGAATCTTGGCGTTCGGTTATAACTGACTAATAAAGGTGATTAGAACTGAACCATTTGTTTTTTGTTATTCGTTAGGTGTGAATCTAGGCATTCGGTTATAACTGACTAATAAAGGTGAATGAATATAACTGAACCATTTGGTTTTTGATTCGTTAGGTGTGAATCTAGGCGTTCGGGTATAACTGACTAATAAAGGTGAATGAATATAACTGAACCTTTTGTTTTTTTGATTCGTTAGGTGTGAATCTGGGCATTCGGTTATAACTGACTGTGAAAGGTGATAATTGAACCGCGGCACGACAAAGCAACAAAGTAGCATATGCGCCCAGCGATAACTCAGATAAGCCTAGGCATCCGCCCAGTCTGATCAGAGTCTGCCCAGTCTGATAAGAGTTTTTGATGTTCGCATGGTGGCGGGGCGTCCTACCGATTTGGAACATTGTAGGGCAAGGGCCTACTGTGCTTGCATTGGGTGCGGGACATTTTTTCTCTCGTCCATCATTTCTCCTCTTTCTCCGTCTTTGTGAGATGGGCCGATATAGACTGAAATACCGTCTCAAAGGGCCATTAAACCCAAAACAATCGATCAATCAATGTTCGAATGGAGCTTGCTTAAAACGAATTATATATGTTCTATAAAATGAATTTATGAGTCGAGGTACTTGTCCATGCACTTTTCCATTTTGTCAATTCTCATTAGGCGCACATCGAAGACTCTGATCAGACTGGCAGGTTGCCCAGGCTGATCTGAGTCCTCGCTTGGCGCACAAGCCACTTTGTTGGTTGACTCAATTGTTGGTTTATGCATATGTGTGCTTTCCTCCTCAATATGTGTAAACAAAGAAAGCGAGAAACCTGCGTAGTGCACCAAAACTTAAGTAAAAATGTGTAATAATGACAAATTTAACCCTATGAGTATATACACCCATGGCAAGTAATTTAGAAACTGTTTGAACGACATAAACAACAATAATGAGACTTTAAAAACTGTTACCACAATGGGTCGTTAATCAAGTGAAGCGCCAAACGATTGGCTGAATCTTTTAGGTAGTCATGATCCATTGGAAAAGTTTTAAGTGGGCGGAGCATTTAACTTGACTATATCGAAAGTGGGCGGGATGTTCTGTACTTTTGTTTGTTTCATAAAACGTTTTTTGGTCTTTCTTTTTTACAATCAACTATAATAATAATTATCGAAGCTAACAAAATGTTATTTTCTAGCATTATCCCATATTTTACTTTGCCGTAACATGGTCAAGATCAACCCAAGGTCATCGTTTGAACAGTATTGATTATACTTGAGTACCTAATGCTACATACAAAGTTTCAAAGCTATCGGTCAATTGGTTCTGCAAACGTTTAAAACTTTTTATCATATATGTGTGTGGCAGCCATGTTGGTCATGTGACCGGGCCAATCTGAACAAATGATTATTCCCTATACCACTGGAGGCAATATATGAAATTTAGTTACAATTGGCCATGTGGCTTTTGAGGAGATTTTTTGAAATTGTTAAAATATGAGAGTTCAGGGTCAAAGGTCAGAGAATGACATTGACCACTTGTACTCATAAATCTTCATGTGCTTATGAAGATGAATGTATATACCAATTTTTAGATTTAAATCTTCAAAACTTTCCACGAATCTTCTGTTCTAGCATTTTCCCATATTAGACCTTGCTGTAAAAAGGTCACCCCAGTCATAATTCGAGCAATCTTGGTAGATCTCGAGTACCCAATGCTACATACCAAGTTTCAACGCCAGGGGTCAGTTGTTCCTGGATAAGAAAAAAAAGCTTTTTACCATATATGGGCGTGACAGCCATGTTGGTTATGTGACCTGGACTATTCAAACAAATTTTCGTTCCTAATTAAATTTTGTTCTTTTATTTTCTTACTGGAGATAAAATTCCTGACAGGTTTGAAGAATGAAAACAACAAGACAAAATCAACACTCAGTACTTGCAAGCGATCCTTAAAAACTCGAGACTGATCAGGCCAGCAAATTGCACTCGACAGCCGTGGAATTTCCGGATAACCTGCTACTTCCTCTGAGAATGAAAGAGAAAGTACTTGATTTGGATGAACAATTGAAAGATGACAACCTTAAAAAAACAACTGGTAAGATGGTGTATTTTGATCCTTGAGTGTCAACTAATATTGGCAGAAGAGACAAGACCTATCTACTCTCAGGGTAGCTAAGCTGACAGTGCATTGTAATTACATAAGAAAATTAACCGAAATATTCAATTTCGATGCTGATGCTGGCACCAGAAAGACAACAACAACTTTTCCTGTTCTTTCGCTGGCACAGTCGGGAGGGCGTCTGACTTATAAGCCAGAGGTCCTGGGTTCGATACAGCCAGGACTCCTTTTTTCATTTCTCCTTCCGCTGATCAATAAGGGCAGTTGTCAGTTACTGGTGAAAGTAAGTGCACTTAGTACTGGTTAACCGCTGAGGAGGTCTAAGCCTACCCAGGAATAGTCTGGTTAGGTTAACTGACCTCCCGACATGGCCATAGCTGTTTACCACGGACGTTAAACAATAACACAACAACATAAGCATATAAGCCAAGCTTAAAATTATGTTCCGTATGCTCTCTCCATACATAGTTCCGAGCTACACCAAGAATGTCACTCAGTCAGATAATAGCGTATAACTGGTCAATGCAACGACAACTTAGCACGTGACATAGTCTCGCAAACAATATCGCACATGTTAAATGTCCCGCATAAGTCCGTGACCTTACCTATACAATAAATGGAGGGATGTATACCTGTTCACAGTATGCATGGTATTCTGAATTGTGGATTGAATTGTTTTGTTCAGTTTATATTTAACTTACAGAAAAAAATCAGGGCAATATAAAACAGAAACATTCAAAACAGTCTAAACGATGGGTTGAAGACAATGAAAAATACAATTATTCTTAGGGCTTGTTTTGAAAGCATGGGAATCGATTTTGTATCACCTACAAGATTTTCAAGGCAAATAACTCAAAAAGTATAAATGCAAGAGTTATGGTTCTTGCACTATGCAATTCTTCTAAAGTTGATTGATATTTGTATGAAGTTTCGTGAATATAGCTTGAATGGTTTTCAAGTTATAGAGCAGACACGACTGAGACACGATTTTGTGACTGACAAAGTTCTAAGGGAAATAACTCAAATAGTATAAATGCTAAAGTTATGGTTCTCGCATTCTGCACGTCGTCTGATGTTGATTGATATTTGTATGAACTTTCATGAATATAGCTTGAATAGTTTTAAAGTTATAGACGGACTCGACTGAGACGCAATTTTGTGATGGACAAAGTGTCAAGGGAAATAACTCAAAAAGTATAAACGCCAGAGTGCATTCTGCACGTCGTCTGATGTTGATTGATATTTTTATGAACTTTCATGAATATAGCTTGAATGGTTTTAAAGTTATAGACGGACTCGACTGAGACGCAATTTTGTGATGGACAAAGTTCCAAGGGAAATAACTGAAAAAGTATAAATGCCAGAGTTACCATTTCTGCACTCTGCACATCGCCTCATGTTGATTGATATTTGTATGAAGTTTCACAGGCAAGGATAGACGGGGTTCACAAGCACCAGCAAATAAAACTCCAGAGGGCGATATTAGTTTTGTTTGTCAGCATATTGAAAGCTTTCCTACAATTGATCCCCACTATACTCGCAAAGACACAAAGAGAAAATACCTACCCCAAGACCTTAACATACGGCGGATGCATTCTCTCTACATAGAAAAATGCAAAGAAAAATGTAGAAAGCCTGTAAAGGAAAAAGTGTATAAAAAACGTCTTCTGTACTAAGTATAACTTACCATTCTTTCACCCGAAAAAGGATCAGTGTCCGATGTGCAATCACTTTGAAAATTTAAAAGCGGAGGGAAAAGTAGAGTCCAATATGCAACAGGAGTATGATAAACACCAGGATCGTAAGAAAATGTCAAGACAAGAAAAAGAAAAAAAAGAGCGAAGTTTGATGCGACTTACCATGTTTCAGCATTTGATCTTGAAGCTGTCTTAACCACTCCTTGTAGCTTAGTAGGAGAGCTTTATTATAAACGTAAACTGTGTTGCTATAATATGTCGTTTTACTCCTTAGGAAACAGCAATGCCACATGCTATTTATGGGATGAAACCCAAGGAAGGCGAGGGTCATGTGAAATCTTCTACATCTAAATTCTTTAGCAGAAGCATCTTCAAAAGTTGAGGAAGTTGCCTATTACTCCGACACTTTCGGGGTACAAAACCGAAATCAGTTTGTTGCATCTGCTTCGATGTTCTGCATGAGAAAGCAAAACAAAATAAAATGTATCAATCAAAAGTTTTTAGAGAGTGGCCATTCAGAAATGGAGTGTGATTCGATTCATGCAATTATTGAACATGCCAAGAAACATACCAGGGTTTACGTGCCCACCCAATGGGAAACAGTCATAACCTTAGCAAGAAAGAACAAGCCATACATTGTTGTTCCTCTCAAAAACGTAGATTTTATGTATTTAAAGAAGCTGGAAAAAGAAAATTTTAAACCATATGAAAGTTGACGACGAGGGAAATAGGATAAACTGGTTGAAACTGAAATGGATCCAGGTTAGAAGGGATTTCCCAAATACTTTATTCCTAGATTATACATTTCATGCTACATTGTTTAAAGAAGTGAGAGTAACACTTGCCAGTACAAGAGGTAGACCAAAGGTAGTGGCCGGGATAGAACTTACACCGAGATATAAAGGCAAATTGTCCATTTCAACCGCAAAAAAGACGGACATTCTTTCGTTATGCGCTTCAGGAAGAATTCCAGAAGATTACCATAGCTACTATCAATCACTGGTGTCGAGCAAAACATTAAAAGACAAATTGCCATTACCTGCCGCCAGTGAAAATGAGGAGGACACTGATGAAAATTAGCGTTCAGAGCTCAGAAAAGAACACGAACAGTAATATTACTGAATTTTCAATGGCAATTACATGTTGGGAACTTGCATAGCTATCAATAAACCTTGCGCATACACAACTCACTTTGTTGTGTTAGTTTAGTACCCCCGTGCTGGTCCCGGGAAAGAATAGGCCAGACGTATCCCTCTGCGTGACGTAAAAGGCAGTCTAAAAGGGGGCGGCTCGTTTGCCGTGAGATGCGACCTGTGTCGTTGGAAGAAGGGATCCTGGTGATTGAGTAGACTGCCTACGACGTAGCCAGTCTGCAACACATCACTTTGGCCCTGATTTCAACTAGACGGGAGGTCATATGGGCCCGAATATGATCAATCGGCTTGGTCGTGTCATGCCCTGGGAATCAACTTTACTTTCTCTTCCTATCTTTGTATCATTCTGATACTGACCATGTGCCCATGAACCCTTATTCACATTCTTTATCCATTCCTAGAAGGCGGCGGCTAATGGGTCAATCGTGTAGGCATTCTGTCCTATCCTAGTATATCTTCAGTGTATCTCTAGCACTTGGAGTTTAGGATATCCACTCCATACAAGTGCTCCCTTGTTGGGCTCCGCGGCGGGTGGAGAGCACGGGAGATGAATTATTTTCATTATCTTCTCATGCCCCCCCCCCCCCCCACCATCTTCAAACCCCAAAGCTTCTCATAATAATACGAAACGCCCACGTGAAATCGACTCTGATGATGCATTAGAGAATGAGCTTAGTCAACCCGCAACGTCAACTCCGCGCTTCTTGGTAATTTCATCAAAAGAGGAGAGACAAATGTTGAGCTTATCTCCGTTTGTCATCGAAAAGGCACTTTATGGCATAGCTGGTGTGCCAAAGAGCATAAAGAAACTACGTTCCGGTGACCTACTTGTTGAATACGTAAACAAGAAGTCAATTGAAAATCTTTTACGTATTAATAAGTTCTTTGACTTGGAGGTGAAAGTCACACTACACAGCTCCCTCAATACCTGCAAGGGCGTTGTTCGCTGCCCCGATTTAAAAGGGGTCAGCGAGCAAGAGATCCTTGAGAATATGAGGGAGCAAGGTGTAGTTGCAGTCCGACGTATAAAAGTTCGCCGAGACGAGACCCTCAAAGACACCAACACGTTTGTTTTCACATTTAACACATCAGTTTTGCCAAAACAAGTTAAAGTTGCCTTTCTCCGTGTCTCCGTTGATGCCTACATTCCAAATCCACTACGATGCTATCGGTGCCAAGTATTTGGGCATCACGAAGACAGATGCAGAAAAGAAACGATATGTGCTAACTGTGGTCAGCCACAACATTGTGCTGATGAAACAGACTGTAAACGCTCAGCCAAATGTTTTAACTGTAAGGAAGACCACCCCGCCAATTCGCGGAAATGCCAGGCCTGGCACACTGAGAAAGAAATTCTCAAAGTGAAATATACCAGGAACATATCGTTTCCAGAAGCACGGAAAATTGTTGATAGCTACACGGCAGCACCAGGTAAAAGTTATGCAAGCATAACGAAGACTGCTGGTGTCACATTATCGTCAGTCGATGCTGCGACACAAACAGACCCTGTACTTATCACAGGAGCCCCGCAGTCTTCGTCATACAATGTTGCACCAACCGATTCATCTGCCGAAGCAAAACTTACTCAAAACGAAAAAGAAAAAGAACAAAAAGCAGATAAAAAGTTAGCACAAATTATTCGTAGCACCGTTGCAAAACATGAGAAAACGAAGAACTCTTCAGACAGGACTCCTGACCCTAAACTACAAGGAAAGGAAAAACCTGTACCTGAATCAGACAGACAGCCGAAAGGATCTAATGATCCGATTAGGCAGCATAATAGGTGGGCCGCCTTGGAGGACATGGATGCGGAGGAATCCCCATCCTGTCTCCCAAGGGGAACACGTAACAGAATACCTACTTCCTAAGAATAGATCTTACCATTTCGCTCCAAATATTTCCATAATCAGTAATAATGAAAAATAGAATAATACAGTGGAATTGTCGAGGCTTAAAAGCCAACTATGAAGAAACATTGCTCTCTTTCAGGATTATGAGCCTGCTGCTCTATGTCTTCAAGAAATACATCTAAAAGACGCAGATAACATTTCCATAAAAAATTACAGCTCTTTCCATACTTATTCTACAAACAATGATAGAGCTGCTGGTGGTGTCTCTATCTTTGTTAAAGTTGCAAGGTCTGCAAATCTGACCCCCTTCAATCCATTAAAATAACGTCACATTCTACCAAGAACATAAATTTCAGCGTGCCAGCCAACTCCTAGTAACTATTTTTCGCGACCATGTATTAAAAATGATGTTCAAACATTGTTTATTTGTAAAACTTTTTCAAAAAGCTATAACTTGTAATTAGCAAAGTATTCCTATTTTGAACCCCTAACTTTGCTTGAAAGGTTCTGGTTCTAAAAATGGATACTGAGATGAGTAGCACCACCCAAACAGGCTAAAACAAGGGTCACAAAGGATTTAATGTGCATAACAGGACTTATCAGAAAAGATTATAACCACTGCAGGGAATTATTGTCTGGAAGCCAATAAGTTTAAAATCTGGAAAGAATGCTCCTAAATGGGCAATTTCTGCCAATATTGATTTGTTTTCTATTTTTATTCGATGAAAGCATGCTCAAATACTGTTTTCCTCAAAAAATGATTCAGGGGCAAAAATACATTAAACTTGCAGAACTTGCATCTTTAATAATAATGCTCCTCATAGTCAAATTCCTTTAAAGACAAATTTACAAGCCGTTGCAGTTAGTATAACTCTCCATCGTGCCGTTACTATTTGCTCTATGCATATTCCTCCAAATTCGAGATTATCTCTCAAAGAACTTGATGATCTTGTTCCGCAACTGCCTTCTCCTTACATATTATTGGGTGACTTTAATGGTCATAATATCCTTTGGGGTTCCAAAGATATTAATGACAAAGGCAGACTAATTGAAACGTTTATTGATAACCACGGACTTTGTCTATATAATACTAAAACTCCTACATATCTACATCCAGCCACTGGTTCATATACTTATTTAGACCTCGCCATTTGCTATTCCACTCTTCTTGTCACCCGACGTAGGCGGAGGGGGACTATAGAAATGACCCTCGTCCGTCCGTGTGTGCGTCCGTCCTTCCGTCCGTCCGTCCGTCCGAAATCTTGTCCCCGCAACTCCTACGTCTTTCATCGGATTGATTTGAAATTTTACAGATTGTATTCTTATGATATGAAGATGTGCATGTGGTTTTTGATTTTTGTTTCGGCCGTTTTTGATGGAGTTACAGCCCTTGCTGACTCAGACCTTCCGAAATCTTGTCCCCGCAACTCCTCCTACATCTTTCATCGGATTGATTTGAAATTTTACAGATCGTATTCTTACGATATGAAGATGTGCATGTGGTTTTTTATTTTTGTTTCGGCCATTTTTAATGGAGTTACGGCCCTTGCTGACTCAGACCTTGTCCCTGCAACATCTTGTATCAGTTTGACTTGAAATTGTGCAGAATGTTTCATCATGATCTGAAGATGTGCATGTGATTTTGGAATTTGAAATGTCCTATTTTTTACAAAGTCGTTTTTTTGCATTTTTCCAACTTTTGAATCGTTTGACCAAGAGAGCTGAAATTTGGTATGCTATTTAGCGTTTGGTAAAGTGATTATTCTTATTATTGTTAGGGTATGCTAAATTATTAGTGACAGAGTTATTCCTCTTTCATAGGTAATAGACATTCACTTAAAGGTAAAGGGATAACTCCAGAACTATTCATATTAATGGACTGAATTTTCATAAACGCATTGTTCGTTTTTCATCAGATTCATATAAGAAGGATTATGGCTCTTGTTATTTTGTTACTGGGTATATAGTCTTGATGTTTTGGTCATTATGTAAGGGCCTATAGTTTCAGTAACCTGATTTCACACATATATGCCCCGTTCTGAACTTAAGTATTTTATAAATAGGCCCAGTAATTGGGTATATGTCTTTGCTTATGTTCAGTTATCATTTGCTTTGGGGAACAAGCTGCTCACTCGGTTGGCCATATGTTCTCTGTATCTTGATTATTTGTAATCTTAGTTGTTTCCAACTATGGTTTGAGGGCTGGATTTGGATTTTGATTGTTTCAGTTCCTGGTCTTTGCATACTTTTTACTATCATTTGCTTACCAGGTTCTGTAATATATATATTTTCTGTTTTTGGCCATACATTTACTCTGAAACAGAATAAAGGGCTGAAGTTTGTGACACATTTCAAACGTCGGGTGACACTTGGCCGATGACCTTTTATTTTAGATTATGACTGGAAAGTTCATGATGATCTCTGTGGGAGTGATCACTTTCCATTTTTAGCTCACCTGAGCCATCGGCTCAGGGTGAGCTATTGTGATCACCCAGTGTCCGTCGTCAACAATTTGCTTTAAATGACATCTTCTCTAAAACCACTAGGCCTAGGGCTTTGATATTTGGTATGAAGCATTGTCTAGTGGTCCTCTACCAAGTGTGTTCAAATGGTGGCCCCAGGGTCCAAAATGGCCCTGGGGCAGAGGGGGTCTTGGGTTCGAAACTAAAAATTACTTAAAAATCTTCTTCTCCAGAACTGCTTGGCTCAGATGCTTGAAATTTGGTATGTAGCATTGCCTAGTGGTCCTCTACCAAGTTTGTTCAAATGGTGGCCCCCAGGGTCCAAAATGGCCCTGGGGCAGGGGGTTTTGGGTTCGAAACTAAAAAATACTTAAAAATCTTCTCCTGAACTGCTTGGCTCACATGCTTGAAATTTGATATGTAGCATTGCCTAGTGGTCCTCTACCAAGTTTGTTCAAATGGTGGCCCCAGGGTCCAAAATGGCCCTGGGGCAGGGGGTCTTGGGTTCGAAACTAAAAAATACTTAAAAATCTTCTTCTCCAGAACTGCTTGGCTCAGATGCTTGAAATTTGGTATGTAATATTGCCTAGTGGTCCTCTACCAAGTTTGTTCAAATTGTGGCCCCAGGGTCCAAAATGGCCCTGGGGCAGGGGGTCTTGGGTGTTGCAACTAAAAAATTACTTAAAAATCTTCTCCTCCAGAACTGCTTGGCTCAGATGCTTGAAATTTGGTTTGTAGCATTGCCTAGTGGTCCTCTACCAAGTTTGTTCAAAAAGTGGCCCCGGGGTCCAAAATGGCCCTGGGGCAGGGGGTCTTGGGTTCGAAACTAAAAACTACTTAAAATTGTCTTCACCAGAACTGCTTGCCTCAGATGCTTGAAATTTGGTATGATACATTGCCTAGTGGTCCTCTACCAAGTTTGTTCAAATGGTGGCCCCAGGGTCCAAAATGGCCCTGGGGCAGGGAGTCCCGGGTTTGAACCACAGAAATACGGAGAAAAATATTAAAAAATCATCTACTTCAGAACCGCAAGGCACAGATGCTTGAAATTTGGTGTGTAGCATTGCTAGTAGTCCTTTACCAAGTTTGTTCTAATGGTGGCCCCAGGGTCCAAAATGGTCCCGCGACAGCGAGTCCTAGGTTTGAACCCTAGAAATATATAGAAAAATATTTAAAAAATCTTCTTCTTGAGAACCACTTTGCCCAGATGCTTGACATTTGGTATGTAGCTTTGGCTAGTAGTCTTTAACCAAGTTTGTTGAAATGATGACCCCAGGGTCTAAAATGGCCCCGCCCCAGGGGGTCCTGGGTCTGAACCATAGAAATACATAGAAAAATATTCAAAAATCTTCTTCTTCAGAACCACTTGGCTCAGATGCTTGAAATTTAGTATGTAGCATTACCTAGTGGTCCTTTACCAAAATTATTCAAATAATGGCCACAGGGTCCAAAATGGCCCGGCCCCAAGGGGTCCAGGGTTTGAACCATAGCAATACATAGACAAAATATTCAAAAATCTTCTTCAAAACCATTTGGAAGTGGTTGCAAACTATCAGGTTTGTTAAATGTTGACCCTTGTTTGACCGTTAACCTTTTTGGTCAGGTGAGCGATTGAGGGCCTCTTGGCCCTCTTGTTTCTAAATAATATTGGTCCAGATATTGATGAACCTGTTTCAAGATGGAAATTAAATAAAGCTAACTGGACCCAATTTCAAACCCTTTGTGAAACTCGACTACTTGAAGACACCCTGCGAAAGGCTGATGATCCGATAGAGTCCTATGGATCTATTCTTATTAAAATAGCAGAGGAAACTATTCCAAATACATCAATTAAATCCAAAAAGATTAAAAAGCCGTGGTTTACTGATGATTGCAAAACTGCTATTAAACAACGTAAAGGAGCACTGCGACAATTCAATAATCGTCCAACACACGATAATTTAAATAATTATCGTATTTTCCGTGCAAAACTCGTCGAAAAATTAAAGAATCAAAGAAGAAGTCTTGGAAGCAATATGTTTCCAAATTAAATTCTAGAACTTCAATAAAGAAAGTACGGGACATGGTTCGTAAGATTCAGGGAAAAGGAAAACCTAGCTCACTGGGACACTTAAATGTAAATAATTCTAAAGTTACTTCTAAAAAAGATATTTCTAATACCCTCGCTGACGCTTTCTCGAAAAATTCTTCTTCTGAAAATTATAGTCCAAAATTCAAAAATATCAAAAAGCAAAAGGAAAAAAAGAACCTAAAATTTTCACCCAACAACACAGAAACTTATAATCAATCTTTTTCTCTTTCGGAACTTAAAGATGCTCTTTCAAAGGCTCATGATTCATCTCCGGGGCCTGATGATATCCATTACCAGTTTTTGAAACATCTTCCAGAATCTTCTCTTTTGGTTCTTTTGAAAACATTTAATGACATTTGGGAAACTGGTAAAAATGCCAGAGTCTTGGAAAGAAGCTACGATAATCCCCATACCGAAACCTGGAAAAGATAATACGAACCCGAACAACTACCGTCCTATCGCTTTAACGAGCTGCATATGTAAAACATTGTAGCGAATGATCAATGAAAGACTCGTTTGGTACCTTGAAACAAATAATATTATTACAAATTTCAGAGTGGTTTCAGGCACCAACGCAGCACTAATGATCACTTGGTTAGATTAGAAACTTTCATACGTGAAGCCTTCATCAAGAAGGAGCACTTAGTTGCTGTCTTCTTTGATTTAGAGAAGGCCTACGATACAACTTGGAAGTATGGTATAATGAATGATTTACATGAAATAGGCTCAAAGGCCGATTGCCACTATTCGTTCAAAACTTCTTATCCAATAGAGAATTCAAAGTACGTGTAGGTTCAACTTTGTTTGAGGCACATGATCAAGAACAAGGTGTGCCTCAAGGTAGTATTTTGTCTGTTATTCTTTTCAGTCTAAAAATAAACAATATTGTTAAATGTCTTAATCCTGGTGTTGACTGTTCCTTATATGTAGATGACTTTTTGATTTGTTATCGGTCATAAAATAGGCATACTATTGAACGCCAGACGTCAAAAACTCTCCCTGCAGTATGCCCTTAACCTAAATCCATCAAATCCAACGTATGAAACTGTTTTTCGGCCACAATATAAAACATTATTTGAGAATAAACCAACTATGATTCCTTCCATTGGCATTAGAATCTCTTCAGAATTTGAAAATATGAATTTAGATTTAGACACAATTGAACAGTTTAAGGTTCCAGATATGCCACCATGGACATTTACTCAGCCACATGTTTTGTTTTCTTTGCATACTGATAAAAAATCTCAAACTGACCCTCTTGTATTTCGAACTAAATTTAATGAACTGCTGTCTGACTTTTCTGACTATGAGACTTTATATACTGATGGTTCAAAGGATGGAGACACAGCTGGCTCTGCTTGTGTTGCTCCATCCGAAACATACAAATGTCGATTACCTGCCAATGCCTCTATTTTTTTCAGCGGAGGTCAAAGCTATTGATTTAGCCTTAGGTCATATTGAACAGTCTAGGAATACAGATTTTATCATCTTTTCTGATTCCCTCTTTGTTCTGCAATCCCTAAATAATCGCCATATTGAAAATCCTCTTCTTTTCGATATCCTCTTGAAACATAATGACTTAGTTGAGCTAAACAACATTGTATTTTGTTGGCTTCCCAGTCACGTTGGGATTAAAGGCAACGAAAAGGCTGACATTGCTGCAAAATCGGCTTTAGCTCTTCATATTTCTGATCTTAAAATTCCTTACACTGATATAAAACCTTGCATAAATACATATCTTCATGATAAGTGGCAGATATCATGGAATGCTGCTGTCTTTAATAAACTTCATTCTATCAAGCCTTTACTTGGTGAATGGCAACCAGCTTATAGAATTGATCGTAAGGAAGAAGTAACTTTGGCTCGACTTAGAATCGGCCATACTTTTATTACTCATTCGTTTTTGTTGAAAGGTGAGGATCCACCTTTGTGCATTCCTTGCCAAGAACCTTTTAGTGTCAAACACTTTCTTTTAGATTGCATGGATTTTCGTATTATGCGTGCTAGGTTTTACCGTGTCAACAGCATGAAACAACTGTTTGACACAGTTGAACCAGCTAAAATCTTCTCATTTTTGAAAGAGATTGGCATATATAGTAAAATATAGTTTACTTAAGTCGAGGTATTTTTAAAACAGTTGATTTAAATTTGTGCTCACTCGTCTCGCTGGTCGAGAGTTCGTTTTATGTTATCAGCCTTAAGATAACCGTTGCTCGGCGTGTTTTACCACATACCCGACTTGATCCATTTTTACTGTGAATTCATTTCTGACCTTATGCATATAACACGTATTCTTTTATAGCGTTTTTGGCGCGAAATAGCCCTTTTGGTGCTGATGTGCCGTAAAATCCATATCACTCACTCACTCACTAGTTTAGTAACTGAGATTTAAAAGACGATTATTTTTGCATTTTTTTTGCTATTGGTGTTGTTTTCGATAACTAAGATATCCGCATTTTACAGTCAGGGAAGAAACATGTTGTGAACTCGCAGCAAAGTCATGTGCAAATGCAATAATTTATTCATTTCAGTTTTTGCGCTGTTTTGAAAGTAACAAACCAATGCAATAAGCTTTCCTTTTATATAAACGTGATTCAGGTAAATACAAATGAACTTGAAGAAAATCGATTTCAAATTGCATTATGCATTGGTTGACACTCAAATAATGCCTTGCCTCATTTCATTTCAACTGTGTCATGAGAAAGGTAGGACCATGCTTGCTTAGAAATGCCTAGTTGGGTAAGAGTATGTCCAATTACACACAGGCTATGAAGCTGACTTTTACTATGTCAAAAGCGTACTGTGCATGCCCTGACCAGACTGAGGAGATGTGCAGGCTGGTCTGAGAAAGCACAGTTCCCATATGCCATATAGACATATTTTCTCACGAAACGGTTCATTTCTTTTACATGTATTATTTTCATTTCATTTATCTCTATTTTGTATTCTATAATCTCATATATAGACAATATATACTATATAGGAATTCATCAATGTCATTTAGCCAGTCCACGTTTTTTCCGCAGGTAAAAGGGGCTGACTTCCCTTAGTACCTTTTACTCGAATATTATGAACAAGTAAAGGGTGCTAAAGGCACTTATCGTCTTTTTCCTGAAAACTTTAAAAACCGGATATCATACCTATCACAGAAAGACTGAGTTTGTGGACTTAAGAACACAAATATTCAAATACATTATTTGGGATTATATAGCTATTGTACAAATGTGCGCGCCCAATAATATGGCCTGGATTTTTAAAAAATACTTAAATCTATAAAGTCGATATTCTGAAAATGAGCTAAACTGCAGTTAGCACCTTTTTCCTTTCACCTCTCGATATATTATATACAGCCGTTAACTGTTTAATTATGTGACATCCCTTATATTTATACTATTTGTACTTTCCCTTTCAGTTTTGCATTGTATTGTAATTATACAAGAATTACAGCTCTCACACTGGAACTTATCTACCTTTGATGGTTGAAACATACTTTTATGCTCACCGCTGACCCCAGGATAAGCTGATTTTTTCTCAAGAGTAAGAGATTGCAGTGTGCTGCAGATCTTGCTCGCACAATAGTGGAAGTTATTTCCCTTCCATGGTTTTCTGCATTTCAAGTCCACTTTATACATTTTATTTTAAACTTAAATTTTATAGGGTAAATGCATATATGCATTTTTCACCATATTTATTCTTATACGATTTCAGAAATCAATTTTTGATAGCTATGAAATGTATTCTTGTACATGTATGATTGGGTATCAATAGGCTCATGCACTGGGTTGTCCATTTAAAAAAACGGAACAGGGTTCCTTTTTTCTTTTACATCATCATGAAATGCATTCAGTTCTCTACAATATACCACAAAACAATAAGTTCATGAAATGATAAATGACATTTATCATTTCATGAACTTATTGTTTAAAAGTATTTTTTACCACAGATTTACGCACCGTGCATGCTTTGATTGTACACAGTCTATTTTTTCTCAAAGTACTCCCCCATGTGGTCTGTAAAGTACACCAGTGTCAAATACTCTGCTGGTTTATATCCCCAAACTCCTGTGCTGGGATCGCAGCTGAAATCCAATGAACAGTTGTCAATAATACCGACATGGTCAGGGTTGCCAAGGCAAGGAAACAAGACCTGTCGCAGGGACAGGATAGCTCGCCTGACAGCGCCTTGCCCATCACATAAAAAACTTTTACATTTTGCTTATGCCGCCGCCGTCGACGCCAACGCTGTCGCCTGGAGTAGTGCAATAGCTGTTCGTGAGCTTCGTTCGAATAATTTTTTTTTTCGGTCAGGGAATTTTATGGTTGGTCAGGGAAATTTAGAAAGTAGAAAGTACTTGTAAATTCAGAGAATTTGAAAATTAATGGGTATGATATTTTTCAGAAAATGTGCTTACTCTGCTCATGGGGAAAAGATGTTCTTCCTATGGAGATAGTTTAGGCATACTTTATAGGGGGGAGGGGGCGGGGTTACTCAAACGAATTTTCTCCTTCCAGGGTGTCATTAAAATGCTGGAATTTCTTATCGACAATATTTACGTGGAGTTTAGCGGACAGATTTTTCAACAGACAGTTGGCATTCCAATGGGTACTAACTGCGCCCCATTACTTGCCGACTTGCTTCTTTACGGGTATGAGGCGGCGTTTATACAAGGGCTCTTAAAAGAAGGTAATAAACACCTTGCACAGAAATTCAACTTCACCTACAGGTACATAGATGATGTTCTGTCTCTGAATAATCCAAAGATTTCAGAGTATATTGACCTCATCTATCCATGTGAACTTGAAATTAAAGATACCACAGAGTCCAGTTCATCTGCTTCATACTTTATCCTTTGAGATCATGGAATATATTCTGAGAAGTCAGAAATGATCATACGTTTAGATTCATTTTCTAAACAAATATGAAATATTTTGGTATTTTTCGACTTATATCAGTCTTTGAGACGACTGCCATGTTAAAACTGCAAATTTACTGTTTTTTTCCTCTGGCTCCTTGTGCCAGATTTAAAGGGTCACTGATGAGGCTTGAATAGCCGAAACCGCGGTATGGCCCAACTTCTTACTTATGAATGTTTTCTTTGCTCTTAAAGGATCTAAACTTTTATCATTATTTACTATCACTGCAGCTGGATGTTGTGCCGTGTGGCGGCCGTAAAAAGTCTCCCCGCACTCATCTATAGTGCAGATTATATTTTCCTTTTGGTCCTTTGAGATCATGGAATATATTCTGAGAAGTCAGAAATGATCATACGTTTAGATTCATTTTCTAAACAAATTTGAAATATTTTGGTATTTTTCGACTTATATGAGTCTTTGAGACGACTGCCATGTTAAAACTGCAAATTTACTGTTTTTTTCCTCTGGCTCCTTGTGCCAGATTTAAAGGGTCACTGATGAGGCTTGAATAGCCGAAACCGCGGTATGGCCCAACTTCTTACTTATGAATGTTTTCTTTGCTCTTAAAGGATCTAAACTTTTATCATTATTAGATTGCTATCTCTATATTGACAATGGAAAGCTTGTTACTAGGCTTTATGACAAGAGGGACGGCTTCAACTTTCCCATAGTTAACTTTCCATTTCTGAGAAGTAATATCCCTTCGGCACCTGCATACGGAGTTTATGTTTCTCAACTAGTCCGCTATGCTAGGGCCTGTTTCAAATATCAAGACTTTGTTGAAAGAGGGAAGCTACTCACTCAGAAACTGTTGAAGCAGGGTTATCATAAAGCAAAGCTTGTGTCGACAGTTAAAAAGTTTTATGGGAGACACCATGACCTTGTTGATCCCTACAATGTGGCCGTTTCTAAACTAATCTCCGATTTGATGGCCTCAGCCGAAGCTTAGTTAAGCTTTCAAATACCGGACTTTCATTTTCACTGATTTTTTCCACAGATATATAGATATGGCGGGTGTATTATAATAGGCAGGTGATGCTTACTACCCCGCGGGCACCTGATCACACCTCTGTTTTGGGGTCCATGTCTGTGTATCTAAAATATTCCGGAATTGTCTATTTTTAACTGACCTACGAGTTCGGACTTATGATTTTGGTACTTTGACCACTATCATTCTTTTCTAAAGGAATAATCCCCCTATATTTGATGTGATACAATATGTACTGTAAAACTTGTGAGTGAGTGAACTCGGGATTAACGTCCCACTACCAACGAGGTCATATGGAGACGGGACTTCGGTTTAAAGTCTCATCCGAAAGACCGGAGAAGCCGGGGATCGACCCTGCGACCCCTGGATTGGATACTGTAAAACTAACGTTCCGATCTAACAAAACGAGGAGCAGCGGTAGTGGAAAGAAACTGCGCTGGACTACCAATCTAGGGGCCCCAAAATCAATCCCCTGTCGCCGGCTTCTCCAGTCTTTCCGACGAGACTTTAAACCGAGGTTCCATCTCTTTATGACCTAGTATTTGTTGGTATATTAAACCCGAGTTCACTCATTCACTGTTAAAAGTGTATGGAAAAATGTAAAATGTCAGGGTAAAATGTAAGGGAAAAAAAAGCCATCAGAGGAGATGGCAAATCCCCCGACCGAAGACCCCCATGGGCCTTGGTAAAACGGGTGCACTTCGAAACACATATTAGTAATATATTGTCATTCTTTTATGCTTCTGATTGACATTAACTGTTAACAGATGCATGATTATCTAACACTCAGACAAAAACAGTATGCTTGACTGCTACAAAGAGGTAATATCTCAAACAGCCACCATATACACAAATGCATAGCATACGATACATTCAACTTTCAAAATGTGTTTATAACTTCTAAAGTACAAGCCCTACAAACCTAATTTTGAGCTCTCTAGTAAGTGAATTTGGACAAAGAATACAAATCTGGAGAAATTCTTTTTTTTTTTTTTTTTTTTTTGGGGGGGGGGGGGGGGGGTTGCGGGAGGGGGCACGGGAATGTGGAGGGGTCAGAGAGACTTAGGAACACTGATGAGATATCACAGTATGATCATCAATATTCTAAAAGGCACACGCTTATTCAAATTCTGGAGCTGGCCAGGGTTATACAGATATGGAGCAGAGACTCAAACAGCAGCTCAAACTACCAAAGGGAAATAACTCACAAAGTATAAAAGCAAGAGTTATCATTCATATATGAGACAAATTGTCATGACCTGTTCTGCATATCTGTGAAGTATCATGAAAATATTTCAAAAGGTATTCAAGCTATGGAGCGGACACTTAAAATCATCAAAGGGAAATAACTCCAAAAGTAAGAAAGCAAGAGTTGTCATTCTTGTTCGCGACACATAATCATGACCTGTTCTACATATCCTTGAAGTATCATGAAAATATTCCAAAAGGTATTCAAGTTACAGAGCGGACACGAAATAACACCTAAAACCACTAAGGGGAAATAACTCAAAAAGTAAGAAAGCAGGAGTTGTCATTCTTGTTCGTGACACATCGTTATGACCTGTTCTACATACCTATGAAGTATCATGAAAATATTCCAAAAGGTATTCAAGTTATAGAGCGGACACGAAATCATACCTAAAATAATCAAGGGGAAATAACTCAAAAAGTAAGAAAGCAAGAGTTGTCATTCTTGTTCGCGGCACACCGTCATGACCTGTTCTACGTATCTGTGAAGTATCATGAAAATATTCCAAAGGGCATTTAAGTTATAGAGCGGACACGAATCTGCCAAAAACCACACCTAAAACTATCAAGGGGAAATAACTCAAAAAGTAAGAAAGCAAGAGTTGTCATTCTTGTTCGCGACACATCGTCATGACCTGTTCTACATATCAGTGAAGTATCATGAAAATATTCCAAAGGGTATTCAAGTTACAGAGCGGACACGAATCTGCCAAAAAAATCACCAAAGGGGAGATAATTCAAAAAGTACAATAGCAAGAGTTACCATTCTTGTACGCGACACATCGTCATGACCTGTTCTACATAACTGTGAAGTATCATGAAAATATTCCAAAGGGTATTCAAAATATAGAGCGGACAAGAAAATATTTACGGACGGACGGACGGACAGACGGACGGACGGACGCCAGGCTCATCGCTATATCCCCCGATCCTTTCGGTCGGGGGATAAAAAAACAGGGAAAAGTCAGGGAATTTTGAAGTGGAGCAAGTGGCAACTCTGCTCCAAGCCTACTTCTGAGAAGTTTTCTTCAATTTAGGGGAAACTGCAAATTCATGCAAATGGCGCCAAATCAGGGCTACAAAGGGGGTTAAGGTGACACAGCCTCACTGCCATACTGTACTTAACGGTCTATATCGGTGCTATCCAAGTAAAAGTAAATATTTATTGTCGTCCGACATTCCATACACGAACATTCAGTATGTGAGTCAGTCGCTTACAGCAAGTGTCTTGACTGAGCCATAATAAAAAGAGAAAATTGAGGCCACAGCTTTCATGTTTACACATGTTTTTTTTTTTTTTTTTTTTTTTTTTTAAATTGAGTTTCAGTTTGGCGAGATATCAATAATATATATATTTAAGGCTGAGCAACTTTGTAATTCGAAATTCGCCGCAGAGGATTTTTACAGTTACTTTACGAAACACAAATTATTTGCAAGTAACTTAGAAGTTGCGAATAAAATCGGAGAAGAGATTGAGCATTTATTACAGCTGGGGCGTTTATTAGGATCAGTACGGTTTTGATTTTAGTTGATGTTAATTACCCTGAGGCAGTCCTTTTCCCTAGTCTTTGACTCTGTAAAGGGCAGCTCAATTTTGTCAGATAAGAGCTTTGTCAGGCTAGTGAAGCAGCCTGGTTAGCTGATTGAGTTTAGTGCTTGCCTGCTTAGCTTGCTTGCCATTCTGTGTTCAATTCCCTCTGAAGTCATATATTTTTTCAATGGTAAATGGAGCTATACTGCACACAGCCTTTCATTATCACCCTCACATTGTCCTGATAAGACTGAAATACTGCTGAAAATCACAAGTCATCCATCATCCATTTATTGTCAGGCAAGATAAAGCTTGACACATGCATGTTTTAGCTCAGAAGAATTACAAGAAAACATAAAATTGTAAAAGAAATTAAAACTCAGATATGTTATAATTCAGAGGCTGTAATAAAAGTACAGGCTTTTTTCAAATATGACGCATCAGGAGATAGAATCTCTTGCCAAAGACTTCTTTAGATATGCGCGAGACAGCTGTGGCAGGCAAAAAGAGAGACGCGACATGAAAACAACGAAAATGACAGCCAGTGTTCAAGAGAAAGACGCAGCAGAGTCTGAAAGTCATTCAGACTAAATTTTAAATCAAAACTTTCACAGCAAAATTCTGTCTGAAGGTGAATGGGTACACTTTCAGAGTACCTCTATCATTTTACCAGCCTTCTCAATTTTGGTCATTTCCAAAAGCAAAGAATTTGCTCCCTAAGGAAGAATAGTTCCCCATTGTCAGAAGGAATACTGTCTTCATGGAGGGAATCAAGAAGTCATAAAGGGTTCTTTCTCTTTGTAAAATGGGTGGAATATTATGAGCCGTGACACGACAAACCAGCAAAAGGGCATCTGCGCCCAGGAAGATCAAAACAGCCTGGGCATCTGCCAAGTCTGATCGGATTCTTCGCAAATTGTCTTAGGCTGACCTGATTCTGCGCTGTCACACAACCACTTTGTTGGTTTTGTTCTGTCGCGGCTCATATGAAATATGGGGGTGTACCCATACACCTTCAAATGGCAAAATACCAGTTCAAGTGGACTGTTTTGCAAAATAAGTATGCATACTTATTGTAAGACGACTGTAATGCCTGAGTAAAACAGTTCCTCAGGTTTTAAATTGGGTGCTGGAAAAAAAGCAGTACGGAATTGCTTCTACAGGTTGGTCTTATTTTCTGTCAACATATAAGTTATATGAACAACTTTAAATAATAAAGTAGGTTGAATGGGAAACATACATGTTGACACTGTGATGGTCAAATTTTGTCAGTAGGAACTAGCCGGGCTGGCACAGGATTGAGCCAGCATAAACGTTTTATATCGGCTGGACATGCTCCATACATGTTGCCATAACGTTGCGCCAACGTTGTCGGAAAGGACCAGTAGCGTTGGGCCAAAGTGAAATCTCTATGTTGGCTCAGCGTGAACTTTACACATTGGCATAACGTTGGGCCAAAGTTGTTTGAATTAACAAGTAACGTTGGCCCAAAGTTGAGCCAACATGAAATTTTTAAAGTTGTTTGAATTAACAAGTAACGTTGGCCCAAAGTTGAGCCAACATGAAATTTTTACGTTGGCTCAGAGTGTATTTTACATGTTGGTGTAACGTTGGGCCAACAACGTTCGATTCACGAGCAAAGTTACGTTGGCCTAACGAAACTAACCACCTTAAGCCAACTTTGGCCCAACGTAGCCATGCTATCTGGGAAGTTTACTGCTCTGACTATGTAGACAGTGGCGCGATTAAGTGAAGAGAACCTGCCTCCGATGGCTGGTTTTTATGACATAATCAGTGACAAACATCGGTGCTTCTGACTACGATCGCGCCAACAAAGTGTGGATTCTGTTCGAAATGAGCAGTCTGGAGGATTGTCTTCGAAATTACTTGCTAGTACAAAGTCTCCTCTTCGCTGACGTTTTGGAGAATTTCAGGGAAGAAATGATTATTCTTCATTATTTCAGTCTGCCTGGTTTCTGTTGGAATGCCTGTCTTTTCCATTACGGGATCACCATAGAGCTGCTGACGTGCGAAGAGATGCATGCTGTGATATAGGATGCTATAAGAGGTAAATGAATAAACAAATACTGTAAAATACTTATATTTGGCGGTCACTTTATTATCGCGATATTGGCGGAAAAGAAGAAAACCGCCAAATTAAAATGCCGCCAATTTAAACTATATCATAAAAGGTAAGGCTGCAGTTAGTAGACAGTTCAGTCTGTCCGCCCTCAAAAAATATCAAAGCTAATCCACATTATATTGTGTAAGAAAAACGGAAGGTCTCAAACAAATACGACGGGGAAATGGAGTGTGAAAATGCTAATATGATATGTCACGCTACTTTGTACCCAAGCCAAGTTGATTTAATCAGAAGCAGCAGAAAATATTTTCGCTATACTCAGTTTCATTTATAAAACGAAATGCCTAATAATATGCATTCACAAACATAAATGAAGACTTAACAATGTACAGCCTGGGCTCATTCTGACCTTTCGATAACACCGATTGATTAATATCAATTGTTATTACAATTATTTTTTTTATTTTCAGAAATCACAAATCCGCCAAAATAAAAATCCGCCAAAAGGTCCATTTATAAAAACCGCAAAATTTTGCTGCCGCCAAATATAAGTGTTATACAGTAGATAAAGGTGGATGGATACGACCTTTTAAACAGTAATTCAGTCGTATCGGGACGATGAGAAGGTGGCAACGAAAGACTGCTCAACGGAATCCTGTTTACGGTTGAAAAGATTTCCGTCTCTAGCGCAAATTGAACCCGGGACCGCCAAATAAGCAGGCCAGCGCATAACTGACTGAGTTACTGGGGCCCCTCAAATAAATGAATGAATGGAAAATTATAACAATTTTATAACTATAATTTTGTGAAGCAGAAAATTGTTTTTTTTTTTTGTATTGATTATTTATACATTTTTAATTTTATTTATTAATAGTCTGATTCCGCACATTGTATAAAACTCCGTATAGCCCAGGCCAACAATCCGCAGATGCCTGCAGGGTGCTAAGACTCAGCAAAGCCAACAAGCTACATACAGTTCCTCGATTTCAACTCCTTCTACCCCAGCGTCATGGCCGGATTTCCACTGCCCACCTATGGATTCTAGTGGCTAACCCAGAATGAGATTGGTAGCTTAAATGTCAACAGTATTCCAGCCGACTCGGACACAGGTTACATCCTTGTGTGTGATCTAGAATGCCCAGAGACAAGCACGACACGTTTGACGCATTTCTGTTGTGTCCTGAGAACATTACGGTCTGTGCTGATGACGTTTCGGCATAGTATTACACGAAAGAGCTAGCTGCAGCCTGTAATATGCATCTGCGGTCAGGAAAAAAGCTGTGTCTCACGCTGAGCCACAAATAACACTATCTGAAACATAACCTTACCCTACAGTGCTACCTTCGGCATAGGATGGTGCTGAGACACATTCATAAGGTTCTGTCTTTTAGGCAGTCACTATGGCTGCCCAACTTCATAAAATTCCCCCAAAAAACAGCGACGCCGCGCAACAAATGAATTCGATTGAATGCTGTACAGTAGGTGGCCTTGAACGTTTTCGGCAAAAGTATTGTAAACATATAGCAACGCATAAATGTAAAGATCATGACGTCCGCACAGAAGGTACGTCGGCTTGGTTTGAGGGCTGGATTTGGATTTTGATTGTTTCAGTTCCTGGTCTTTGCATACTTTTTACTTGTGAACACAGGCCGTCGTTCCAGGCACTTAATGTGTTCAATTTCGAACCTGACGATTGTTCAGCTTTATAGAAAGGAAGTTAAGCTAAACAAACCAATAGCGGTTGGTTTCAACGTCCAATAGGCCAAAATGAAAATGTAAGACTTTTGGTATGACGTCCTGCGGGAGGCTTTCAAGGACTCTAAATGTATCGCTCCTAATGTCAGACACCGACAGCTTCTTGGTTCATTGGAATCTGCATCTGCTAGCAATAACAGTGTGATGGCCATACTTCATGATTATAAAGACACATTCGACCTGTCCAAGCTTGAAGAGGGCAATCCACTGAAGGACAAAATCAGGCAACTGCCTGGGCAACTGATTGTTCTGGGTTTGACGGCCCTTTGAGACAGTATTTAAGTCTATATCGAGCCATCTCCCAGAGAGAGAGAGAGAGAGAGAGAGAGAGAGAAGAGGAACGAAAGACGAGAGAAAAATGTCCAAACATACCCTGTTTTATCATATGACGTCGCATATGAGAGTGTAATAAAGCCATGCATTAAAAAACGATAGTCCACTAGTGGATTAAATACCAATTACGTCGTAACGTTATACGCTGACGCCCATAAAAACGTCGCGTTTCTAATGGCAAAATCGTGACGTTTTTGTGTAAATTTTGCTAATAAAATGCGATTTTAGTGTCATATGATAAATAGAATCTTGCATTCGTGCTCGTGTACTATTGAAGTTATTAAACTCGTTGTTAAAAACGATAAGATGCTCGGCAGAGCCTCGCATCTTATAATTTTCCCCAACTCGTTTAATAAATTCAATAATACACGAGCACTCATGTAAGATCCTCTATATTCACTGAACTATCGCACCACCGACCACCCTCTGGGAAAATAAAGCTGCAGCTCCCAAATGAAACCTGTATGGAAGCTGTCTTGTTGTTTTCTAAATATTATTCCATTCTTACAGACCGCGGTTCATTAGTGGGTAAGAAGGGGTACATGGGCGCCTCCAGCATGAGGTGTATAAGAGGGCATAATAAAAGATACATACCACGTTGGGAGGGTACAAAGTATCAAACACTGGTAGGTCGCTGTACCATGTCTCAACGGAAAGGCGCATGCTGTCCCCAATTGACAGCAAATGAGTCTTTGAGCTACGGTCATTACCACCTCCGTAATGTCTAGCGATGACTGCAAGCGTTTTCAACAGCGGTTCCAACATGTTATAACGAGAAAAATTACTTTTCAGTCTATTTTATAATGTAGTCCGCACTTTTGTTCAACATGATATCTTAGGTACAGTGAAATAGGCAAACATGAGATAATGGCAATATCTGGTGACAATTTTCTTGGATAATTTTTCAGTCTTTATCAACACATAAATTATCCCTCAGAAGAATCGTTAAACTGAGACGATTTTACCGAGGCTCATAATCTTTGTTTTACGGCGAAATGAGAAAAATAAAAAAAACACTACCATTATCTCCAGTTGTATAACTGAACTGCGACACGACATAACCAACAGAATGGCATATAACCAAAAGAATGGCATATGCGCCCAGCAGAGACTCAGATCAGCCTTGACATCCGCTCAGTCTTATCAGACTCTTTGCTATGTGCGTAGAGCTAGCTAAGACCCTTAGCTGCCCTTAAAGCGCACATCGAAAACTCTGCTGAGACTGGCCGGATGCCTAGGCTGATCTGAGCACATGCCACTTTGTTGGTTCTGTTGTGTCACGGCTAAGTTATAATCAATATACGTTTACTTTAGGGGAGATAAATGTGAAAGCAATGTAAAAACGTGAATACTGTGACAAAGTATTCATGCAATATCGGTCATATTGACCTTGCTGGGCTATCTTTATAGGTAAGTCGGCAATGTCATTTTGTCCATTTTCGGACAGAAACAAAAAAAGAAATTTTAACAGACTACTTTATTTCAAGGTATTCACTGTTTGCCATTTCTCTAGCGTCCAAATACTTTTGTGCACAATAGCATGACCTTTAAGACAAGAAAATCGGTGGAACCGATGGATGCTCCCCGAAGGCTTGGAATAGGACAATAGGTATCCTGGTGAAGGAGCGATTTTCTGTGTAAACTAAATGCAATTCAAAATGGAAAAAGTAATTCTCTTCAATACTTTTAGAGCAATGCTCTAGACATGCATACAATGGAGAAAAAATAAGAAGGGAAGTAACTCCAAAATAACTTGGGGTACAGTTATGGTTCTTCTGCTCTGCACTTCTTGTCATTGCCCTCTATTATCAATATAAGAATTTTCATTCATTGACCCTTAAATATGTAAAGGGATATACTCCAGACAAACTAAATAATTGAAAAAATTAGGAAGGGCACTAATTCCGTATTTACTAAAGGTAAAGTTACAGTTCTTAAGCTCTGCACTTCCTTGCATCACCCACTATCAATGTGTAAAATTTCGCTGGCTTCCTTCAATACTTCCTAAGATATGCTTCATACGAGCAAACTTAAGCACAAATTAAGAAGGGAGCTAACTCTGTAATTATTTATGACAGGGTTATGGTTCTTATGTTCTGCACTTTCACTCATTGCTTTCTATTAGTGTGTGAAGTTTCATTAAGTTCCTTTTTATACTTTCAGAGATATGTTCTGGACATGCGAAATACTGAAAAATAGGGAGTTAACTTTGTAAATACTTAAAACAGGGTTATGGGTCTTGTGCTTTGCACTTTCTCTTATTGCCCTCTTTCAATGTATGAAGTTTCAATAAGTTCCCTTTAATACTTTTGGAGATATGCACCGGACAAGCTTAATATTGATACAAGAATTCCTCGGAATGCGGTGTCTCGTCTGCTGGCGCTTTGTCACAAAACAGAGCTAAATCAGCAAAGATGTATGAATGAACCAATTTTCATGGCTCTAGCCCTTACAGTTTCTGAGAAACAGACTAAACGCGTAAACTTGCCAAAAAATTGCAGTCAGCCAACCTTAAAATGTTGATAAAGACTCAATATCGATGATGACTGAGTTCTGCTCTTCCAGATGAATGCATGGCCCAAGTTTCATGGCTCTAGCCCTTATAGTTTCTGAGTAACAGACCTTAACGCAAAAACTTGACAAAAAATTGCGAAGTCGGTCAACCGTAAAATGTATGTCAAGACTTGCACCGGGGGATCGGTCGTCAGACTCTATGATGGCCCCGACCTAAAGCTATATATTTTAGTTGGTTGGGACCGGAGCCTTTTTGTCTGTTGCTTGGTCCACCGGGGCTCAACTGGTGACCTTCTTTTGCTTCAGATTTCCAGTGGGGTTGTTTGGCAGGACAGGGATCTCCACCTGTCAGACGGCCCGTTGTATCTGTTGAGTCCTCGTCTTTGCTTCTTCATGGTGTTGAAATTTGATTTATGTGTTTACCGTGATGATTCATTGACGAGTTAGAGGGTTATCATGCGAACCGAACAACCAACTAAATGTTTTGTACCACTTCAGAAACTGAGGGTGAGGTTGGGCCTGTAAAATCGATTTAAGCCCCCCAGTAATTCATTACTGACCGTTCCAAGGCGGTAGTTCTGTTGTGGTTCTTTGTAGACTGTTTTTGGTGTCAGAGTTTCTGTGATGTTTTACCTTATGTATGTTATTATTATTTTTGGTTCGGTTTGGGTTGCTGAGTGGCCACCTTTTGGGAACAAGCTGCTCACTCGGTTGGCCATATGTTCTCTGTATCTTGATTATTTGTAATCTTAGTTGTTTCCAACTATGGTTTGAGGGCTGGATTTGGATTTTGATTGTTTCAGTTCCTGGTCTTTGCATACTTTTTACTTTTAATACAGATGATGGCTTTGAAAGTTACTCTTTCAGATGTATGCATGGCCCAAGTTTCATGGCTCTAGCCCTTATAGTTTCTGAGAAAATGACCTAAACGCAATAACTCGACAAAAAAGTGCGAAGTCAGTCAACCGTAAAATCTAGGTCAAGACACTACATTGATGATAGCTTTCAGCTGTACTCTTCCAGATGTATGCATGACCCAAGTTTCACGGCTCTAACCCTTATAGTTTCTGAGAAAATGACCTAAACGCAAAACCTCGACAAAAAATTGCGAGGTCAGTCAACCGTAAAATCTAGGTCAAGACTCAACATTGATGATGGCTTTCAGATGTACTTTTCCAGATGTATGCATGACCCAAGTTTCATGGCTCTAGCCCTTATAGTTTCTGAGAAAATGACCTAAACGCAAAAACCCGACAAAAGTTTACGCCGCCGCCGACGACGACGACGACACCGGAAAAGCAATACATATGTCACGCCTCTGCTTCGCAGGCGAGACAAAAACTGGAAAGGGAGCTTCGTAAATACTTGTGACAGGGTTACGGTTCTTATGCACTGCACTTCCTCTCATTGTCCGCTATCATTGTGTGAAGTTTCATTTAGTTCCCCCTTATACTTTCAGAGATATGCTCCGGACAAGCAAAATATGCAAAAAACTGGGAAGGGAGCTAACTTCGTAAATACTTGTGACAGGGTTACGGTTCTTGTGCACTGCACTTCCTCTCATTGTCCTCTATCAATGTGTGAAGTTTCATTTAGTTCCCCCTTATACTTTCAGAGATATGCTCCGGACAAGCAAAATATGCAAAAAAACTGGGAAGGGAGCTAACTTCGTAAATACTTGTGACAGTGTTACGGTTCTTGTGCACTGCACTTCCTCTCTTTGTCCTCTATCAGTGTGTGAAGTTTCATGTAGTTCCCCCTTATACTTTCAGAGATATGCTCCGGACAAGCAAAATATTGAAAAAACTGGAAAGGGAGCTAACTTTGTAAATACTTGTGACAGGGTTACGGTTCTTGTGCACTGCACTTCCCCTCGTTGTTCTCTATCTATGTGTGAAGTTTCATTTAGTTCCCCCGTATACTTTCAGAGATATGCTCCGGACAAAAGTGTGACGGACGGACGGACGGACAGACAAAGCGGCAACTATATGCTCACCCTTCGGGGAGAATAATAAATAATAAATGTCGCAATTTCAGGTTGGTTGGATGTCTTGGGTTTAACGGTCCTTTGAGACAGTATTTCAGTCTATATCGGGCCGTCTCCCAAAGAATGGTAGAAAGAAGAGAGAAATGATAGACGAAAGTAAAAATAGCCATCAGAGGAGATGGCAAATCCCCCGACCAAAGACCCCCATGGGCCTTGGTAAAAAGGGTGCACTTCAAAACACATACTAGTAATATGTTGTCATTCTTTTATGCTTCTGATTGACATCATCTGTTAACAGAAGCATGATTATCTAACACTCAGACTAAAACAGTATGCTTGACTGCTAAAAAGAGGTAATATCTCTAACAGCCACCATATACACAAATGTATAGCATACGATACATTCAACTTTCAAAATGTGTGAATAACTTCTAAAGTACAAGCCCTACAAACCTACTTTTGAGCTCTCTAGTAAGTGAATTTGGATAAAGAATCCAAATCTGGAGGGAAAAAAAAATGGGGGGGGGGGGAATGTGGAGGGGTCAGAGAGAGTTAGAGACACTGATTAGATATCACAGCATGATCATCAATATTCTAAAAGGTACATGCATATGGTTATTCAAATTTAGGAGCAGCCCAGGGTTATACAGTTATGGAATAGAGACTCAAACAGCAGCTCAAACTACCAAAGGGAAATAACTCACAAAGTATGACAGCAAGAGTTATCATTCATGTATGAGACAAATAGTAATGACCTGTTCTGCATATCTGTGAAGTATCATGAAAATATTTCTAAAGGTATTCAAGCTATGGGCAGACACCTAAAATCATCAAAGGGAAATAACTCAAAAAGTAAGGAATGCAAGAGTTGTCATTCTTGTTCGCGACACATCATCATGACCTGTTCTACATATCTGTGAAGTATCATGAAAATATTCCAAAGGGTATTCAAGTTATATAGCGGACACGAAATCACACCTAAAAACATCAAGGGGAAATAACTCAAAAAGTAAGAAAGCAGGAGTTGTCATTTTTGTTCGCGACACACCATCATGACCTGTTCTACATATCTGTGAAGTATCATGAAAATATTCCAAAAGGTATCAAGATATAGAGCGGACATGAAATCACACCTAAAATGATCAAGGGGAAATAACTCAAAAAGTAAGAAAGCAAGAGTTGTCATTCTTGATCGCGACACATCGTCATGACCTGTTCTGCATATCTGTGAAGTATCATGAAAATATTCCAAAGGGTATTCAAGTTATAGAGCGGACACGAATCTGCCAAAAATCACACCTAAAACTATCAAGGGGAAATAACTCAAAAAGTAAGAAAGCAAGAGCTGTCATTCTTGTTCGCGACACGTCGTCATGACCTGTTCTACATTTCTGTGAAGTATCATGAAAATATTCCAAAGGGTATTCAAGTTACAGAGCGGACACGAATCTGCCAAAAAATCACCAAAGGGGAGATAACTAAAAAAGTACAATAGCAAGAGCTACCATTCTTGTACGTAACACATCGTCATGACCTGTTCTACATAACTAAGAAGTATCATGAAAATATTCCAAAGGGTATTCAAGATATAGAGCGGACAAGAAAATGTTTACGGACGGACAGACGGACGGACGGACGGACGGCAGGCTCATCGCTATATCCCCCGAACCTTTCGGTCGGGGGATAAAAATGTCCAAACATCCCTCAACCGCACCTGCTGCAAGCACAGTAGGCCCTTGCCCTACTTGTATCCAAATCAGTAGGACGCCCCGGCAATGGACCATTGCACCACCGCCCGCAATTTCAGGATGAATACGGTATGTCCCACTTTTTTTCTGTAAATCAACTAAAACAAAGCAATAAAGAAACGCATGATTAGCTTCCACGTGATTGTTTACCTGGGCAAAGAGGTAACCAATTGCTTTCATATGACTGGACAAAGACATTACGAACAGGCGAAACTGTGAAGTGGGCTGGACTTTTATTTCGTCACGGTTCATTTATTGTGATATACTATCAAAGACCCATAACAAAATTAATTCAAATTCAACTTTTCTAATATTCAACAATTTACAGTATACTTCACACTGAGACATGGATTATTCTAATAAAAGTAAAAAGTATGCAAAGACCAGGAACTGAAATAATCCAAATCCAAATCCAGCCCTCAAACCATAGTTGGAAACAACTAAGATTACAAATAATCGAGATACAGAGAACATATGGCCAACCGAGTGAGCAGCTTGTTCCCAAATGGTGGCCACTCAGCAACCCAAACCGAACCAAAAATAATAAGAACATACATAAGGTAAAACATCACAGAAACTCTGACACCAAAAACGGGCAACAGAGAACCACAACAAAACTACCGCCTTGGAACGGTCAGTAATGAATTACTGGGGGGCTTAAATCGATTTTACAGACCCAACCTCACCCTCACCTAACCAGAGGACCATTGGTCCTGTAGCTCACCTGAGTCCATTCATCCTTAGCACTCAAGAGTAAGAAACACTAAAGTAAATTGTACAATTTGGCCTAATTTCCACTTTGACTGAGTTGTTATGCTTGTCCTAGTTAATATTAGCAAGTTTGATGAGGTTACAATAAAAAAAAACATGTTTGTAAAACATTTTGCCTAAATATTGCAGTAACACAGAAATAAATGCCAATTTGCACTGTTCTCAATACAAGTCTATGGAAACTTTAAAATGCCATAGCAATGAAACAATGTGGGCAACAATAATAACAAGAGGGCCATGATGGCCCTGGATCGCTCACCTGAGTATCCTGTGAACTTAACCTCAGAGACATCCATATGACCGACAGACAGAGTTTCACAAAGATTAAAAGATTTAACCTAGTGACCTACTTTTTGACCCAACATGACCAAGTTGCACCCTTGGTCCAGATTTGTTGGAAACAAACATTCTGACAAAGTCTCATGAAGATTAGAACAAAACTGTGTCCGCTAAAGCGTTCACACTGTTTTTGTAACATCTGTTTTTCTAAGAACTGACCTAGTGACCTTGTTTTTGACCTGATATGGCCCAGTTTCAAATCTGGTATAGATTTCATGAAAATAAACATTCTGACAATGTTTCACATAGATTGGATTGTAACTGTGCCCTCTTGAGTGTACACAAGGTTTTTCTAAGATTTGACCTAGTGACCTAGTTTTTGACCCCACAAGACTCAGATCCAAATTTGACCTAGATTTTATATAAATAAACATTCTGACAAAGTTTCATGAAGATTAGATCATAACTGTGCCCTCTAGAGTGTGCACAAGGTTTTTCTAAGATTTGACCCAGTGACCTAGTTTTTGACCCCACATGACCCAGTTTCAAAGATGGTCTAGATTTCATTTAGATAAACATTCTGACAAAGTTTCATGATGATTGGATCATAACTGTTCCCTCTGTGTCATTCTAAGATTTATTTCTATTTTTAGCTTTGGCGGCCATTTTGTTCAGCGGAGTGGAACCGTTTTAGCAATTTTGTTCAGTCATGAGTAAATCGAGCCATTTAGCTTTAGACTTTATTGACAACAGTTACCTTAATGACAAATTTGTAATTTTTTCAGACTCTCTTTCTGTCTTAAAAGCTCTAAACCATACATCTTCAAGGAATTCTCAAATTCAAAAACTATTAGAAAAACATCATGAAATTTCAAGCACTAAAGAAATAGTTTTTTGTTGGATCCCCAGTCATATTAACATAGCTGGCAATGAAACCGCTGACAGAAAAGCAAAAGAATCTCTTAGTCTAAATGTGTCTATGTTTGAAATTCCGTTTAACAATTTTAAACCCACTATCAACAAGTACATCTTGTCAAAGTGGCAAACATCATGGGACACAGCTGTTTTTAATAAACTTCACGAAATTAAACCTATCATTGGGAATAACCCTTCATTTATTCGAAGTTTAAGAAGAGAAGAAATTGTTATTGCTCGACTACGCATAGGCCATACAAGAATTACCCATTCGTACTTACTAAATCGTGAAGAACAGCCTTTATGTATAGTTTGTAACCAGCTCTTTACAGTTAAACATATTCTCATTGACTGTGTTGACTTTTCACAAAACAGAAAAAGATATTTTCGAGCTAATAACTTGACGCAACTGTTTCAAGATGTACCTGTTGACAGTATCTTATCCTTTTTAAAAGATATTAACCTTTTTAACAAAATATAAACCTTTTCTACATTTTTACCATGTATTACTTCCATGTTATTAATGCAAAGTTGGTTTTATAAAGTGCCGTACCTTTCAGTTCTGTTTATATTTTAAGTAAGATGCAACCTTCATGACGCAAATGACCCTGTGGGTTGACGCGTCGTTAAATTTTAAATCATCATCATCATCATCAAATCGAGCCATTGGCTTCAGAGACGATGATGTTTAAAGCTTTTTTCTATTTTTAGCTCTGGCGGCCATATTGTTCAGCGGAGCGGAACCGTTTGAGCAATTTTGGTAGAGAGTCTCCTAAGGAACATTTCTGTGAAATTATTTCAAAATCGGCCCAGCAGTTTTGGAGGAGAAGTCGTTTTAAGGTTTTTCTATTTTTAGCTCTGGCGGCCATATTGTTCAGCGGAGCGGAACCGTTTGAGCAATTTTGGTAGAGGGCCTCCTAAGGAACATTTCTGTGAAATTAATTTAAAATCGGCCCAGCAATTTTGGAGGAGAAGTCGTTTAAAGGTTTTTCTATTTTTAGCTCTAGCGGCCATATTGTTCAGCGGAGCGGAACCGTTTGAGCAATTTTGGTAGAGGGTCTCCTAAGGAACATTTCTGTGAAATTATTTCAAAATCGGCCCGGCAGTTCTGGAGGAGAAGTCGTTTAAAAGTTTTTCTATTTTTAGCTCTGGCGGCCATATTGTTCAGCTGAGCGGAACCATTTGAGCAATTTTGGTAGAGAGTCCCCCAAGGAACATTTCTGTGAAATTATTTCAAAATCGGCCTGGCAGTTCTGGAGGAGAAGTCGTTTAAAGGTTTTTTCTATTTTTAGCTCTGGCGGCCATATTGTTCAGCGGAGCGGAACCATTTGAGCAATTTTGGTAGAGAGTCCCCCAAGGAACATTTCTGTGAAATTATTTCAAAATCCGTCCAGCAGTTTTGGAGAAGAAGTCGTTTAAAGCAAAAGTTGACGCCGGACAACGGACGACGGACAAAGACCGATCACAATACCTCACCTTGAGCACTTCGTGCTCAGGTGAGCTAAAAAACAATATTTACGTAGAGGCTAATGTCATGAACATGTATGCAAAGAATCAGCTTCATCCCCCTATATTATGGTCTTTGAGAAAAAGATTTTTGAATATTTTTTCGAAAATATTTCCTTATTATTGCCATGGCAACAAATCAAATTCGGCAATTTGGACATATAGATAGGAATCATAGAGGACTACTCAAGCAACATTTCTGTAGATAAAAAATCCAAAATAACTGCAGGGAGATTGCAGCTTTCCATTTTCCCATTATATTTCAATGGAAACTATAAGTTGCCATACCAACCTAACTGCTGAAGAAATTGCCACGAAAAACAGTAATTCTAAACAGACTTGTACAAAGATCTGTTCTGTAAAGTTTGAGCTTTATCCGCAACATAGTTTCTGCAAAAATGATATTTTAATATTTTTCTATTTTTAACTGTTCGGTTGCAATGGCAATCAGCCAAATAGTGCAATTTGCATAAATTTAATACGGCTGGTTGGGGACTACTCAAGGAATATTTCTATAAAAGTTTTGTCCAAATATCTGTAGTCACATAGCAATAAATGCGAATTTTCAATTTTCCCATTATAAGTCAATGGCAACTTTAAGTTGCCATAGCAACCAAACTGCCGGAGCAATTGCCAAGAAAAACAGTTTTTTTTATAGAGGGTAGTACCAAGATCCTTTCTGTGAAGTTTCAGCTTTATTGGGTGGACAGTTTCTGAGGAGATGATTTTTGAATATCTTTTCTATTTTTGACTATTCCGTTGCCATGGCAACCAGCCAAATTGTGCAATTTACATAAATTTCATGTGGTTGATAGAGGACTACTCAAGGAACATTTCTGTAAAAAGTTTTTGTCAAATATCTGCAGTGACATAGCAATAAATGCAAATTTTCAATTTTCCCATTATAAGTCAATGGCAACTTTAAGTTGCCATAGCAACCAAACTGCTGGAGCAATTGCCAAGAAAAACAGTTTTTTTTATAGAGGGTAGTACCAAGATCTTTTCTGTGAAGTTTGAGTTTTATTGACTGCACAGTTTCTGAGGAGATGATTTTTAGCTCACCAGAGCCGGGGGAGCTTATACGATAGGCAGTTGTCCGTCGTCGTCGGCGTCTGTCGTATGTCGTCTGTCGTATGTCGTCGTCGTCGTCCGTCAACACTTTTAAACAACATCTCCTCTAAAGTCACTGGGCCGATTGGGCCCAAATTTTATCTGTAGCATCCTTGGGCTGGGGGATTGAAAGTTTGTGTTTTTTATGAAAATCTGCCCTTTAGTTTAGTTGCTATGGCAACTTATATTTCCCATAGACTTATAATGGGGAAAATTGAAAAATGGCATTTTCTGCCAATCCATTGCAGAAATGTTGACAGAACTTTTATAGAAATGTTCCTTGAGAAGTTTTCTATCAGCTGTATGTTTTTTGGCCCACTGCCCCTTTTATTGGTCGCCATGGAAACCAAAATGAAAGCAAAAAGTAAAATAATACTTAAAAATTATCTCCTCTGAAACCACGGGGCTGATAAGGCCCAGCTGTCATCTATAGTATCCTCAGGCTGGGGGATTGAAAGTTTGTGTTTTTTATGAAAATCTTCTCTTTAGTTTGGTTGCTATGACAACTTAGAGTTCCCATAGACTTATAATGGGGAAAATTGAAAAATAGCATTTACTGCCAAGCTATTGCAGATATGCTTACAAGACTTTTATAGAAATGTTCCTTGAGAAGTCTTCTGTCAGCGTTGATGTTTTTGGGCCCACTGCTCCTTTTATTGGTTGCCATGGAAACCAAAATGCAAAAAATAATGGAAAAAATAATTAAAAAAATTATCTCCTCAGAAGCCACTGGACCGATAAGGCCCAGATTTCATCTGTAGCATCCTTAGGCTAGGGGATTGAAAGTTTGTGTTTTTTATGAAAATCTGCCCTTTAGTTTGGTTGCTATGACAACTTAGAGTTCCCATAGACTTATAATGGGGAAAATTGAAAAATAGCATTTACTGCCAAGCTATTGCAGATATGCTTACAAGACTTTTATAGAAATGTTCCTTGAGAAGTCTTCTGTCAGCGTTGATGTTTTTGCTCCTTTTATTGGTTGCCATGGAAACCAAAATGCAAAAATAATGGGAAAAAATAATTACAAAATTATCTGCTCAGAAGCCACTGGACCGATAAGGCCCAGATTTCATCTGTAGTATCCTTGGGCTACGGGATTGAAAGTTTATGTTTTTTATGAAAATCTGCCCTTTAGATTGGTTGCTATGGCAACTTAGAGTTGCATTTTCTTATAATGGGGAAAATTGAAAAATCGCATTTACTGCCAAGCCATTGCAGATATGTTGACAAAACTTTCATACAAATGTTTCTTGAGAAGTCTTCTATCAGCTACATGTTTTTGGTCCACTTCCCTTTTTATTATTATTGGTTGTCATGGAAGCCATAAAGCAAAAGAAGGATAAAAATCCCTTAAAAAATGATCCCTTCTGAAGCCACAAGGCCGATTGGGCTCAGATTTTATCTTTGGTATCCTTGGGCTGGGGCAGTGAAAATATGTGTTTTCTTATATGAGAATCAGCTCTTTCATTTGGTTGCTATGGCAAATTAGAGTTACATTGACTTACAATGGGGAAAATAAAAAAAATGGCATTTACTGCAATCAAACTATGGAAAACAGTTATATATTTGTTATCAACTCAACAGACTGTCAGACTGAGACTTTGTAGTAGTATATTTTGTATTAGCCTGTACAAATGTGACAGCAGTTTTGAAAGCAATTTTGAGCTAGAGATCTGGTGAGCTTTGTGGCCCGTGGGCCTCTTGTTTAAATATCTTTTCTATTTTCAACTTTTCGGTTGCCATGGCAACCAGCCAAATTGTACAATTTACATAAATTTCATGTGGTTGATAGAAGACTACTCAAGGAACATTTCTGTAAAGGTTTTGTCAAAATATCTGCAGTGACATAGCAATAACTGCAAATTTTCAATTTTTCCCATACAAGTCAATGGAAACTTTAAGTTGCCATAGGGCCCTGTAGTTTCAGAGGAGATGTCGTTTGAAAATGTTGACGGACGACGGACGGACGGACGACGGATGCCTGCCTATACTATAAGCTCACCTGTGAGCCTTCGGCTCAGGTGAGCTAATAAAAGACTTATAGGCAAAAGCAAACTGTCACCGTCGGAAAGTAACGCCAGAATACTGGAGACCAGCGACGGAACTACGTTCGCTATAACCTGTGATTCAAGAAATAAGCGCACGAGGACTTCTTTCGGGGCCATGACACTCTTACGTCGGCTTTTAATTGCAGCCCTGTCGAGGAAAGAGCCATCCAAGCCAATCAAGCCGCCAGTAAGAACACGTATAGAT